>OZ010699.1:8457729-8523256 GCA_963932265.1 Thymelicus lineola
CGCGTTTACGTTGTGATAGTATTGTGAGACTTGTGGACCGCTATTGAGATTGACGTCCTAGCGTCTACTGGACAAACAAGCTTGATAGACTACGTGCAACTAATTGAATAATGTCAGTTACTGTTGCGGACGGGAAGCGAATTAAAAGTTATAGCGCATTCGGAACTAGCGACGTCTAATGACGGTACATACAAATCGTTTCCCCATCATAAAGTCTCACTTGACCGCGTCTAGAACAATTGGAGTCGAAAAACTGTTCGTCATTTCCGAATTTTAATGAGCGAACACGTTACGATGAATGACAGGAGCATTGGACCCTGTGCCAAAACCATAATACACCGGCAGATTGTGGCAACGTTTCGGGAAAACTTTTTATTGTATTTTGAGTTTTATTGTGATGGGTTAAGAGTTATGTTTTGGAATTAGAACTGCATTAGATTGAACGTCACACTATCGGTATGGGTAGCGAGGGGTGCGCGGGCAGGTGTGAGCCAGATGTCTTGAACAAATTGCTGTGCCATAAGGCACTGTATGGACACACCCTTACTTTTGTGGCGCTTGGCGTGTGCCAAGCTTTAATTTTATGCTTGATTACGAGTTGATTGGGGACTACTAATTAATAGTTGCGAAATGGAGGACTTATGCTTTATTTATAACCATTCTTAGTTAATATGCTGTTTGAAAAGTTTTTGGTATAAGAGTCACAGAGCTATTGTTTGTACCAACTTAAAGTAAAACTTAGTTTAAGTAACCCTTTACTTAACATATTATGAGTATTTATAACGTATGTAAAGTAAATGCACCCGCAAATCTTAGCAAGCAATTGTTTTTAGGTCGACATGTTTTAACGATTTTATTCAATTCACTGGACCTACACCGTAGCTTTATTAATTACTTAATTACTTCATTTTTATTATTATACATTAACACATTATGTTTATTCCACCCAACTGTAACATGTACACACTTATAATATTACACGTAGTCAAAAAAAAGTTTTTGATTGCAAATATAATAACACACGCACACAGAAAAATATAAGAGAGTGCTGACACCGAAGAGATGTAGGTACTTTGAAGCCAATACAGCCAGGTAAAAACAAGTATAGATCCAGGTACAGATAGCATACGGCCTTTGATTTCATTTTTATCCACACATTGTCTTGTCTGGCGCAAGTAATCAAATGTACAAAGCGTTTGCTTTGCGAGTCAGTCCTCTGTATCTACGTCATTCCTCTGTCACTTCGTAATTGCCTTCGATTTTGATACCGCCTTTTGTTATCCTCGATTGGTTTTATTCGTATTCGTGTATATCTTCGTTGAATCTTGTCGGTAAATGTATTTTTTATGATACACGAACAGGGTATAATGTTGATTTATTAAATGTATTTTTTTCTTTAAACATGCGGTATCTTTCCTTTGTTCCATGGAATTGTAGGGGTAATTTATTCATACGTATTGATATTAATAACTTTTAATGTTAGCCACAAACATTTTATTTTGGAGCTTGTTATCGAAGCTTGCTGCAGAACTTCGTTATATCATAACAAAAATACAGGCTCAATCAATCGAATAATATTCTAACCAATAAGTAACACAACATAAACTATACAATACACAAATTATGCAAACAAAAACTTACCTCTGTCTTTAACCAAGCAATCAAATGTATCGATTTTTACAAAGCATTTTATCGCCCAAGCGTTTATAATGTAACAAGAAGCGCTAACCAAAATTTGAACGTAACCGACATACGCGCATGACGCCTGGAAGCGACCCCCGCTAAAGGTGCGCGCGCGCAGAGCACAGGGGTACCACCCCTATTATCTTTAACATTTGAAGTCTGTTTGCAAGATAAAGGCAAGGGGAGCTAGGGGGTGATTTTCTTTATTCTTCACCCGGATTTATTATTATTTTTTAGATATTATTACTGTGATTGTCGATCGGCGCGTGCGCACATGTCCCGCCACCCTATTCGAAAGTCTGTAATGTAATGCTCTTACTGTTTTTGTATTTACTTTTTCCTTTTGTTCGGGGATTTGAAGGTTACATTAGTGGTTCCTTGTTAACGTTTTATTATTATGCGTTTATTTTGGTCGTCGTTTTATCGAAAATTTCAACCAGCGTCATTAAACAATTTATCTGTCTTTAACCAGTAGTAATAACAAACATCTTTTGGATTTTTACAACAAGAAAAACTTACTAAAGAAAAAATGCCGATTAATCAGTAGGCACACAATGTAAAGATGAATCCGTAACAAGTCTGGCATCGACACTTCAAACATCAATGGATTTCTTATAATGAATGGAATAAGGAACAGATTTGTCTTCGGGTTATTCCCAAAGCAGATTTCTGTCAATGCCGACTGGAGCACTTGTAAGAATCTATTGAAACCTTAACACAAAACCTTAAGGGTCATATCCGTTCGTTTTTAACTTGGAATTGTAAAGATGCACCGCACAGCTGATTCTTGATTGCACCTTACCGTAATAAAAAAGGTGCCATTGAAGAATAAACTCTAGTCAGTATTCGTAATGCTCGAAATCGGTTGATAATCAAGCCATCTTGCAAGGTAGTTGGATTCTTGAAGACTGCCTTTCGATAAAAAACTTCCTCCGTGTGAAGTTGTAATAAGGTTGGTTTTCGCTTAGCGCTTGTATTTTGTGTAGAGATGGTATCACAGATGGTGTTTGATCCGGCGATTTAATGTGTTGTGTGGGCGTATTAAATGTCTTTAGGGTGAAAAAGTGGCGCCTAAGACAAAAAGTATTCAACTAAGTTTATACTGGGCCAGGTGTCGATCTCAATCTTAGGATCGTGATTGCAGACTGTCAAATCACTTTTCCTTGCAACCTTTACACTTTGTGATTCGGGATTGGATAACCACTTGATATAAATAATTCTATTTCTACATTCAAGTCGTACAAGTTGGATTGGTTTGGTAGGTTCGAGTCCCGGGTTCGATTCCCTACTGGGACAGTACCCATATGTTTGTTTTAAGGTTGTATTTATTTGTGATGATTTAATAGGCGTATGTTTATGCCACCCGCTACATAACAAATCCTAGTACTAAGATGAAGTCATTACATAAGATAAGTATTCAAAGCTATAGACGGTCCTAATGAAAAACCATAGGGACATTACTTCCAAAGTAATTCAAGATAGGGTTGCTTGTATCATGATTATGATTCGGTACGGTTATGTTTTTTAACTGTATCAATAGAAACTCGTGTGACACCCTTCATTAATATGCAATAGCTCTATTAGACAATGATTAATTTACAATGCTTTAAATTGTAATGACTTTATTAGTTTAACTTTGTGCGAAGTGCTTAGTGGACTAAACGCCATTTTCATTTTGTATTGAAGTAGCAATATTGACCTACTTTCTGACAGTTGTTAAACATTTTTAATCTCATCTTTAGTGCGGTTTTAGCGCGTGGATTTAGGTGCGTGTACGCACCCAAATATGTATTAGGTACATGAGCCTAGGATCGTGCACACTACAGCCAAATAAAGTAATTTAAAATAGCCCTTAAAATAGAGACCTGCTTAAATAAGCAATCATCACTTAGCCCTATTCGATGCAAAACTTGAAAGCTGTCACTATAATATTCATTTAAAGTATCATGAATATATCATGAGTGCAACCTCAAATTTGGAACGCATATCGATCCAAACCGCGTATACCGTCGTATAATCCTCTAGACGCACGCGCCTACTAGAACTTATTGTTTTCACGACTTTATACCACTTGTTTCTTAAGAACAGGGGTGTAAGGGTGAAAATGCGTTGCACAGTTTGAGATACAAAAGGTACTTGCCCCTCTGCCACCTTTGACCCGGCGCAAGCGCAGCTGCGAGTAAGATGGCCGCCGTAGGGGAGTGCATTGCGATCGATAATTTCGCTTACCGAATACAATAGGACGTTAAGTATCTTATACTTCCAATTTTGCCAATATAGGATGCTTTTAAATTTAGTACATTACTAGCATGCTTTTATCGATATCCATTTTTTTAATCGAAACAATCTATACGATTCATGTTTTTGTTTTTATTTGACCAATTTCTTAATGAGAAATCAACGAACTTTTTTCCGTTACCAGTCAGGGATAGGTTTTAATAAAAATTTCAACCAAAATTTCCTAATTTTTATAATCACGGCTAGCAACACGACACACAATAGGTAAGGTGGGTGGACCATGGAAGGCCACTCTAACGATTAAACAGTCACTACTTCGTTATTTACTGGTTAAATGAATCAAACAAATCATTAAGTAACGCTTTGTCTTATTATGTATCATATAAAACATTTTTTTTTATAAAAGGTTTAACCATTATTTAATAAACTTAAGTTTAAATAACCTCTGCCAAATGGCCTTGCAAGGAACAAGGCTCCATACAAGGCCAATATAATAAATCAGTCGTTTAACTTAAAACTAACATTGTGAACATTAAAATATCTACTTATACTTAAACTACATAAAAAGATCTTTCATTAAAACGGAATATTAAATGCCTACCATCACATATTCAGATAAAAAATAATCAACGAACATTACTAGAACTCTATCGTAAAACTAAGATTGTATTTGTGTAATTGTTTTAAAAATAATATAAATGAGTAATAAATCGAAATCAAATAAGTTGCCAATAACCTTTATAGTAAAATGATAAAAATATAAAACTGATTAAAATGGCCTTCTTAAGGGTCTGTTCCTTGTAAGGCCAAAATGTTAGAACACCTCGGAATTGGGGGCCTTTAACTAAGTGGTAGCAATATATTAACTTGCACATTGGTTTAAATTTCCAGATATGTATTTACAAGTGAAAACAAAGTATTAATATTTTCATAGTTTCTAGATGTTCCTAGGAAGAACCTTGTGCCCTAGCAAGGCCAACTGTCAACTTTTTGATCGGCCTTACAAGGAACCATTGGCTTTCCTAGGAAAACTACCAATATTTTAATTGTATTGGAATTAAAGTAATATTTTTTTCTTCAGTGCCGTAGCAAATCCTTATATTATCAATTTAGAGTAAAAAAATAAAGAAAACAATAGTTTATTTACTTGAAAATTTACATTTTACTAAGAGCAAATATTACAAATTTAACATCGATGACCGAAGTCAACAAAGAGAGGGCCCGCATTGATAAAATAGCGGTGCGAGGGACTCGCCGCCACGTCTGTGTACTTGAATTCGATGGATGTTAGTGTAAGTGGAAGGAAATTGTCATTGGATGGCAATAAATACGACTTTTAAATAATTGGCCTTACAAGGAGCATGGCCTTCCATGGTCCACCCACCTTATAATACTTAAGTTCATAAGCGTGGCAAAATTATGCCAAAAAACATTATTAAATAAATTTCTCAAATTTTCAATTTCTCAAAATCCTATTTGTATGAATTATCCTTTATCTTTTAGTGTTTTAATTTTTTATCCATTTGTTGTGAGACCAATGTAAATATTAGACCAACTGATGTAAAAAAGATTAATTAATTTTCTGAGATAAAAAATAGTCCAGATTCCAAGAATTACCAAAACATACGATAAAAAAGTTCCATCGATCATCGCAAAACATCTTTCGCATCGCGCACGCGCCGCAGATGCGTTCTAAATTCAAATTGCAAACATTGTCTGTGGTAGAACATCTTTACTCTTTGGTTACCCCATATCGCGTGTCATTAATGTGAATAGGCTCGATTTATATAAAAATAAATGCAAATTTATCGCCATATTGATTTCACATCTGTCATATGGTGCGATCGGTTGTATCTGTATTCATTTTGGAACTGATTTAGAAAGTACCTAAATAAAAATTTGAATGTGATATTTTCTTGTAGCAACCATGAGACTATTTTTTGGAAAAACAGTTGTTTGACTTATCGCATGAAAATAAAAGACGAAGTTCTTATATTTAATTCCCGTAATTTCAAGTTAGGCTCACAATTTTTTTACTGGTTACAGAAGAAATTTAATTTAAGTATTAGTTCACCAAATTTGTAATATCATAATTGTATAAATTAAGTTATCCTTAGTAGCCAGAAACGTTTATAATATTACCAAATTAAATGTAATACACGTGAATTGTTATTTAACTAGTAAATAAAGATAGAAATGTGAACAAAGTTCACAATTTAGCTTACAAGCTGCGAAGAACCCATTTGAAAAGAAAAAAGTAGGACCCATGTGGTCCAGCACGCGACATTCGAACGTAAAGGTGCAATACACCCCTTTCTCCTCTATTATTACGCTTCACAATCGCCTCATCGACCCTAGAAAAGTGTTTAATGCAGGGTCTTTACAATCGATGGATTCTCGAACAATAGACAAGCTTCCCTAGCGAAACTAAGTATAATCTTGAATTCTAATTCCAAAATTGAATAGTAGCTATGTATGTCTCATATTGATACGTTCAATATTGTTATTTTTATTTGAAGATAAAAGTCATATTAATAGTATTTTGTATCGGAGGAGCTATTAAAAATTAATAAGCTATGCACTAAAGATACATAGTAACGCTTTGCGAATAGGATTTGTTTTCCTTCAATTTTTATCCGACTACGCCAGAAGAAGGGTTATGTTTTTCCAGTGTATTTATGTATATTTCTTTGGCACGCTCCTATCCACGCTCAAAATCTATAAAGTGGGGTATCGTTGAACAGGTATTCAAAAATATTTTTTAGGTTCCTTTCATCATTTTTCATTTTATGTAAAGTTTAGGATATGTAACGAAATAAGTTGTTTAAACAACCATTCTCCTTAATTTATTAACTTCCTTAATGAAATGACAATATTGCGCATTTTTGGTCTAATAAAGAAATCAATGAATCCTAACTAAAAATTGTAAAGTAAAAAAAAATATTAAAAAAGCAAAAAACCGACTGCGTAAAAGAACTAAAAAGAAAAAAATAAGTGCAGTAATTAATTCAGAATGTTGTTAATACTTAACAACTAAACCATAGAAGAATTAACAGTCGGGACTCATTCAAATACAGGGCTGTTTGGGAAAAAACAAACAAGATTTGATTGGTTGAAGAATGGGTCCCAACTGTTAATCCTATACCATAGTAGGTACTCGTAGTTATGCAATATTACTTTTAATACCATTCTAAACTACTGGACTTATATTTTCTTTTTAGTTTTTTTACAAAGCAGCATACCTACGAGTTACGACCCTGTAGCCTAGTTGGTAGCGACCCTGCCTGTGAAGCGAGGGGTCCCAGGTTCGATTCCCGGCCGGGGCAGATATTTATGTGACAGATAAATATTATATTTGTATTCGGGTCATAGGTGTTATTGTGATGTCATATTATGTGTCGTCTATGCTACCCGCAACACAGGTAAAAACCTACTGCGTTGGCATTAGTGTCTAAGCGTTTTTTTTTTTATACATACATCGCAATCTCGTCTATTAAACGTTTGAAAGTCCGAATTTCTCTCATCAAAGGCAATGCGATAGCAAAAAATCTTGCGGATCGAAGACATGCGGGTAACATATGCCTTGCAAGGTGCGTTTGACAAAAGAAATCTTACGAGGAAAGGTGCAAATTGTGAAGTAGGTCACCTTATATTTTTTGCTGGTCTATCATGTCAGGATATGATGTTTATTATCAATAGTTATCAATGGTTACCTTTACGTATTGAAATACATGACAAGTTGGTGGTAAGTAAGGAGCAGATTTAGAGCATCTGTGCACACTTCAAAAAAATCTTAACTAATAATAATAATAAATACTTTTTTAAATTTCATAGGTCTGAGTATTACAATACAATGGGCTATAATTTGTACCATATTAGGATAAACTCATCTAATTATGTGACATATTTATTTTGGTGATATTTAATTTGAGGTCCAGGATGGAGGACTGTGAGTGCAACATAAAAGAAAACATTAGGATATATATAACACCTTCAGTGGAAAAAGGCATAAGATGAAAATTGCAATTTTACAGGAGAGCAAAATAACTGTTAAAATATCAGTAAGTAGTCAAAGGAAATTACATTACGATTTCTTGCACAAAACCGTCAAGATTAATGGTAAAAATTTGAAAAAAAAATGAGCATATGCAGCTTTTATCCCTCTTTCCAATCATATTAATAACTAAAATTCAACGTAAGACGACTTATGCTTTTTTTTCCACTGAGAGTGCGATATTTTACAGAAACATAAGTGTAAGCTCTAAGTGATCTCTCTATTCATTTATTCAATATCAAATGGTGCAGTGATTGACTCCTAGTATCGCTTCATATCACAGCTGCTAGCGCGCATTGCAAGGAGGCTAGACGTTAATATATTCTATCCTGTTACAGTATTAGAACCTACATCAGTAAGAGGCTTATGGCTACAGGTTGCCCAATTACTTGATCAAATAATCCGAAGTGAAGTCGGAGATATTGTTTTGTCTTAAAACATGGTTATATTTTAATGTTTTTTGAAAACAAAAATATATTATTCTAACTGAGATAAGAGAGCAGCTAAGATCAAATATTGCTTAAGAACCTGGATCAAAACAATTTCATTGCCAGTATTGAATATTGGCAATTTTGCCACGAAAATTTTGCCACTATCCATTCAACACATCCAACTGCAGGTCTTTAAGCACTTCATATTACGATTTCATAATGTAAATCAACCGATTAACCTTATGTGTGTATTGATAAAAAAATTTAACGCATCCCGGCGAAATAAATCGGCATCTGTGTGCACGCGGGAGGGCGTGACATTTGCTATGCTTTTAAACGGTCGTTTAAGTGTTCTTAAAGGTTTAAATTGCAATTTTGTTATTGGAGGGGATATTGTTGTTTAAACCTCATGTAACTGAGAATACTATGTAACAAAAAAATATTATAATGTAACACTGATAATCCTATCAAATTACATAATTTTAGTAATAGACCACGATCTGGAGTAACATTTACGCTCCAACTCAGTCACTAACGCTTACTTTAATAGCTCCTTAGTAAAGAATCACCATACAAATTTTGTACTAAGGAGCAACTTAAGTAAGTTAGCGACTCTGAGTTGGAGCGATGGAGTACTTATTATCCCCGTAAACGCAGGCAAAGCCGCTGTCAGAACTACAGTAACAAATAAAACTTCAACGACATAATATCGTCATCGTCAAATAAATCAGCCTGTGGTCATTGAAGTATAATGTCATAGAACAGACATCTCGAACAAAATGTGTATCCTACCTGGGAGGTTCGATTTTCAAAATTGAGCCCCCGCTCTCCTTTCAAAATCGAACGAATCCATTGAAGATTAAAGCCACGTGGCGCCAATGCATTGGGACATACATGGTGTTCGCGGTGTCGGTTCTATACGCTAGATACTTAAATGCCTCTGGTCCAGTTTATAATCAATTAGCGTTTACAAGCAGCTCACTTAACATAAGGTCGCTTGTTCGCGGTTTCCGTTACAAAAAATCCGTGATGACACTGATTTACATTCCACAATTCAGTTGAAAATACCCCAAACAAAGTGCAATACCGTCGCGGTGGAGTGAGGATAATGTGAAAGTAGCAACCGAGCGATGTTCACCAATAAAATAACATGAATCACATCGCCCCATTCAATTACATTGTATACATATCTGTTGGTTTGGTCTAAGTTATAGGCGCGGGGATTTCAATATAAGTACTTACTTGAATTAGAAAGAAGTTTATTTTGTGAACAAATTAAATATATTTATAAGAAAAACTAAACTTATTAGAATTCTCTTCAGTGCAACAAAAATAAATAATGAAAAACAATAAAGACTTATGTATAGAAAGATAATACAACGGTTTAAAGGTCTAAGAAAGTATGGTTCAATTTAAATGTTTATTTTACTAATTAACTTCGAAAGTAAGTTAATTAACTTTCAGAATATATTTACAAATATTTTTGCCAAACACGAATTCGTATGCGCTTAAAATTCAAAGTTCTCTTCACGTATAAATAAAGCCAACAAATCGCTAACACTCCACACTTGCGCCACACCATCCCTCACACAAGACAGGAAGCGGCGGTACACAAGCCGTTCACAAAAGAGATGAACGGAAAACATATAATTACGCTATCATATAACGGAACTAGGCGTAATTCCGTCGCGATTCCGTCCGATACGATACGGAAACAAACAAGTGTCTCACTTGCCTCACTTGCTGCTTCCTTTGCGGATTGTATGGGACCTGCGAATACAGGTGGAAGATCAGTTTTAATGGCTCTGTATGTATGATAATAGTTTATTGACATAGTTTTTAACCGACTTCAAAAAAAGGAGAAGGTTCTCAATTCGACTGTATTTTTTTATGTTTGTTACCTTAGAATTTTCGACTGGGAGAACCGATTTTGATGATTCCTTTTTAATCGAAAGCTGGTGCTTTTCGTGTGGTCTCACTTAAATTTGAGCAAGATTTGACAATCGCATCCATGTCAAAAGTATATAAGTCTTAAATTTGCATAAAGTATGTACGCGATAAATGGACGAATAACTCACTATTACGCCAACCGATTTCGGTGATTCTTTTTTTATTGGATGTACTTCATTAGAAGTCGGTTCTTTTTGTTAAAATTTTAGATTATTTACATTCAAATTACATAAATAAACAATAAATAAATAAACTTACACACTCATACCCCCGCAGTAGTTTTTTACCTGTGTCACGGGTGGCGTGGACAACACACATAACAGATCAAAATAGCACCGATGACCCGAGTACAAATATTTATCTGTCACATAAATGTCTGCCCCAGCCGGGACTCGAACCCGGGACCCCTCGCTTCGCAAGCAATGTCGCTAATAACTATAAGGCTACAGGATCGTAAATACATTATGTATTTAGAATTGTTTGATGCCTGGATGTAACTAAGATCAAATCATGTATTTTGACACCAGCTCTTTAACCCTTTAACGAAATAAATAAATAACTTGTAGTCACTGGGATACAGAAAAGGCATAAAATTACGCAAGCGATTACTCCTTTGATAGGTTACTTAAGTACAGCAAAAAATAATAAATTAAATACAACAAATAAATAAATAAACACACTTATACGCCTGCAATTGGTTTTCCTGTGACCTAAATGGCATGGACAACACAAATAAAACAAGCCTAAGCCTCGACCCCAAGTGACATTTATCTGTAACTTAAATATTCCTGGCTGGGAATCGAACTCGGGACCCTTTGTTTTGCAGGTTTGGTCACTAGTCACTACGAACTAGACTTTAGGATTGTAGACTAACTAAAGCAAATTTCAATGCAACCATTCAAATAAAGTTAACGCAGATGTAGCAGATATTACTAGTGACCATCATTCATACAACAAGACTATAATTTACTTCAACAATATTTTTATACTTAACTAGCTTTTTCCCGCAGCTTCGCACGCGGTAATTATGCTTATCATATTGATCCCCTATTTCACCCCTTGGGGGTTGAATTTTGAAAAATCCTTCCTTAGTGGATGCCTACATCATAAGAGGAATACGTGTGCGTAAGTTTCTATACCTAAGGGTTTGGCCTGTGCATTGATACATCAGTCAATCACTTTTGCCTTTTATTACAAGACTAGGAAATCGCCCTTGCTTCGCTTCGGGAAAAATAGTAAAAAAATATAATATAGCTTATGTCACCCGGGGATAGTGTAGCTTCTCAACAGTGAAAGAATTTTTCAAATCGGTTCGGTAGTTTCGGAGCCTATTCAATGCAAACAAACAATCAAATCTTTCCTCTTTATAATATTAGTATAGATTACCTATTATTTATAGTTAAGGTAATCAAAAATAAAGTGATCTAGTAGATGATAAGCGCTTGTACTAAGGCCCCACGTTGCGTGACTCGAAGGAAACGGAAGTGACGTCGCGTCAGTGTCGACTGTTTCCGTGCGCTATGCCTCCGTGTTTCCGTTAGCATTTATCGCGACTTTGTTTATGATTTTATCATTAGACCCTTTTATTTTTCTATTAACAAGTGGTATGTTTCGGAAATATTTGCGTTAGTGTAGCGGAAGTTATTGCTAAGGTGAAATGACGCTTGAATTAATTAAATAACACATACAATTAAAAGTAAGTTACTTAAACTATAGCTTGTAGGGTTTATGGATACTAGTATGTAATTTCAACCTTTTTTTCTATTAAATTATTCTATTAAATTCTTTAATTATTTACCTCATAGTAATTATTCATATTTATAAAAATAAATCTTTTGTACCGTAAATCTATCTAAATGTTTACAAGTATATGAAACCAGTCTAAGTTTGTGTTTATAAGCCATTCATAAAGGGAGCACACGTCAAGGATAAGACAAAACGTTTTCATCTACATTATCTCAGACCACATAGATAAGATAAACAAAACAGAGGCTAGGGAAGTCTTCCAGTCTATAGTCCTAATTTGAAAAGCATTCCTTTTTCAAACAATTGTGACATATTAATAAAATATGAAATCAAAAGCAGGTGCACTTTAAAAATAGGTAAGAATAGGTTTACATGGTGCACAATAACACAATCGCGGCACTCAGACAAAACAAAACATTGTAGATACAAGTAGCGAGCCACAGATCGTCCTCAAATCGAAAACAAAAGGAGAAAAATGGAATGGAATGAACAATCCGAAACATACGAAAGTGCATCGAGTGTCTAAATTCGAGTGTGCACGTTTTGTCGCTAATATGGAAACGAACAAAAACCCAATTCAATTCGTTACCTTGAATAAATGAATGAGAGCAGATTCGATACACATTTTTTGTGTAGGTACTGCGTGGATTTTTACATGCTCATAGGTAACTAATTATTTCTAGAGGGCTTGTTTTGTCGTTTTTGCGTCCATTGTGCGATTCGGTTTTTGAAGATTCCTCTAATGGGGCGAATCTTTTATTTGGAACCGAATTTGAGTCGCGTTTTGTTTTGATAATTACGTACGTCCACTTAATATGTAGCAAATTCGGGCTTCAATTTCCACGCTCAATACTCGCTCGAGAGTTCGCGACTACAAAGCACGTCACAGAATAGTTCGTAACGATGATCTTTAGTTTTAATTAATTAAGCCGGGATCACATGAAAGCGTAATCTAAACCGAAATAGGTTAAACAAAGGTATAACGTCTCTTGTCAGCGCGCCGTCAAGCCATCCGTAGTTCGTAGCACCGTAGGCTGGAGCTCGTAGCGCTCGTAGCGCTCGTCGTAGCGGCGTAGCGCAGCGCCCGCTCAAACGAGCCAAGCGGCTAATGCGGCCGCATCTGCTACGTAATGAGCTACTCAAGTACACCCTAACTTGTTTACATTGTTTCTTTATTGTGTTTTTTACCCGCCTCTTTCTTTCCTATGGCTGTATCATTTTTTTCCCCGCAATAAAACGAAATCTCGCAGAGTCTTTGTCTTTTACCCGATTTATTTTTAATTAGACGAAGTTCTGATGCCGTTGTCGTGTCGAGATTTAATACCCGACGTGTGTTGGACTTTTTTCGTGTGTCTTTCCGTTATCTTTTGAATGCGTGGTGTCATAATAACATGGTCTTTTCTCTGCCTCCATTGTACGAGTAAGAAATACTCGCTTTGTAAGGCTTTGCGAGAATATTCAAATGTGAAAATTTAGAGCTGAAAAGATTGCATAAAAAGTTTACATTTATAAACGGAGTACAATTCTGATGCATATTTAAAGCGGGCTTTTCTTAAACATTTCAGTATCTATGCTGCATAATTATAGAAGGTTGTCGTTAAATCCGGAGCGAATAACTGTAAGTACAATAATGTCAATCGCTCTTTATCTAAAGGACAATAAGCTCTTTCATTACCACGTCCATCACTAGCCGCTTAGCGTCACACGCCTTAGCGAGCTGGCTACAATTATTTTCTTACAAACAGACTAACATTTTTAATAAAGCCGAGCAATTACGGGCTCTCGCCGCGTCACAATCCATATGAGCTAAAAGTTTCCCGGGCCCGGTACAGTTGGTAACAAAAGTGCGCGGTACACTCGCCAACAAAGCGGCTAATCATCTCGTATGTGCGTGGCCTCGTTTCGCGCATTGTCTGCTCCCTGATTAAGAGGATTGTCTCCACCGTTCCTCGAATATTAAAAGCTTGTCTTCTCGATCCGCAAATAGTAGGACAGCGCTTTTCAAAGTGAGAAACGATCCCTTGGGGGATTCACGGTTGAGGTTAGTGCCTTGTTAATTGATTTGGTCTTACTTTTTTGTTATGATAATGATTTGTTTTGTAACAGGAAAACATAGAAGTTGGTTGAGTAATAAAGGAAAGTAGATATATCTATTTACTCAAGAAATATCACATTCTGAAGTATAATTTTTGAACGAACGAAAATATTCATGTTTATTATTAATTTTTTTGACTGTCAAAATTTACTCACTTATATTTAACCAACATTCAAACATACATTTTTTGATTTGTTTTTAATATTGATTGCGTTATCAAAACACAACATAAAATTCAAAATACATCAAAGTTTCTTAGTATGTGTAACGAAATCAAAATTGAACTCAATTGCATGTAATAGTTAAGTAACCAGCTAAACAAGTTTGAGAACCAGTGGTATAGGAATTTTGCGCTCGCTATCACAATTTGCGCTAGATAATGCGTAAAATGTGCCGCTACGTGAAAGTTTCACGCCACTGTTTTGTTTCTATTATTGTGCGCCTTTTTGTGCGGCGTTGCCTTTTGCGGGACGATCTTGTGATATACACAGATATGACGTCATAGATGCTATTCTGCTGCATAATATTTAAAATAGCTTTAATGCGTAGGTTCGTGTAAGTTATGTAATAAATAGCGCTAGTGTTGAGTACATAGCATCCGTTGTATGTATTTGACTTATTGTATCTTACTTCCTATACCTAACTTTATAAATTTGAAAGTTTGTGTCTTGTGAAGATGTATGAATATTTGTTACTTTTTCACAAAAAAACTATTGAAAGGATTTTCATGTAGTACACAGGTAGACTTAACTATGTCTAATTGTTAACTATTCCCATAAAGAGAAAGTGAAACAAAGTTTTACTATCGATACTACTTTCTATTTTCAAGGATGACGAAACGAAATCACTTACACGTATGAAACGATTGTAAAATAATTGCCACGGTATGGGATCGATTCCGAGGGAGATTGAGCCAAGAGGAAATTGATTCGATGGTATTTTAAGATAAGAATACTTTCACCGGAAGACAATTAACCAGACAAGGATAAAAATTCCAACTGATTATAGGATAGTTTTGCATTCCAATGCAATATACTCGAATATGTTCATAATATCGAGATTAATAACGACATTTTTAACGATTTTTAACGATATAATTCATAAATAAGATTTAAAAGTAAAAGTTTATGTCTGACCGTGAAAATGTCTGTTTTATTTTCAAAGTTTTTAAAACAAGTTATTTTAATTTCGCCTTAAATCGTAAGCCACATTGAAAAAGTGTAAAGTTTACACTCAAAGTAGAATAATGAACTCGAGGATCCTAAGTTGAAGCAATTGAGTGAGAAGACGCCGGCCTCTTATGAGGGTCTTGGCCTCAAGAGAGGAAATCTTGTAAGACTGTCGAGTATTATGATAAACGCCTCATAGGGTTGCTACGACAGGTTTCATCGATACTCTTAAAATTAAATTTTGTTGACATTATTTAATACTACAAATATGTTAATAATTTAATATATTGTTATATTGTTGTTTAATAGTTTATTGAATAACCATCAGTAACTTTTTACTGCTATATCCTTATGAAATACTTCACTCTAATAACTCTCTAATTTAATCTGTGCTCCTAACTAACAAAACTAGCAATTTAACTGAATGTAAATGATCTAGGATGGACTGTATTTACATAAAAAATGCCAAAAAATAATTTCTAAGCTATTAAACTATCCTAATCTACCTGCAAATACCAACACAATATTTCAAAATAAACAGTCCGATTATTAAGTACTGAAAACGAAAGCGTAAAGCGTGAAAACATGACCATTTAGGCAGTCACGCAAACAAATGACCGCTTGCGTGCCAACCCTGCCGACCCCAATGTCTTAAGACCCCGTGTTTCTCAAGCAAACACCGGGGTAATCGGTTAAGGATGCGGACATGGTGTCGGGATAGCCGACAAGCGTAGCGATTAGGATACAATTGAAGATTAATCGAACTTACCTGTGAAACTCTGTCTTAATTATATGAAGCGCGTGGTTGACAGATTTCAGATGCACATCATCTGATTGTTTGTTTTTGAAATATGAAAAAAGTAAAAAAGAATTTACTGAGATATTCTATGATGCATTTTTGTTTAATTTTGATTTCGTATTTTTTTTAATTTAGTTGTTTACTTTATACTCGTACCTTCGTGTTTGGGTCACAAAAAATACACGAGTACCAAATTTCCACTCATGTTTTAGAGTAAATTGGCTGTAAAGGGCGGACAAACACACGAGTGATCCTATAAGGCTTCCGTTTTTAATTTTTTCGGAACCCTAAAATAATATTTTTTCTATCTCGTTGCTAAATGCCTCTCCCGGATCCAAACTCCAAGACTCAACATTTGGCAGATTATGTATCACTACTAGCTGAGCTACAGGATCTTAACTAATTACTAACATTCTTTTGATGTTTCCATCAATGTAACCCTTAAAGGCCCTTATTTGTAAAATGTTATAAGTAATACAAATAAATATAATTTTGAAGTATAAAACGCTTTTTCTATATTACTCAGCGCATGACTTAACCCTTAAGTGGTCTTTTCTGCTTGGAGAAGCGCGACATGTGAATCTCAAACAAGCTTGTGGGAGGGTTAGTTCTACTCGATGGAATTATGTGGCGGTGATTAGCCATATCTTATACATAATAAAATGTAGATAGTTCTTGTACGTTTGTAAGTAAAATATATTTAAAAAAAGCCCCTGAAATGCGAAAAATTTTTCGAGTTTCTTTCTTTTCCTTTCTTTCTTGTCCTTCTTTCTTTCTTGGTAATGTCCATGGGCAACGATAGCCACTTACCATCAGGTGGATCGTCAGCTCGTTTGCCGGCTATTTCCATAAAAGAAAAAAGCCGGACTCGCGCACAAAGGGTACCAATATCTATACAACATTAGACGCTATATTATAAGTATAACCGTTTTTAGTTTCACATGTCCCGCCTGTTGCCGATATTAATATCAAGCAAAGAACGGAAAAAAATCACGTTTGTTGTATGAGAACCCCACTTAAATATTTATTTCATTCTGTTTTTAGTAATTTTTGTTATAGCGGCAACAGAAATACATCATCTGTGAAAATTTCAACTGGCTTATACAGCCTGGTGACAGATAGACAGACGGACAGTGCAGTCTTAGTAATAGAGTCCTGTTTTGACCCTTTTATAATAGATATAAATTATTAGACTACTATTTCCTTGAAAAAAAAAATTGATATTTAAACTGCATTGCGTAGTTTAGAAGAAGTATAAAAAGAGGCATACAGAAATCGCGTCGTTGTTTTATAATGTTTAAGCTTTGAAGTGAAATAATCTATAACAAATTTAATGATGATAAAAATTTATTAACTTAACAACGTTTCATGAAGCTATAAATGATATTATGATACTTAAACGAAATTTACAACAAACAAAAAAGCAAGAAAGATTGCAAATAGACGAAAGGTGTTCAATTTCACGGAACGCACGCGCTTAATCTGACATGTGTTAGGCCCTTTGACTATTGGTCGAAACATTTGCAATCAGAAAAAAATACTCTAAACTAAGGTGTGCTATGACTTTGCGAACCGCGGCGATCAGCTTTACAATGTTTTTGCCTCTTTTTAGGGTTCTGGAGTAAAATCGGAACCCTTATGGTTTCGTCATGTTCGTCCGTCCGTCCATCCGTCTGCCCGTCTGTCCGAGGCAAAACGCCAAGACTATTAGTGCTAGAAAGCTGTAATTTGGCATGAATATATCTTACATATTTATTATCATAACTTTATAATCTTCGAATAAAATATTGAAAAATATTATTTTTCAGATACCTACCTACTCCCCTATAGGTAACTTAAGGTAGATTTTTTTTTCGTTTCGTATCCATAATGTGGTGTATCTTTGAAAAGGTCTTTCAAAAATATTATTCTGATTAAAATTATCAAAAAAGGTTATATTATGATGAATTTACAAGGAAAATTATCACGGCTATGTTAGCTGAGTAATAGTCGATAAACTTACTACTCCGGAACCCTACATTGTGAGTGGCTTGATGCGCACTTGCCCGGTTTTTTATTAGCTTCCGAACCGCAAACTTTATAGTGTTTTTTCGTCGATCCATTTTTATTTACCCTTTAACATCCGATGGTTTTAACATTGTATCGTTGTCGCGATGTATCTGTCGAATTGCCTTTAAATAAAATAGTTACTGTCTTGCATCTATTTTATGCTTTGTATTTGTCTTTAGGATTTTTTCAAATAGCATAGTTTGGAGTCTTATCTTGAAGAAAAGGTTATTCTTATTATGGATTAGTTGTGTTAGAAACAGGTATAAAATTCATTAACGGTATTGTTCTTTTGAAGTCAAAACTAGGAACTTTCTTTTATGTAAGAATAAAACTTTACATGGATTGCATGATTTTGAAAAAAAAATTAAGTATAGTATAATTAACTAACTTATAAGTTAATTAACAACTATTAGTGGTACCATCTATTTCTAAACGATATAACCGTTACTAAAAAAGAACATAAACATAAGTAAGGAGCATAATTCGTATAAAGTTTCTATCAGTATCGTATTTCGAACGTTCAAACTTCCAATGTTGGTACACAGGAACACATTGCGGCAGAAGGCACTTTTAAGGGCGATGAACTTCAGTTTTTTATGTTTAGGGATCCTTAACTCAAATAACATAAAGTAAAAACGGAATCCTTAGAGGTTTACTTTTTGGTCTGTCGTTGGACGATTTGACTGACTTCAAAAATTGATTAAAGATAATAATTTTTTTTTGGATTGAATGATATATTTTCATTTTGTTTTGTTTTGGAAGTGAGGTATGGTTGAAAGTAAATAAAAAAATGATTTGGTGCTTATGATTTTTTTTTGTTCATTTATTTATTTATTTATGGCACAATTATTAAGCTTCACAAAGGTCCTACCTAAAACTCTGGGGGTGTAGTCTTAGATGGCAAGCACTTACCTACTAATAACTTATTCAATCTTCTTACATTTTTATTAAAATATCGTATATTTACTTCATCTTACATTGTAGTTTGTACCTCATATGATAAACTACTATAATTAGATAAGAAATTCGAAGAACGGAACCCTATCACACGAATGCGACTCGAACATGACCACTTTTTAACACCACGTTGATCCATTCGTTATCTTTATTCTTGTTTGGACATTTCATATGCTTGCGTACTGTTTTATTTTTTATAACAGCTGTACGCCTACTGTAACAGGCTTTTCGCGTTTGTCGGACCTACACTGAAATGTTTTGTCGAAATCAACTCTCATTCGACATTTCGTGCATGATGGCAGAAAACTAAATTGTAGAAATTAAAATAGGAATTTGCACCATACGATTTGGTTCGGTGATTTAGAAGTGATGTATTTTTAGATGTTCGAGATGCGAATGTTTTTTAATTAGCGTTGGAATTTGTTATGGTTATCGTGAGTCTATACAATTGTATTGAAAGCGTATTTTAAGACAGTTTTTATAATGATTTTCTAGCGCTATGCCCTTGGGTTAAGATTTTCTTGCGTTTATCTGGAAAATAACTAATCTATTCCAGATCATGTTTAACATGTGTTCTTAATTTCATAAAAATCCGTCCAGAAGTTTATGCTTGAAATAGTAACAAACATCTTCACAAAATTTTACGTTTGCATATATAAAATCCAGCAAAAATTGTTTGTTTGTTTGTTTGTATATATAAAAGCCTAAAAGGCAAAAGTGATTGACTGATGTATCAACGCACAGGCCAAACCCTTAGGGCTAGAAACTTAAAATTTCGCACACGTATTCCTTTAATGACGTAAGCATCCACTAAGGAAGGGTTTTTAAAAAAAATTGATTACACTTATTTGTAAAATCTTAGGCGATACGAAGATCGCCGGGTCAGCTAGTTTATAATATAAGTAGATTAGGCCGCCGCTTTTTAGCGATAAGGCCGCCTTTTGTATGCCACATTATTTTTTTAAGTATTTCTGCTTGTTTGTTAGTTTGGTGTACAAATAAAGTGTATTTGTATTGTATTGTATTGTATTGTAGATTTTTTTAAAAGGAATCAATATAAAATATTAAGTTCTTACGACACATTAATTGGAATGCATCTCTTTAACCGCGCATTGATCAAAGTGTTTCAGTTTAAACAAATGGCCGTGAGTCGACATACTATCAACATACTTGTGTTAATGGAGAATAAATCTTCGATCGAAGAAGTTTGTAAGCAATTACAAGTTGCGACATGTGGGATGTGGGGTCCATCTTTCCCGAGCAACCATCGGCATTCGACTAATTTAATCTTGAGACTACAGACTTTCGACAGATCTTTTAATTTATATACTATTTTGTGTCGGTAGAAAAATAGGTAATTTTTGGTTTAGGAGATTATAAAGTGTAGGTAGGTACACGATTCTTGTTCTAAAAAAACATGTTAACATATTCACATCCCTTATTAGTATTGAAGCAGCTTTAGTGGCATAAACATACAAATTAATTACAAACAAACATCTAGTCAGGAAAAGAATCCTGGACTTTTCGCGCATCAACTAACAACTGAGCTGACCATCTCATCAGTCACCATCAAGGACCAGAAATGACCGTAACCCTTTACCGTCCACGGTCCCCACAATGGGCGCCTTAATTACGGAGTTATTACAAAAATAGAGGAGAGGAAAAATTAAATTGCCTTTGAAAATCTTCCAGACGCAGCCGGCACGCGCACGCATTTAAAAAAAAACACAAAACAATAAACGCCATTAACCGGGAACAAAAGGAGTAAAAGGCAAGTCGAGGCACAATTAAAACAAGAAATAATAAGGAGTTATAATAATAAGTATTATTGTAAAGAGATGACAGGGGGAGCGCGCACCTGGCGACACGCGACCGCTACCCCACAAAGCTTCTGCCGATTACTATTTTTAGGGTACCGTACGACTCGGACCTTCTTGAGGTTCTGTTCAAGAAGTGTTTTCACTAGCTGAACAAAATTATAGCCAAATCGGTCCAGCCATTCTCGAGTTTTAGCGGGACAAACGAAAAGCAACTGATTTTTATATACGAGTATAGATAATTTTCTCCGATTTACTTTGCAAATCCGACTACAACGAAAAAGTCTTTTCATTTCTCGTGTTAATATAAAGCCTATGACACTCACAAATAATGTGGCTTTCTAATAATAAAAGAATTTTCAAATTCAGTTTTGTATTATAGATCCAGAGATTACCCCGTACAACCTCACAAACTTTACCTCTTTATAACTAATACTAGTATAGATAACTACTGTTTAATTAATTTACTACATAATTATTATTTACTATACATTAGACGAGCCGGAGTCATTAGTTTAGTATAAATTTTCGGTTTGAATTGGATTTTATTTACATATATCAATTGCAAAGAGCTACATTGACAACCATCAGTCCATCTATCAGCCCTTGAAGGTTCACTCCTGGAAAATGGCTTTCCCTAACTAGCGCCACTTCTATCGGTCCTGTCATTACAGTTCAAATCTATTCAATTCAGTTCAGTCAGTAAATAATTTGATTTCAAATATATTAACACCGTGATATGAATTGAAAATAAATATATAAATAAAAACATGAGAGGTGTCAAGGGACACCCGGATGGAACGAAGTTCCTTTCGATTTAAGTATTGTTTTGTTGTACAGCGCCATCTCTGTAAAACTCTGTGAATCACTTTAAAAAAAAGTGTCGTCATTCGGAAGAATCAAAAAGTGTCGTAATTTTCCGTCTAGCCCCCTTTCACAACGTGCGATAAGGAACTTCGTTCCAACAAAATACATGACTAAATCTAAACATTTTTGAAGTTATACTTCTTTTGGCGCGATGGTGAAAAATGATGAGAGTGAATTTCTACGATGCGCGCGCACACCGACACCTAAATTCTACAACGTGAAGTTAGCTAAATTCTGTATTTTTTCTGTATGCAAAAAAGTTTTCACAGTATTTACCTCATTACAAACGATTTTATAATCGATTGAATTGATTCATAATAATCGATTGATGGAATATAATAATATATTTTATGTATTATTTGTTAATTATAATTATAATATTAATTTATTTCTTACATGTTTTCGTATTCCATACATATTAAAACTATGTAATATATTTAGAATTACCATTCAATCGTTACGCTAATTTTATTAAATTTCATTTCGAATATTTTGACATCGATTAATCGATTGACAACAAAGATGATGTAATCCCTAATTATGTCATTTTGGTAACCATAGTATTTATAAATAACACCACTGTACTGTCATATTTGTCATCGATCTTTCATGTTTCTACGCGTGGTTTTTTGTATTTTTCTATTAAATATTTTCAGCGTACCTATTTGGAGTCCTATTTACTATTGAAACTCATCGACACGCACACAGTTATTTTAATTTACTGTTGTATTCGATTTCGTACTTGTGTTTTGGTGAATGTGTTTTCGCAGTTTCGCTACAATTTCTGGCAAACCAATACTACATGAATATGGACTACTTAGTCGCCTGTTTTGTGACTGACAAAGGTTCAGAATAAGTCCTGAACACTGGATAACGTACCCTATACATCTTTAGAAGATCAGTAGTTTGCTGTGGCCATACTTACAATGAGTATGTTATGGTATCTTGATTGGGCAAGGTACCAACGAAATATAGCGCCTCCTGCACAACTAGACGAAATATTAATATAAATGATAACTAATAAAATCTCTTGAAATATGCAATAGCTTTTATTATACAACCTTTTTATGACATTCGTTTTGGGTAAAAACCATTTAAGTAGTAAATAGTATAAAAGACACCCGCCAACTTAGTTTTAACCATTAAACTCGTAGTTTAAGTGTTAGTATTTTTGACTTTTTATTACGTTTGTAATGATTACTCGTAGGTGTTTGGTTTATAGTAAATGTAACATACATTATTAAATAGCACTGTGACACGAGTATGACATAATCATAACCTATAATTAAGGTGATTCATTCTAGGATTTCCTTAGTTGGCCATTGCTGGCAGCCGTGAAAATTGGAGAAATTAAAGCTTTTGCAGTGATCTAATTGACAGCCAATTTCCAGTCTTGTCTAACTGGGCCTGAGTTTCTATGTAAGCTGGGTTTCTCCTTTGGCGCGGTAGTTCCATGGCCGCCATATCGTTCTATCCGTGATCTTCAGTCTGTGATTTTGTCCAGTTTCGTGTCTATCGAAATTATAGTACATTTTATTTATTTGGATTTCAGGACTTTTATAATTTTTAAATTCGCTTAGAAAAGGTGTTGTTTTGTTTGGAGATTGAAATATTAAAACATCACTTAAAATCTTTCTTTTTATTCTGTGCTGAAAAATTACGAAAGACAATGTAGTCTGTACTGATTGATCGAGTCTATGGGTCGATTTGTCTATAGTCTGTTCACAGTTATTTTACCTCTAGCTATTAAAGTCAAAGTCAAAATATTTTATTCATATAGGTTTCATTGATACACTTATGCACGTCATTTTTTGGCTTTTCGGAAGGTGCTTTGTCATGGAGGAGAAGAAAAGCCTAAAGAAACTCCTCAGCACATCTTTTAAAAAAATATTACAAAAAAGATATTATCATACAAAAGTGTACTATTCGGAACTGGTTGCAGAGCTAATCATTTCCATGCGTCTTTGTCATTTAAATACTCGTCTACACTATAATATCCCTTGCCTAACAATTGTGTTTTTACACGTTTTTTGAAAGATTAGCTATATATAGCTATTGGCAAGTCACGTATTAATTTTGGGATTTTATTATAGAAATGTACACCAAGCCCTATGAAAGATCGTTGCACTTTACTTAGGCGGAACGAAGGCGTAATTAATTGATACATTATTTTTGTTTGGCGATTATTAATTTCAAAATTTTGTTTATACGCGTTTATATTCTTCCTTATAAAAACTACATTATTAATTTATTAAGTTGGTTAACCTTAGCTGTGTGTTGTAATGTTTAGTTTGGACGATTCCCTAACATGAAATATTTCATGTTTCTTCTGATGTATATACATATTATTTACTAGGTTGATCCAAAAGTAACGATAGTAAAAATGATACACGTTCAAATAAAATAATGTATTATTTTACAGTCTCCTAACTAATCAGTTCACATTCTCGGTAGTTATATTAAAATTACAACAAATTGAATTGCTTTAAATTGGGTTGGCATACGAATGATCCAAACGCACGCCTAATGATAAATAATCACTATCGGACGAACATGAATCATCAAAACTGCTCTCAGATTCCGTATCACACTCGTCTTTCAATTCTATAATAAATTTATCAATTTCCGCATCTAAGCTTCCATCCATTTTACAAAACTTATCCTCAATATGTCGCACATGTATTTATACGCAGTCGGGTTTTTTTTGTATTTTTTAATTTTTTGAAGTTATACTTCTTTTGGCGCGATGGTGAAAAATGATGAGAGTGAATTTCTACGATGCGCGCGCACACCGACACCTAAATTCTACAACGTGAAGTTAGCTAAATTCTGTATTTTTTCTGTATGCAAAAAAGTTTTCACAGTATTTACCTCATTACAAACGATTTTATAATCGATTGAATTGATTCATAATAATCGATTGATGGAATATAATAATATATTTTATGTATTATTTGTTAATTATAATTATAATATTAATTTATTTCTTACATGTTTTCGTATTCCATACATATTAAAACTATGTAATATATTTAGAATTACCATTCAATCGTTACGCTAATTTTATTAAATTTCATTTCGAATATTTTGACATCGATTAATCGATTGACAACAAAGATGATGTAATCCCTAATTATGTCATTTTGGTAACCATAGTATTTATAAATAACACCACTGTACTGTCATATTTGTCATCGATCTTTCATGTTTCTACGCGTGGTTTTTTGTATTTTTCTATTAAATATTTTCAGCGTACCTATTTGGAGTCCTATTTACTATTGAAACTCATCGACACGCACACAGTTATTTTAATTTACTGTTGTATTCGATTTCGTACTTGTGTTTTGGTGAATGTGTTTTCGCAGTTTCGCTACAATTTCTGGCAAACCAATACTACATGAATATGGACTACTTAGTCGCCTGTTTTGTGACTGACAAAGGTTCAGAATAAGTCCTGAACACTGGATAACGTACCCTATACATCTTTAGAAGATCAGTAGTTTGCTGTGGCCATACTTACAATGAGTATGTTATGGTATCTTGATTGGGCAAGGTACCAACGAAATATAGCGCCTCCTGCACAACTAGACGAAATATTAATATAAATGATAACTAATAAAATCTCTTGAAATATGCAATAGCTTTTATTATACAACCTTTTTATGACATTCGTTTTGGGTAAAAACCATTTAAGTAGTAAATAGTATAAAAGACACCCGCCAACTTAGTTTTAACCATTAAACTCGTAGTTTAAGTGTTAGTATTTTTGACTTTTTATTACGTTTGTAATGATTACTCGTAGGTGTTTGGTTTATAGTAAATGTAACATACATTATTAAATAGCACTGTGACACGAGTATGACATAATCATAACCTATAATTAAGGTGATTCATTCTAGGATTTCCTTAGTTGGCCATTGCTGGCAGCCGTGAAAATTGGAGAAATTAAAGCTTTTGCAGTGATCTAATTGACAGCCAATTTCCAGTCTTGTCTAACTGGGCCTGAGTTTCTATGTAAGCTGGGTTTCTCCTTTGGCGCGGTAGTTCCATGGCCGCCATATCGTTCTATCCGTGATCTTCAGTCTGTGATTTTGTCCAGTTTCGTGTCTATCGAAATTATAGTACATTTTATTTATTTGGATTTCAGGACTTTTATAATTTTTAAATTCGCTTAGAAAAGGTGTTGTTTTGTTTGGAGATTGAAATATTAAAACATCACTTAAAATCTTTCTTTTTATTCTGTGCTGAAAAATTACGAAAGACAATGTAGTCTGTACTGATTGATCGAGTCTATGGGTCGATTTGTCTATAGTCTGTTCACAGTTATTTTACCTCTAGCTATTAAAGTCAAAGTCAAAATATTTTATTCATATAGGTTTCATTGATACACTTATGCACGTCATTTTTTGGCTTTTCGGAAGGTGCTTTGTCATGGAGGAGAAGAAAAGCCTAAAGAAACTCCTCAGCACATCTTTTAAAAAAATATTACAAAAAAGATATTATCATACAAAAGTGTACTATTCGGAACTGGTTGCAGAGCTAATCATTTCCATGCGTCTTTGTCATTTAAATACTCGTCTACACTATAATATCCCTTGCCTAACAATTGTGTTTTTACACGTTTTTTGAAAGATTAGCTATATATAGCTATTGGCAAGTCACGTATTAATTTTGGGATTTTATTATAGAAATGTACACCAAGCCCTATGAAAGATCGTTGCACTTTACTTAGGCGGAACGAAGGCGTAATTAATTGATACATTATTTTTGTTTGGCGATTATTAATTTCAAAATTTTGTTTATACGCGTTTATATTCTTCCTTATAAAAACTACATTATTAATTTATTAAGTTGGTTAACCTTAGCTGTGTGTTGTAATGTTTAGTTTGGACGATTCCCTAACATGAAATATTTCATGTTTCTTCTGATGTATATACATATTATTTACTAGGTTGATCCAAAAGTAACGATAGTAAAAATGATACACGTTCAAATAAAATAATGTATTATTTTACAGTCTCCTAACTAATCAGTTCACATTCTCGGTAGTTATATTAAAATTACAACAAATTGATTTGCTTTAAATTGGGTTGGCATACGAATGATCCAAACGCACGCCTAATGATAAATAATCACTATCGGACGAACATGAATCATCAAAACTGCTCTCAGATTCCGTATCACACTCGTCTTTCAATTCTATAATAAATTTATCAATTTCCGCATCTAAGCTTCCATCCATTTTACAAAACTTATCCTCAATATGTCGCACATGTATTTATACGCAGTCGGGTTTTTTTTGTATTTTTTAATTTTTTTGTGTGTAATAGACCTATCATTGATTCAGTTGGAAAAAATATTAGAACACGATTTCGTGAGCCATGACCACGTTTTATGCTATAATATGTACCTACGTTTGCCCAAAATTCTTCTGTATTTTCATTGAGCGACTATTGTAAAAACAGAAAAAAAGATTTACAATTGATTTGTTTTCGCAATTGTAAAAACACCATCTATGTTCTATTACGAGAACTATTACGATACGTAGCAAAGTAATATTAGAATATACTACAAAATTAATCACAGATGGCGCTTAACACATATAGTTTGGCTTTAGAGATTCGTAAATTAAATTATTTCAAAATATTATTTAATTTTTATTTTTAGTATTGCTGTTTTTGAATATTGTATTTTGAACAATGTTTTTTTAATATTGTTTTTTTGAATTTTTTTTCCATGCCAAAGAAGTATAACTTCTCACGCGCGTACAAAAGTACACGCACCCTTTTTTTTGTGTGTAATAGACCTATCATTGATTCAGTTGGAAAAAATATTAGAACACGATTTCGTGAGCCATGACCACGTTTTATGCTATAATATGTACCTACGTTTGCCCAAAATTCTTCTGTATTTTCATTGAGCGACTATTGTAAAAACAGAAAAAAAGATTTACAATTGATTTGTTTTCGCAATTGTAAAAACACCATCTATGTTCTATTACGAGAACTATTACGATACGTAGCAAAGTAATATTAGAATATACTACAAAATTAATCACAGATGGCGCTTAACACATATAGTTTGGCTTTAGAGATTCGTAAATTAAATTATTTCAAAATATTATTTAATTTTTATTTTTAGTATTGCTGTTTTTGAATATTGTATTTTGAACAATGTTTTTTTAATATTGTTTTTTTGAATTTTTTTTCCATGCCAAAGAAGTATAACTTCTCACGCGCGTACAAAAGTACACGCACCCTTTTTTTTTAATTATGGAACCAGCAATACGCCCGTCAACCTCGCGCTTAGCGTGTTTTATATTTTTTCTAAGGCTGCGCCATGTTTACGCAGATGATTTTCCAGTTAGAGAGTAAGTGCCGGAAAACAGGGAAATTAGCATTTAATGATAATATCTCAAACTGTACGTAGTTTATTAAGTAAATTTAGATAAAACCGTTTTAATGTTTAGTGAAAGAGTTCACGCATTCGAAACGGACAAAATTTCGACATCTAATTATGTGTCGTCATATAATAATTACTTGAGTTCACCATACCTACTACAAAAAGTAATCTTCTCAACAGCACAGTATAGAAGATATAGGGCAGTTGTTAATTAATATGATAGCAATAAGCAGAGAAAGGTGACTTAACCTGCTCAGAGTACAGTATTGTACGAAGGACCCCAAATGCATACCGATCACAATAAGAAATTAAGAACGCATGCGACCCTCTGCAACCATCTGTCTCCTCACACCTGGTCAAGTGAGCGATGGTAACGCCACTTAAAACATTCATTTTAGGGTTCCGTAGTAACTCCGTAATTCAATACACACGCTGCTTACAAGATTAACTTTGTTATGGGACCTAGAGTCTAGATAAGACATTCAAAAATTTAAAAAATTAAAATTAAACAGCTGATACTTAACTTATCCATGTTTGTTTTATTAATAAAAAAAAATTAGGATGGGTAAATTAATAAATAAATCTAAAATTATTTAGTTGTGTCCTTTGTGGTGCCAGTGGCTATAGAAAAAGATTACTTTATTCAAATAATAGCCGGTTAAAGACATACTTAGGAAAATTACTTATAGCGTTATTGTCGCGCAAACCATGACGGCAGCCATTGGCGACAACACTCGTTTCCGTTTCCTGAAGTCACAGATTATTATCCGACAGGTGTATACGTAACAGGCTAAATATTTCATAAATAATATAACTATATAAAGTTTGTGGGGCACACTATGTTATCTATACTAATATTATAAAGAGGAAAGATTTGATTGTTTGTTTGCATTGAATAGGCTCCGAAACTACCGAACCGATTTGAAAATTCTTTCACTGTTGGGAAGTTACACTATCCCCGGGTGACATAGGATATATTATATTTTTTTTACTAATTTTCCCGAAGCGAAGCGAGGGCGATTTCCTAGTATATGGCAAAGCAGCCAATATAAAACAAATTTTCATACTCCAGAAACGGGCAGTTAGGGCTATTTATAAACTTAGGTCTCGGGAATCTTTGCGTGAAAAGTTCAAGGAAATAGGTATACTTACAGTAGCTTCCCAGTATATCTTTAACAATGTAGTTTTTATACGGAAGAATATAAACGCGTATAAACAAAATTTTGATATTAATAATCGCCATACGAAAAGAATGCATCAATTAGTTACGCCTTCGTTCCGCCTAAGTAAAGTGCAGCGATCTTTCATAGGGCTTGGTATACATTTTTATAATAAAATCCCAAAATTAATACGTGACTTGCCAATAGAAACTTTCAAAAAACGTGTAAAGACACAATTGTTAGGCAAGGGATATTATAGTGTAGACGAGTATTTAAATGACAAAGACGCATGGAAATGACCAGCTCTGCAACCAGTTCCGCTCAGAATAGTAAATACTTTTGTATTATTATCTTTTTTTGTAATATTTTTTAAAAGATGTGCTGAGGAGTTTCTTTAGGCTTTTCTTCTCCTCCACGATAAAGCACCTTCCGAAAAGCCAAAAAATGACGTGCATCAGTGATACCTATATGAATAAAATATTTTGACTTTGACTTTGACTTTGACTATGATATTTGCAGTAGTATTTGTATAAGTCTTATCGGTCACATTTTGCCCCGACTTACCCTTCAGATAAGTGTTTCCCTATCTGATTTTTTAACGAATATTAAAATTTCATATTTACAGTTACATTAATTCAACGCACTCTAATAGGCCTTTCAGGAGTCCGTACATAATAAGTGCAAGACTTAGCTAGAGTAAAATTAGGTACTGGAACTACTGAATATTTTTGCCTATTCTCCTCTCTCTCTAGCTCGTCCTTCATCTTTATCTATTTCCCAAAAGATAACAATTTTTCCATAGGTACGATAAGTGACTCTTAAGCAGCCCAAAAGTGGCCTTTCTGCCGAATGACTGCAACATCTCTTTATTAATTTAAACAAGACTATCGTGGCTTTTCTATTACCACAGACATAACAAGCGTATGATAAGCATTTATTATGTTAAATATCTTACTCAACAATCGTGTAGACACATTATGTGTTGGCGCGAGCCGTGACGCGCGTCCATTGGCCGGCCCGTTTCCGTTTCCTAAAGTTACCGTCAATTATTTTGTAAAGGTTATTGTGTATACATAAGGATGTTTGAATCGAATCTGCATAATTGAGGTAATTATGAGGTTCGTCTGGGTAACGATCGTGTTGTGATGACAAATAGGATTTATCGTTGTAAGTCTCTTATAGACTTATTCTTTGAGGGACGCCAGCGTGAAGATTAATTGCAAGACTATCGAGTACAATCAATATAGCTAAAAACAAGATCTTGTCTTCAAGGTACATGTATTTTTACAGTACTATTTTATATTTAGTCAGTTGCATAAACTTCATACTTAAATAAGATAGGATAGCTCCCTAATTTATTTATTTCTCTCATTATTGTATTTTCTACAATGAGCGGATATAATGCCTAATTGCATTCTCTACTACAAGACTACAACCCTGTTCCATCTTGAAATTATTTAAACAGAGATCAGTGATAAACAGATAGTATTATTAGATATGCAAAATATCACCAAACAAGTCACTCTGAACCTTACGTTGCATCTATAAATAAACGTTTATTTTCCAAGGAACTATTCAAGAAATTCTGAGCGCTCCGAATACCGTGAGTGTGCGTTTCTACACAAAAGAAATGCCACATTTAATACTGTAAGTTGTCGCGGCTAGAAAATTGCTCGCGAGACGTCGCAAATTCAATAGAGACACTGAGAAGAGAGGTTAGAAAAACATGGCGGGAAATTGTAACCGGTGCCGCTTGAAAAAAAATGGCTTCAACCCATTAATGGCCCACTACTGGGCATGGGTCTTTTCTCTTGAGGAGGCCTAGAGCATACTCCACCACGCTGCTTCAGTGCGGATTGGTGGAGGGGTTAGTGGCCAACCCGAGTGTCGGAAGTTTTCAAACCGCCCGAGGGCCTCCGACAAAAAAAAATATTACACAGTTAAATATAATAACTCCACAATAGATAGGTGGAATAAAGAGGCAATGTATTGGGGAATTTAGATTCCAAATTATATTTTTGAAGATTTTGTATTTTGCATAGCAACAGTTGGTAATTTATGGGTTACATATTATAATGGAAGCTAATTTATAATTGTTTACTCTGTTTCAATACATCTATACGTATTATGGGTTTGTAATTTTTTCTTTGTAAATTTAAAATAGAATACAACTGTGCTGCTGCTTTACACTTAGGTTTTTTATTTTTTGTTTTATATTTTAACAGCTTTATTGTATTGTAGAATAATCAGCAAGAAAAGAGTAAACAAAATTTTGATTTTAACAATTTTTCAAAAACGTTTTGTACATATTGAACAGCGTCGTCTAAAAACGCAGCGCTCCAGCGCCAAATCTCCTCCCATATGTATCCCATCTAAGTGAAGGCATACGTTTACACGCCAACTTGGGTGCTAACACTTCACGCGTCGTCACTTGCGATATAAAGGCGTGGTAAAGAGTTTTAAAGTTTTCGCATTAACACCGTTATAACAGCGAACAAGTAATTAGGACGTCTTTGGGGTTTTTGTCCCGTATACGTGAGGAATTTACCGAATTAATTTTCACCGTTAGATGGTATTTTAGTTAGCTTTAGTTGGAATTCTTTAGTATTTTACTTTTGTGTCCCGGTTTCTTAAAGGCATGATTTTCTTAACTTTTTGTACTTACCTATGTTTATTTAGAACAATTAATGTAAGATACTGTTACAAAAGAAGTTTTAAAATAGCTGTGATATTATGTTTATTTATTAACATTAATAGTTTCTTAGATAGATGATTCAAGCTATTAAGGGGACTCAAATCAAAAGCCATGTTAAACCAGAGTAATTATCCCTGTAATAGTTGAAGAATGAATGAGAAATAAGTCAACTAAAAATAAAAATTCAACGTTCATAAAGCACTTAGTAGATAGAGCTCTTATTATGGATATTATATTTTTATTCGTAAAAGACTTATACAAGTCTAAACATTGATAATCTTCGTACTTCTTTCTTGAAATACAGCATTTACAGTAATGACATAGAATTATATCGTCCGGTCCACACTCCATGCAATTACTGTAGTCCATTGTGTGTAAGCAAGGATTGTTGTGAAATAATAGGAATAAGACTTGTTCTACCTCAAGCGAATAACGAGATGTGATAATAATGAGAGGTTGCAAGGAAAAATGAGTACGGAGCCCGGGCCAATAGTTTAGTTCTCTCATTTACCCCTGGCAGTTATAGAAAACAAGCGCTGAGGTATAGTAAAATGATTTTTAACATTTTATTTTAGATGGCTTGCTTTAACCCATTAGTGACCCACTACTGAGCACGGGTCTCTCCTCTTGAGGAGGCCTTTGAGTCTATCGAGAATTGGGCGGTACTAAGTTCTCTTCAGCGGTGCCGGATCGACTACCGGTATATCGAGGTGTTGAAGTGTTTGTACTCATCAGCCACCATTTCCGTCAGAGTACACGACACAGCTACGAACCGCATCCAACTGCAGAGAGGTGTCAGGCAAGGGGACGTTATTTCCCCAAAACTGTTCACAAGCTGATGGAGTGGAAACGATGTGGCATTAACATCAATGGCGAATACACCACACACCTGCGATATGCCGATAATAAAGTCATCTTGGCGGGATCATGTCAAATGTCTATATCACACCCAGTTGTTGTTGACGGCGCTGCTCTCAAAGTTGTAGACGAATACATTTTCCTGAGACAAATGATCCAAATGGGTAAGTCCAACTTTGAGAAAGTCACTCGCAGAATCCAACTCGGATGGGCTGCGTTCGGGAAACTGCGTTATACCTTGTCGTCCAAAACACTACCTCAGTGTCTGAATTCGAAGGGGTTCGAGTAGTGTGTATTGCCAGTGATGACATACGGCTCCGAAACGTGGTGCTTTACTGTCGGCCTAATCCACAAGCTCAAAATCACACAGTGAGGTATGGAGAGGGTACTCGGTATTTCTCTACTCGATCGCGTCAGATATGATGAAATTCATAAACAAACTAATATATCCAAACGAATAAGCCGGCTGAAGTGGCAATGGGCTGGCCACATGGACCGATAACTGTTGAGGAAGAAAGGTCCTCGAATGGCGCCCACGTCTCGGAAAACGGAGTATAGGACGCCCCCCGACCAGGTGGACTGACAACCTGAAGGAGACAGCGGGCACCGTTGGATTTTGAAGGCTCAGGACCGGTCAGAGTGGCGCAAGTTAGGGGAGGCTTGTGTCCAGCAGTGGACCTCCAAGGGCTGATGGATGGATGGACGAACTCATACATAAATTACATTTTGCCAGCAAAAAAGATGACGGACGCACCTATCATTAATTATACAGTTGTTATGGTAACTAAACCATACTTCATTAAAATTAGTAGGTACTTCATAAAAATTTATAGCATACTATACCTAGTTACATCGATCGCGGTGAGACAGTACATTTATATGTGTCCTTTTCGTGCCTAGTTTTGAAGCAACGAGTGCTCTTTCACGTTCTTTGTTCTTTTCCAAGTTGCTTGAGTGAGAAAACAACTTAAAGCCCTTGTTTTCCTAAGTGTAACACCTTAAGAGGCTATTTCCTAGCCTTCCTAGCGTTCGCATTTGTTTTCCGTTTGAGAAATTTAAGACAAGAAATTTTAACCTGAAATAAAAGAATTATTTTCTTCATTATTGAAATAAGTGTGTACTAACGTGGTGCCAATTCAAATACAGTCAGAGATGTGGTACTCCTAACATAGTAATTTGGTACTACTATTCATTAGGATAGCTTACAACTCAATTTATAGTCGCAATATTATACATAATTACCGCGTGCGAAGCTGCGGGCAACAGCTAATATTCTATAAATTAATAAAGCTTGTCAACAGTGAACAAAAATTGCTTCGGTAAGCTAAACAAACCGAAGCGAAGCAAGACCAGGCTAGATAGACGACGAAATCACAATTTTCACTGACAAAAACCTGCTTTCCGCTTCATTTCTTCTTAATATACATTTCCGGAGAACAAAGTGCGTCTGATAATATCGCGGTAATTGCTCGCGGGATCTTAAGCCGGTAATCACAGAGCCGCATTTCACTGCCTCTCCGTTTAATGGAGAGCTAGATGTACCTCTTTGGGGACGGTTCTGCCTTTTCAAATTGTCTTTTACTGGCACACCCGTTTACGGTAGTAAAGCACCTTCTTCGTTCGTTAACAGGAATCTTTGAAGTCTTAGGAGCGTGGCAGGCAAATATTTTTTTTACTTTAGATATTACTGCACTAAAAACATATTTATACAAAGCTAGATTTTGAACTACCTATGTGCCAAATTTAAAACGCTTTTGAAATTCCAAAGTAATCGATCAGCCGTTTTTGCGTGATTGGAAAGATAAACGTTAATAATATTAGTAGGATATAAGTATATAAATATAGAGCTCAAATTGGGGTTTTCACGCTCATTGAGTTTCTTTATCTACGGGTCTCTCCTCATGACTGAAGAAGGAAGTAGGGTTAAGCCTTACTTAAGCTACTCGCACACGGGTGGCGGAGATTTAGTACAAACAAGTAGGTATTAGAGATGCTTATATCGAAGACTTTCGACAACTTATCGACTGCTACTGGGAACACACACATAGCTTATCAGCGTTTGTTGATTGTAAGGGACCGTATTAATCAATTGTGAACGCGTTGTACCTAGTACCTAGGTAGGTATGGATAGCTCTTTTGGGTTTCTGTGCTTTAGTACGGTCAATAGTTTAATTAAATGTTTATATTATTAAACAGCAGTTGTTAAGATATAACGGAAGCGGTGGCATGAAAACTTGTACTTAGGCAGGTAATACAATAGGAAATACTAGAAATTTTAAATGATAGTACTCAAGCAATAATACAGCTCGACTTACGATTACGCTTACCTACGATTCAAATCGGTAAACCTACAACCATCTATTCCGCGTATCAACTAAAAACCATTTCCCTTTCTTTTCATTAGACACTGGTTAGGGCAGAAGTGAGAACGTTTCTTACTCTATACCGAGCGAGCTCTAGCTTCTATTCTTACACACTCCTTCTGTATGGAATCCCTCACAATAACCCACTAACGAAATTAAAAGCGGCGCATGCAACCTCATTTCCCAGAAACTGCACGTATGTAGAATCATTACTTAAACTGCATCTTTTTAAACGCCTAAGGCTGAATGGGCCCGGTCCTTGAATCGGTTTAGAAAATAAAAAAGAAATACACGCACGGCGGCCATTGTACGTAGACACGAAGGTGGATCTCATTAAGGGAACGTTCGGAATTAAGAACTGAGAGCGATGAAGCGAGAATCTTAGCGATCATTACGTACGTAGGGTTGTCACTTTCGAGTGGGAACTGGGAGGTGGGAGTTCGGGGATTAAGGGTGCTTTTCCACCAGAGATGTGCTGTGCAGCTATGCTGCGAAGATGTGAAATCCAATAAATATGATTGGTTCAATAAATTGATTGATTTCCACCAATGAATATGATTGGTGGATATCAAACGCATCCATAGCAACGTAACGTAGCACATCTACATGAGGGTGGAAAAGCACCCTTACGCGTGCGCTGCGGTGTTATGGACTTAGTATTTGAAACTATAGGTACCTACCTATTTGAAATGATACGGCGGTTCCTCATCCAAAAATGGTGACGTTCTTATTAGTTGGTATAGGTATGCTTAATGAATATGGACTAAAAATTTCTCTTAATCAAAAAATTTGCTTACAAACCCTTAGTTAATTGTATATGAGTACAATTGGAAGTTTTTTATAAGAGAATAAACTTGACCCACGCAAAATATCGCGAGAGTCAACAATTTTTTTTTAATTCCAATTAAAATAATAAGGGACATTAAGTCGTTCAAGGATCAAACTAGACTATAAAATTGTCTTTTAATAAAATATTATTGTTCTTGTCTCTGTGTGTTGTCCATGGCATCTACGACACAAGGTTTCCAAGCTATGAGTGTGTAGCGTTTATAATGTATTATTAATTAAACACCAAAGAGACAACCCTATCGTCAACGGAACGCGGCCGCGGTGTCATGTCTGCCAACTTTATGCTTTATGAAATATATATTTTTCTGACTTTTTCCTCTTGGTTTTAGAAATGCTGCTTTTGTGGGTATAGATATTCAGAATAACATTTTGTTGAAGTTGCCGCGAGTGCCTTTGAAGTCGGCGATCGCGTGCTTGTGTCTACTTCACAAGAATACTCGTGTAGTTATCACTAGAGATTATTATGAAGTCTAGTAGATTGAGTTGACGTTGCAATAGTGTTGTATTATAAATCAATGCTTGTTGATCTGGGCGGGTAGGTTTCAAAGTTGGAATTCTGGTTGGGAGATCTGTTTGTGAGTTTGAAGGGCAACAGTCTGGCCACCTGATGGTCACTGTCGCCTAATACCAGACATAAAGTCTCTTTCAAGACAGGTACCTAACTCTTTTTACATTCAAAGTATTTACACCATTATTAAGAACCTCAACTATTGAAGTGCTTTGGATTTAAATTTTATAGGTAGGTATGTATCAATAGCAATAAGCAGACGAGCCACTTGATGGTCCCCCATGGCCATCAGTAACACTTAAGCCAACACCATTGCTTTTCCGGATAGAAATAAAAAACAAAGAAAGAACTGGCTCTCGATCCCCCAGTCGGAACACGGCGATAAATAATTTGATTTAAATACAGGCTGTTTTTATTTATTTAAATTAGATTTAATGAAAGGTAAAAACTTACCTAAATACGAAGAAATTTCGCCGGACGATGCCAGTCGATGGGATTGTCTGAAAGTAGGTATTTTAATATTGTTAGAGAACTGACATAATACCTACTTAGTGTTAGAAACATGACTAAATGTATTAAAGCTAAATAGCAACCTAATAAATAGGTAGGCAGGCAATGTCATATCATAAAATAAACAATGTATTAACTACCTACCTATTTGCTAATATAGAAGTAGGTAACTACTCAAAAACATTTTCTTCCTAAACGAGATACCTATTCTCAAAACAACTGCACATGCGGCTTTTGCCAATAGGTAAATAGATCAACGAAAACGAATGAATACCTAAACAATTTCCGATGTGATTATTATTTCTTAACATTAAAATCATGTTTTCCTAAGCCAACAGTAAAGACTAACAAATTATCGCAGGAATTATCTTCACATTGTAATCTATTACTAAATCCATAAATAGTAGATAAACTTAACGTCTAAAACATACCTACCTACCTACTCCTCATAAAACATAAACCTACTATTACTTCACAAGAGCTTTCCGCTAACACAAGAAGCATCAAACAAGAAAGTTTGAGAGAACAAACTTAAGCCCCGCCCCTAACGTCTTAGACCGTCCCACCATACGCGTAAGCTTCTTAAACACGCCCACCGTCTTACGTATGAGTTAAGCCACGGAATAAGTTAAGCTTTGCGTATTACAGTTCGTTCTTCATCTAGAATTACTAGAAAAAATATATTCTACGGCAATTTATTGGAACGAAGTTCCTTATCGCACGTTGTGAAAGGGGGTTAGACGGAAAATTACGACACTTTTTGATTTTACGAATGACGACACTTTTTTTGAAGTGATTCGCTGTACTGTACAACTTTCTGAATCACGCTAACAGAGATGGCGCTGTACAACAAAACGTAAATCGAAAGGAACTTCGTTCCATCCGGGTGTCCCTTGACACCTCTCATGTTTTATTATCATTGAGTGTGCATTTTATGTAATACTTATCCTACTAATTTAATTACGCAAAAGCTAGAACGATTTTTAAGAAGTTTAGCACGCAGGTACCTATAGATACCATGATAACAAAAAAAAGCAAAGCAACAACCCATATTGTCCCACTGCTGGGCTCGGGGTCTTCTCTCACAATGTGAAGGGTAGGTACAGGCCATAGTCTGCCACGCTGGCCAAGTGCGGATTGGTAGACTTCACACACCTTTGAGAACATTATGGAGAACTCTCCGGTGTGCAGGTTTCCTCACAACGTTTTCCTTCACCGAAGCAAGTGATAATTAACTTCTAATATGCACATAATATTTGAAAATTAGAGCGTGAAAATTCTGATTTGAACTCAGGTCCCAGCGTTCGGGGGACCAACGTTCTAATCACTAGGCTATAAGTAACAGCTATTGATAAAAACATGATCTAGAAAATAACATAAGATAGGTCACCTAGGCCAGGGCATTTATTATCCAGACATCCCCAACATCCACGACCCGAGAATAAACATCGTTGTAGGTACCTTCCTATCTATTATAAGTAGTAGGTAATAAATAAGTAGTGTAGTATGTAGTAGGTAATAAATGCCCCAGCCTGGAATCAAACCCGAAACAACTCGCTTAGCAAGCACTCACCATCAATTTGGGCTATGTGATCGTCGTATTAAATTTGAATTTCAAAAATAGAAATTGAATGAAAATGTTAAACCACCTATCACCAGTTCATCAGGAGAATACAAAATAGGTACGCTAGCGAACAACGCAAAGTATTGGATTGTCCGAACAATCCACACTCTTGTGAGTCACGCCTACGTCTTCGTACGCCCCCTTTCTTAGAAGTTCAACGCCTTGTACCGCCCACTTCCTTGCACGCAACCAGTCACTATCACAGCACTTTACCTACGAAACAATCGTTGTTTGTAGCCAATCGCTTTACTGAGTTACGATTGCCAATCGACCCAATCGTCATGTATTATCTACGTATACATACTTAAGATAAGAAATAAGTCTCACAAAGAACTAATACATAATGTTAGATATTTATTAGACCCATTTGGGTATCTGTAGATATTATTATTCAGGTCAAGACGTAAGCTACTAAAATATTAATATTATTAGTATTCATTATACTCAAAATTATCTAAGAACGCATTAATGATAGCTGCCATTTATTAATATGAACCAACCTTGTACGTACGTCTTTGAGCAAAATGGAATAATTATTTAATTGACATGAATAGTTGGATACTTACGAACAAAGGATTTTGCCAAAATTTGTTAAAAATCCCTATTCGTATTGTATCGTATTCGTATTGACGTTATTTATAAATCATATTAAACGTTCTAATCTAGTAAAAATCCCATCACATCATAATTTATGCAAAATTGAATAAAAAAATAAGGCGTCGAATCAATGTTATATGAAGATGACAAAATCTACACTGACGTTAAGTGATGTGACGGCATGAAGCCACTTATAAAACCATAATAATCGATACATTACTATAATCAAAACTTAAAATAGAAATGAATTTATTTTATTTCTTTCTTTGTGTTTAACAATTAAACAATTTAATTTCTTCTCTTCTATAAGAACATGACCAAAAGTCTTTATTACGATAATCTCTAACCGCAGCCATTTGAACTGATTAAAATACGGTTAGAATATTCATTATTCAACCGAAACCCAAATTTCATACGCTGGATGCGGCGCGGACGAATTAACAGTGAGTTTTTTAGGAAAAAAATATTTTATTATAGTCGTAAATACATAATTATTGAGCGTATAGGTATGGTAAAGTAACTTAAGTAGCTCAATGGAGGCAGTATCATTCCAGTTACTTGTGGATATCTAAATGTTTCGGTTTTTAGAATTTACAATTTAATTATTGAATCGATTAGAAAGTCTTACAATTTTGAATCGATTTGTTGCAAAAATTGGTTCTTTCGTGAATCGATTTTTTTTGTACATCTACTAGTGTCACTGCGATGACAAACGACAAATATGCATTCTTAGTTCGTGGGGACTATAGGTACCAACCAAATGCAATAAAGGTGACTACAGCGACATCTTTATAAAACACGAGTCATTATTTCATATTTTCAATTTTCAATGCGCTTGCTAATTTTTTAAGTATTTAAGATGAACCTTAACGCCATCTGTTTAACCTAAATGGTTCGCAATACTTGCGCATGCGATGCTTTCATACACGCGCCATCTATCGAAACGTTTAAAAACTACTAGACAGCGACATCTATTAAACCGGTATCAAAGTCAGGAACTTTATAATGCTTATATCTGTTATAGAGTTCTTAGAAAATATTATTACGGTTATTTATTTAACTTAAAATAATGAAAAAGTTAATAATCTGTTAAATAAATTAATACTCTTGGTTCCTTGCATCTTTAACGTCAATCAGTTAATTTTATGCGTCTGCGCTTCACCAAGAGCGCCATCTATGCAATAATGTTATAAGCAATATTAGTTGAAGTTCTGCTATGCGGCGTTAGATGGCGTTATTTTAACATGATGTGTATTACTTATGTATAAGTAAAAAAAATACAATATATTAACAAATCTTTAGTATGCATGTAGAAAAGATAAAGATTTTTTTTTATTACTAGCATCACATAGGTATTATATTATCTATTGACAAAGATGTGCATGGGTAGGCTAAGGCTACGTACAGATTGAACTGCTTCAGCACCGCTTTTAAAACGCGCGTTGTGCTCATGATTATGATTCGCACCTCCAGTGGAAAAAAGGCATAAGATGAAAATTGCAATTTTACAGGAGAGCAAAAAACTGTTAAAATATCAGTAAGTAGTCAAAGGAATTTACATTACGATTTCTTGCACAAAAGCGTCAAGATTAATGATAAAAATTTGAAAAAAATTGAGCATATTATGCATCTTTTGTCCCTCTTTCCAATCATATTAATAAATAAAATTCAACGTAAGACGACTTATGCTTTTTTCCAGTGAGGGTGCGAATATTAGGGTACATTTCTAATACGATTGAAAGTATTTCCAACGCGCGTTTGCTAACGCATAATAATATGTAATACTGTTATATGATATGTCGTAGTTTATAGTTTATCCGTCATTTAACAATTTTTTGTTCGAGAATACTTAAGGGGAATTTTTGTGTGTAAAGTTGAACTGTTTGTTACCCAAGAAAAACGTTCATATTAAGTGCAAGTGCTTTAAAAATACGAATATTAAATTTGTAATGATATTAATTGATTGAATTACTTAATTAATTTCTAAGAATAATTGGTTCACTTCATTACGCGGGATTTTTTTGCTTAAATGCATAATAAAGTGTGTGTTGCAGAGCAATATGAAAAAAGGCTCATTCTTAGCTTATGCAGCAGTCTCTATGACTACGGCGCTGATAATGGGCCCCATGAGTAGCAAAGTCAGTAGGTAACAGCGACAGCACATAATAACTCTACAAATTGTGCATATTATAATAAAATAATTATTGATAGATATTATATTATTACATGAAGTCGTTATTCCTTTAGCTATGAGACTTAAACACAAATGGAACGATCTGATTTTACCGTTACAGAAAGCTGACACTTTTCAATTGCTACAGTTTTTAGCTCTCCAGTCCCAAAACGGAATTAGATACGGCGCTATTGATCAAACAACAATTAATATCAATTTTTTTATTGTATGATTTTGTTATATCGATACTGCTATCCAACTGTATTTATTTATTTTACTTTATTTTGGAAACACTATGCTATTCACTATTCACTTCTATTTAGAAGTTAATTATCACTTGCTTCGGTGAAGGAATACATCGTGAGGAAACCTGCACACCGGAAAGTTCTCCATAAAGTCCTCGAAGGTGTGTGAAGTCTACCAATCCGCACTTGGCCAGCATGGTAGACTATGGCCTATATCCTTCACATTGTGAGAGGAGACCCCGAGCCCAGCAGTGGGACAATTATGGGTTGTTGCTTTGCTTTGCTCTGCTTTTATGCTATTCACTATAAGAGTTGTAATCAAAACCTCATGCGCTTATTTTTACCACTCACATTCTTTACCACAAATCGTTTTATTTTCTCATTTATTGAAAAAAAAATGCTTTATTTCTTGTTTTCTTTACATATTATGGTAAGGTAATTGTTCCAAACGAACCTTCACAATGGTAAATTTAGTTTAGGATCGTCAAGAACTAATCGCACGAACTTAGTAAAAACCTGTTTACCGTTTTCTATTACCAGGTATACTATTTTTGACTTCTATTTGTAGCACCACAAAAATGCTTCATACTGTTAAGCTACCAATACAATAATAAAATTTTACAACTAAGCGTTTATAGCGTGCACGTATTCGTACTACTTATAAAGAATTAAACATAAATTGAACACTAATGTAGCAATGGCTAAACTACTAAGCTAAAAGGGGTAATAGCCGACGGAGACAAAAATCCCTCGAATGGGGTTAATGAAATGAAAAGAATAATAAATAAAAGAATAATTAATATAACAAGAAAACACAAGAACGTTTAGATGGCAATGGGGAAAAGCTAGACGAAAAAGCCTTAATTGGCGCAGGAACAAATCCATATACAAGTGAAGATCCGAAGATTGTTGGATTTAATGTGAAGAGTATAAGATTTTACGCCGATGTAGTACAGTTGAGCTTAAATATCAAAAACATAATGAATCCTATGATAATAATTATGGTGATTTCAAGCCAGCGTGGCCAAATAGGAGAAAGAACGTTTAAGGATTCGATTTTGATGTGCTTCAAAATGTTTGCTAGTAAGTTCTCCGTTCACTTAAAGGAACAAATCCAAATTATTACTAAAAGACACAGATCCTAAAAGATATTATACTGTGAGTTTTAGTAATTGCATCGCATAAAATAAATACATTTTTTGTTTCAGCTTCCAGAGGATTTAAAAAAACCTTAAGCCATCGTAAATTCGTAAATAATAATTACTAGTGGATACCCGGGGCGTTCCACTACGCTAAATACTTTTCTGATGAGAATGACAGATCAGTGTTTTTGTGTTGACGTTAACATTGATGCGCCATGCGTTGTATGAGAAAAGTGGAATATTGACTTCATCAATGGGCCGAATGTGCCTGTGTTGTTTTAGTGGTCTCAAACCATCTTCGGAATTTCTCCTCTCAAATGAATCCATTTTGAGGCATATCGGTTGAATGTTTTCAGAGTCTATAAAGGACATCCGTACAAACATCTTTTACTTATTACTTTACTTATTACTTTTAATTATTAAGGGCTGTCCACACCAAAGAGACGGAGATTTATAAAAATGCTTTATCCTTTTATAAACAACAATATTTCTTCTTTGAAGAATTGTTGTTTGTTGAGTATTTTCATTTACAATCGGGAAAAAGACTTCCGGTTTTTTCATATAATAATATATCTTAACCTAAACTAATACTAAGCACGCCTAAAGAAAGAAAATAAAGCTTTGAAATAAAATAAAAAAAACAAAAACACAAAATGTTTTATTGTAAAAAAACAAAACAGAAATAAAAACTACAAAAGATACAAAACAACGATGAAGGAAAATACATAAATACTACATAAATTACATTTCACAACTTATAAATGAGCTCTAATATATTAAAGTAGTCATAGCAAAGACTCATCGAACCCGACGGTCTCTCACAAAAATCATTTACCTACATCACAAGCGCAAAAATGATAAAAAGGCAAATGGAAAAAACTATTGTACGATATAAAAAAGAAAAAGTAGCACAACAAACAATAAATTTAATTATTATAAAATCACAACCTTGGTCCGATAAGAAATCTTCTCTTGTTTTGAGCACAAAACTAGAACTGTCCGATTAAACCACAAAGTCCTATTTATCTAAAGAACTAATTACATTGACAAGTGTTTGTAGCAGTCAATTTAAGTATTACGACTAACTTCTTATGATTAATATAACGCTTAACATTAATTTTCATTTATCATAATGCGCTCACTGGAGCCGCCACTCATTACGAAAAATAAATTTTTAAATAAAAAATATTTTCAATAACGGCCAAACGTTTAATCTCTTTACAAATGTAACCGACATAAATATTAAAAATTTCGCAAAACTTTTTCCGCTGCCAAGAGTTTAGGTCATAAAATTGGGGGTTGGGGAATTTAGCCTAAAAATATTTTCGATTACACGCGGTTAGAATTTTAAATTTAGTTTTTGAATTTTGTATTTTTAAATTTATAATCACAAGAGCACGAGGAACGTGTATTGCGTCGCGCGGCCCGGCCGGCCGCCGCGACTCCAGACGGACGACTGAGACTGTCCGCGGCGCGGCGCGCCACCCCGGCCACACTGCCCCTGCCCCCCCACCCCACCTGCCTACCCTCTCCGCTACGGGGCCGACTTCGTTACGAGCCACTTGTAATCGCCCCGCGATTTTTCCGCCTAAGACAAATTAGGCGGGCCCGCGCCCGCTTCCCACCACGATTTTTCTTTTGGGCGGCTTCTTAAGACAGAGACGTTTTGTTCACGCCTCACCACTTAACCTCGAGTCATCGTAGACCTTCCTCCTCGTGTTCCCAAACAAAGCGATCTACATTCAACACACCGCGACACAAACAGGAATGCCCGAACACGCGCTAAACCGCATCGAATCACTGCGTTCTAATCTCTAAATAACTAATTCAAAGCATCAGCGGTGGTTTTGTTTACTGACACATATTACACACGCAACATAAATACCTGTAGGTAAATTATCGGTATTCCAATGTTATGGCGGCGGGCTGTTTTATTTTTAAATGGTATTTAATCGTCACTCTCGCTTTCGCCGATGCCGAGGCCGGGTTAATTGTAAATAAAATTCAATCAATCGCAAAAAATCCCCGTAATCGGCACCCGACAATATCAATGAGAGATACGTATTTAAAGCACATTTATATGCATAATAATGGAAGCCAGTGAGTGCAAATTTTTTATCGTCATTCATGAAACGAAAAGTTTCATATAGTTACGAGCGTACACGTGTTATGTCGTACAATTGTGGTGATATGTGTAAATATTGATTCAGTTTCTTAATTAGCCTACGTTTTTACCGTTTTCAGTATCTTTGGTAACAAGAGAGACGGAAGCTACTTTTATTCGAAGTCTTCTACGTCATCTTTTACGTTGACATATTTTATTTTCAATGTGAAACGACTCTGCATCTTTTGCCTTACAATTAGCATCACGAAGAGATAGCATCTCTTGAAAATATAATTGCGAGGCATATTTCTGCACAAAAAAGTATAATTTAAACCTTGTTTTAGTGAGCTTTTACATTTTATTTTTAACCTCAAAATAAGGAACAAAAATGAGCTTGTCGAACCTACCTTGGAAAATGGTACCACAAAACCCTTGATCCTACAAATTTAAATTGTGTTTCAATTTATTTTTGATACAATAATTTTTGCAGTACCTACAGTAGTATTTTTTCGCTTATTTTCGTTTAGGGCAGCTTTAATCTATATTTAATAAAATTGTATCTGATCGATGTATGTATAATACATTAAAGATGTTATATGTATAGTACATTAAAGATGATAGGAGCAACAGAAGATAAATCTGTAATTTTTAAAATTCTTGTCAAAAAGAAATTTCACTGTTCAGAAGTCAAATATGTACTACGTACCTATTGAAATTTTTAAGATATTTACGATCAAAAATCAGTGTCAATAAAATTCGACTGAACAGTTTTACAAAATATTATTATATGCTTCAGAGCTAGATCGATTAATAAGTTTTAAAATACGATATTCATTATCACCTAGGAAACACAAAATATTCATAATGGTTTTAAACCATGTCAAAATATCTAATTTGCGTATTTTATGTAAAAATTGAGTACATAAACCTTCTTCTAAATAAATATCTTTCATGACATAAAATATCACATTACGTTGACATGTAAGAACGTAAAAAACGCTACATTTTTTATATACGAGTAATAAACACAATTGCTTTTCGCATTTAGGATTAGAAACATTTTTACCGTGTAATTTCTATTGACTCTTTAAACAAATTAGTTACCCTTAATAATTGCTTGATCGTTAATGTGAACTAATATTTCTTTTAACTCAGCGCGGTCTATCTGTCGCATCATCCACGGGTCGACGAACTCGGACCGATTTTTAACGAGACATTGATTTTCGAAAACGAGTGGACAGATAACAACACTACGGAAGTGAGAATTGAGAATATGACTTCCAAATTTGAATGTGATAGTTTTTGACATAATGCCATTTTTGTAAAATTTTAGTAATGCGATCCTAACCGAGTAACAATTATGGATGTTGTTGTTGAATATTAATTACATGTCGATATCGGTAACTAAATCACTTAGTTTTCAATTATCCGAATAATGTGAATTTTTACTATTCACCGCTACATGAAAGCAAAAAATTAAAAAAGCTAGAAAAAAACGATCCACAACAGCGCAATTAGCAACTTGACAAATTCAAATCGTATATTAGAAAAGAAGTTCTACTCTGAACTTGATTTTGATGGAAGAAGTAGATAATGAAATTAATTCAAACGGTGTTTATTTTTATACTTGTTTAAGTTATACATAGGTAAAATGACGCTAATTATTACAAATTACTTAACAGTTAGTTAAAATTCTTACTTTTGTTGTTTAATAACACCTACAAAAAATCGCAATGTACAATTTTCTCTTTAAAATAGCACAAAATGATTTTACCATACATCAAAATAAATCTTCCCATAAGTTTATTAGATCTATCTCAGACGAACAAAGATATAGGTAATATGGTTTTAAAGTAGGTGATTTGTAAAGAGATTTTGCGATAACAAGCCGTAACATCAAATTAATTTAAGTAATCAAAACATTCTGTCTGGCAAGAGTTCTTACACCATAGCAAAATAATATAAATGCAAATAAAAATTAACAGCACAATTATAACATTAAAATGGCTAAAATAATTCACAATGACGTAAATACACAGTTTAACTTGACTGCCACAATTTACCTGAAGCAGATTGTACACAATTCTTCATTTATCTTCTAAGGAAGGAATCACGGAACTTTGTTATTTAATTAACTTTTCATGAATTTCGGCGATTTTGTGAGCACCATAACAAGTAACATCAAACAGTTCTAAATTGTAAACTACAAAGTTTTTAAATGGATAACACAGTTCAGAAATTGAAGTTCGATCACTTATATTTTTTCAAATCGAATAAAAAGTCCGGAACACTGCCAATGTTAATTTGGAACGTCTACTAATTAGGGAGGAGTGGATAAAAAAGATGAAACGCACTGAAGGAACTTAATACCACTTATAGACTATGCGGCAAAACGAGCCGAATATTTACATTGAAGAAAAAAAAATGAGGTCAATCGGAGGTTACGGGCAACGCAGCCGGTCGGCGCGGGCCGCGACGTCGTGTGGCTCGGCGGCCCGCGCTCCCCTCCCGCGCCCCGCCGACGCCCGCCGACGCCCGCTTGGACCACCGAAAACCACGTGCGCGCACTCACGAAAGAAACAACAACATGCCCGACCCTCCCGCGCGACAAGGACGCACCTATTCTTTTTTCAATTTACTATATTTGCCGATTTTTATTATTTTTTCGCATTTCGATATTTTATTTTTTAGTTGATGCGCCCCGCAACTCACCTGTTGTGCTTGACCCGTTTCGATCTGTCGACCGATCACAGTCATGATCGACGGTTTTTGATTCTTTTTATCGCGCGTATGATTACGGTCTTTCCACAACACTTGCAGTTTCCAATTTTTAAATAAAAATATATTTTTCCATAATATAAAAATATTTTCCACATCTAGTATACAATGTACATCATTTGATCTGTTATTATTTATTTTCTAAAACAGGTTAGTCAACTTCATTCTAATTTAATAATTATGAAATATTCCAAAAATGTGAGATTAGGCCAAAAAGTTTGAATGTTGTGAAGGAACGTCAGTATCTTTTTTAAAACAAAGTTGAGCCTTTTTTAAACGCTTTTATTTAGCTTCACTTCGGTGGATCAACGCATCAAATCGATCAAAATGCTACTCTATTTACACGGCAATAAGGTTTATATTTAGCTTCACTTCGGAGGATCAAATCTTGTAACGTTAATTTGAATGACTTCCCTTTAATGAAAATTGATGAAATTTGGCAGACATGTGTATTTCCGATGACAATACACGAAAATCAAAAAAAAAATTGAAATAAAAGCGTTGAAAAAAAAAAATTTTTTTGGATTCAACTTATTAATACCTGATTTTAAAACGACACAAAATATATTAAGATATTTATTAAAGAATATTAAATAAAAATATAACAATATGGTACATCTATGTAGATACTAACAATAAAACAAAAAAAAAAAAAAGGTTCTCGTGCTAGTGCTGCCATAACCTTGTAGCGTCGGGTAGCAGAACTAAGCGTATGCAATGTACGCGCCCTAACGTTACACCTCTGTTCTTCACGACACTAACGCCCCCACGCCGTTCTCTTGTGGCAATAGAACTAAGCGGATGGTTCATTTCTAACGCACTGTTTATTTTTCTTTTTTATTTTAATCGTGAAAGTGCAACGTTCACTTCGCCGGGCATTCAACAGCCATTTTCATTCGCTGTTTCTTTTTCGTTTTCATTGGTTTTTACAGACTTTTTTATCACGTCGCCGAATAGGTACGTAACATACAATGTGACGTGTTTGACATCGCGACACCTTGGACTGATTGTTATTCAACGAACAATCTGAAAGTTTAAATAGATCTTTATTGAGTAAATAGTATAAATATATAATTTATAATAGGTTATACTTCACAAACATTACTTCACTAATATTATGTTAATAATGTAGTTTCTCATCTAATTATAATAGATGGCGCTACACGTTCTAAACATGGTGATTAGGATTTCTATTTTTTGTTATATTATCAGAATGAAGTTATAAAATAAATAATTGTTATGTTGGTTAAATTTTGGATAATACAAAGTCAATTTTAGTCATGCCTCGTAGGTACTTTTTAAACACTCATGAGTCATGGTAGATCGTGTAACATTTCGGGTTCCTATGAAGAATAAAGCGACATGTCAAAAACCGGGACAACCTCACTACATATTCCGAAATTTTTTTTTGTTCGAATTTCATTTTACTATTGACCAACGTCTTTTGCTATCACAGACTTGATTTTTAAGTCTGTGTTTGCTAAATGCATTAGGTATTTGACATAGTTTTAGATCATCCAAGTATTATGTGTCATAGTTATTATTTTTATTTTACCTAACTATATTTCGCCGATTTACAAAATAACTTTATGACAGCCGAAGCTTCTCTTAAACTTTTTTCATTTGCCAAACATGTAATAATACTTCAATGTTGCCAATTGATTTATTTGCCATATTTTTACCATACCGAAACAACCATTTACGAAATGTTATTAGGTCACAACAAATACATATAGATTTACCTACTTGGTATAGGTGTACCAGAATCTCGTGGCATTTTTGACAAGCAGAAAAATTAGATTTAAAAATTTTAAAACTCCATACAACTTGTATGGAATTTATTTCTTTTTCTAAAATGATAATTGTTTAAGATTTAATACCGAAAAAACCTTTACGATCACAAATCAGAAAAAATATTTTCAATGTTTATTGAAAAACATGAGATAAAAGGTGTATTTAAACGACAATCTACAATATTAATATTATCCATCTCGTAGGATTAACTCGTTTTGATACTTAGCTTTCTTGATTCTTTTTTCTTAGTAATTAATCTAATTATGATTTCTTTATTTAAGCAGATTTGCAAATCATATTAAAATAAATGAAATTAAGAATACAAACATTGTTTGTTACAAATTAAAGCTTGCAAAATGTTAAATATAATTTATAATAATAATATAATTTATAAATATGTTAAATATAATTTTAAATAAATATCAATTTATTATTATTTGTTATTTATTATCTTCATCAAATGAATAAAAATACCAAGATACTTATACAAATAGAAAATTTTAAATTGTACTTGGATAAGTACCTAGTCACTCTTTTATTTAATTATAATATAAAAAATATGTGCATAATGTAACATTGTCTTTTGTATATTTTCATCTGAAGTTAATAAACCAGACATACCTATTATTATAATGTTGCCTATTATGAAACTACCACTATGATAAAAATATCACTACAAATCGCGGCACAATCCAAATAAGATTTTTGTTTGAATATTACGTATTTCACTAGATATACAAATTGTATAAGTAGACAAGTATAGTAATTACAAAGTATAAGTGCCGTAGATGCGGATGACACCTTCGACTTCAGGCACTGAGGTAGTGTTTTGGACGACAAGATATGACGCAGTTTCCCGAACGCAGCCCATCCGAGTTGGATTCTACGAGTGACTTCTTTCTCGAAGTTGGACTTACCCATCTGGATCACTTGTCCCAGGTAATTGTATTCGTCTACAACTTCGAGAGCAGCGCCGTCAACAACAACCGGTACGGGTGTAACATGGACATTCGACATGATTTTCGTCTTGTCCATGTTCATCTTAAGACCCACCCGTTGTGAGGCACTGTTCAAGTCCCCGAGCATTGTACCTAGTTCCTCCAGGGATCCTGCCAGGATGACTATATCATCAAACTGAGTTACCACAAACGATAAAATCGTAACTACAAACATTTAAACGCAAAAAAATGTTACTACGAATGAAAAAAAAATTACCACAGACGAAAATATTGCTATTACAAATGAAAATGAATTACTGCAAACAAAAAACTCTTTACTACAAACGAAAATGTGTTACTAAAAACAATAAAATCGCTACTACAACGTTACAAACGTTTAAACGCAAAATAATCTTAATATAATAAAAACGAAAATATTACTTTTATAAACGAAAATGAGTTACTACAACAAAAAAAAACTAGTGTGCTTTAGACCACACGACTGAAGTAAGACTTTGTTATTGGTTTTTCATCTTTCACCTTTATGGGTTTTCATTGATAAATTAATATTTTTGAATAGATTTTTATTTAATTATTCACTTTGAACGTAGAATATTTATTGTATTTATTGCACTGGATTTATTGTATTAATAAAATTGTTCAAGAACGAAATGAAATTACGTAATAATCAAGAAATCACCGTTCGCGTAACGCTAGCAAACGAAATACTAATTATATTATATATCTCAGATATAATATAATTATATTTCATGCACTGGCTATGAGAGGAAGAGAGAGAGAAAATGCGCGCTCTTTCTATCTTCACTAAATTATATCTCCCCCTCAACTATCGTTCGCCTCGCCCGATCACACTTTTCGTAACGATTTCGTCACGCATTCAACAGCTTACTCCCCAAGCCAAACGTGCGTAAAAAAGTTTTACTTTAAAAAGTCTTTTTGCAAACGAAAATGAATTGTTGTTATACAAACGATAAAATCGCTACTACGAGTACAAACGAAACTAAGTTGTAACAAACTACTACAAACGACAGTTTTAGCGTTCCTCTTGTTTCAGCCGTATTGGGGTTGCTTGGAATATCAATCCCAATCCCACGCCGGATGGGTGTCGGTTCCAGCTCAGGGCTTGAGAGCCAGTTCTTTTTTCTTTTTTTTCTCTCTTTCTTCGCCGGCAATTCGTCAGTGCTACTTTTGGTCTAGCTGATGTCCATGGGTGACGATAGCCACTTACCATCAGGTAGATCGTCAGCTCGTTTGCCGGCTATTTCCAAAAAAAAACATATTACAATTTTGTCAGTATGTGAAAGATCAGAAAGATGCCTCTTATACACTGACATAACCTTAAGAACATTACAAAACAAGTATGCTCGTAGAATGTGCTCTAAAAACACCGTAAAAACGACACAATTACTCATTTTAAATAAACCGCATCAACGCAACACCTTGTGGATAGAACTATGGGTGAATTCGCGGTAATGTCGATAATTTAGTTACTCTTTGTTGATATAACATTATTTTTTTTTACATAAATAGCCGGCAAATGATCAGACGAGTCATGTGCGGAAGCGTATGACCCGCTAGTTCTTCGGCACTGTGGCTTTTGTTAAACACGTAAAATTCATATAATTTTAATTTAACCTTATATCATCGTGGACACAAAATATTTTAGATTCAAACGGGTAGTCACGATTTTTGTGTTTTATACCGATAACTAACCGATACTATCGAAACGGGCTTTCTAAAGAATAAAAGAACACATCAGTGCAATCAAAAAGAATGACTATGAAGAAATCCGCCGTAGCGAAATATCTAATTGAAGCTGGTGCTAATTATTGGATCGAGTTACACAACCCACAGGTGATCCCAACTAAACTTCATTCCATTCCAAGTTTAGTAAGGAAGGCCATAGAGATCAAAAAACACACGAGGAATTTTAACAGAGAAGATGGTTACAAATCAGCACAATCTCTGTTATTAGTGTGAAGTGTCACAACTCACATGTGAAAAGTTTATCCCCGTCACCGCAGTCCCACCAGGACCATAATCCATGTAACAGGATCGAAATATTATGGGTACAAAATAAGTAAGTACTCGTAAGTAAGTAATCGTTTGCATTCAAAAGAAAAAAAAACATATTGTCTATTTTGAAAAAGAAAGTAGTATTTTTTAGATCTTCTTAGCTAACAAAAAGTAAATAAATCATTTCTAATAAAAAAAAAGAAAATGTGTGCAATTCACACGTGGTAGAAGTGAAACTTTCCAAAATTTTGGTACCTGCGCATCATGTGTAATGTGTATCTACGTCCTGACCATTGAGCTACGGACAACTTAAATTGGATGACGAAATTAGCGGTTATATTATCTTACCTGTCGTTGCATCCGGTTTCAAATCACTAACGATTCTAAAGAAGTTTCACTTCAAAATATTTAAACCAATACTTAATTTTTTGGTAAGATCTCCTCAAATGTTTTACGACTTACTACCGTTTTAGGTCTGCATCCCAAAAAGGGGGAATTAACATTTATTTCACTTAGAAACTGATCTATCAGTTATTTGTTGTTTGCGATAAGAATATAACCGCACAGTGTCTACTACGGTAACAGTACCAGGAATACAAATCTGCGGTGTAAAGACACGCGAGGGCCCATAAATGTCCCCCTGTAATTTAAATGTAAGTGTTCATAAAACTCTTGTCAAATCTTACCTTAACGACAGATTGACTTGTTCCACTTTGTATGTTGTAGCTTCTACTAAATGTTGATAGCCTGTTACAGTAACCCGTTTTTGTAGGTACATTTTTATTAGAAAGACATGTTTATCTCAAGACTCTATTCCTTACTTTTTCTTTTATATCTACACTAGTAACTACGCTTCGCTTATGCTAAACTTAAACTTGTTCCTTACAGTAGTTTTCGTAGTGTATGCCAAATAATGGATTTATAGGCAAATTTTTGCTATTAGGTTGGGCTATTTATATATTAGGGGAGAGTTGGATATTACCGCGCGTCGGATAATTCCGTGCATCAACGTATTGCAAAACCTAAACACTTCTAGCACTATTCATTGTTTAAAAATCATAGCCCGAAGTGCGTACCCCTCCCCGCATGCACGACCAGGTTGCTCCGAGCAGCGACGGAATAACACCGCGTCGTGCAAGTTTTTACTAGCGTTTCTTATAATTTAACTGGTATTTTTGATAAGAAATAAGTTATTTTGTATTTATATTGTAACTTATTGTTTCCTTCTATTCTAATGCTTACATATTGTAGAATTCATGCCTAGATGGATTTGAATCCTCGATTAATTTTACTGATTTATTTTGAGATAATAAAATGAAATGATCGAGTTTGACAATTCCGCGACAAGGGCGCGGTATTATTAAACGGGGCGTGAAATTGTAACCTATGAAAATTATATTATAGATTTTTTTTTTAGATGGATAAATCTCCTCATACATCCTACAAGATGCAATCTCTCGATGTTACATTTTATGGATCACTAAAATCAGCATTCTCGTGAATGCGACTTATTTATGAAAATGCATCCTTTTATGTAAAAATCACACATGATCGACGGCTTCAATTTTTAACAAAGCTTATACTCGAGTGGCAACAATGGGAAAGGCCGTCAAAAGCTTTGAAGTGACTGGGATATAGATATCCATGAAATCCACATATTTCCGATGACGATGACATTCTAACTTCTGATCCTATTGTCGAAGAAGTAATCTAAGTTTATGTTGTTATTTCGTTATATTTTTTTACACTTGATTTTGTTCTAAAATAATATTTCAAGCTATAGAAGGTGTCTATACTTCCATATCTGGATTTGGTTAAACTTAAAATTGTTTTTTATTTTATTTATTTTAATGTTACTCATATAAATTCACGATATTATTAAGGGCACGGTTTTATCATACCTCCTCACGATATTATCAAACCGGTCTGATAATACCATGTTTTCCCATTTTTTTTAAATATCAAAATAATTACTTTCTGTTAATTTTTAAAAATATTTTGCCACGCTGTACGTGTAGCTAAATAAATTATCTACTACTTGAGTGCATTTTTGAACCTGTACATCAAACCCTGTCTGAATTATAGGTTCAAGTTCTTAGGGGCTCGGTAATATCCAACTCTCCCCTACTAGCTGTTGCCCGCAGCTTCGCACGCGGAAATAATTTGCAATAAAATATTGCGACTACAAATTGAGATGTAAGTTATCCTATCTTTCAAGTTGAATTAAACTGCACACGGTGTGCAAAGATTAAAATCGGTTAAGTAGTTTAGGAGTCCATCGAGGACAAACAACGTGACACGTAATTTACATACAATACATTTAAATACAGCCCAAATTACTCGCTTATAACTTGCTTTTTTTTATGGAAATAGCCGGCAAACGAGCTGACGATCCACCTGTTGGTAAGTGGCTATCGCCGCCCATGGACATCAGCAACACCAAAGGCATCACCGACGCGTTGCTGGCCAAGAAAGAAAGAAGAAAAAGAAAGAAAGAACTGGCTCTCAAGCCCCCAGCCGGAACACGACGAGTCGTTTGGTGGCTGACTCATGCTCGAGGGTGGTAGCTATCCAGGCGAACCCCATGGAGAAATAATAATAGTAATAATGGTATTAATTAACAATTAAAATCAATACTACTAATATAATCCCTCCGAGGGCCCTACCACCAGCGGGCCGGATTTAGTCGCCTTTTACGACACCCTTCCGGCACGGGATTAGGGTTAGTATTCTAAGCCGCCCCAATACGGCTCATACAATTGCTTGCTTATACGTTTTACATATAAGTGAATAAACACATAAAAATCGCTAAAAAAACAATTAGATTTTTTTACGGTTCACGTATTAAAGTGGACAAAAAAGTGAAAAAGATTCAATGGATTTTTTATGGATCATGAACTAAAATAGGTAGACAATAAAGTTGAAAAATATTCATAAATGGATTTGTCACTGGATTTCAATGTACAACGTGATTTTTTAACCTTTGTAATTTGGCATAAATATAATAATATGTACCTAGTCTGGCCATAAATACTGTTACATAAAAACTTTTCTTTTTTTCAGCTTTTTAATTATTTTGAATTTGGAACACGTATATTATTTTAAAAACTTCTTTCGATTTCGCGCCATTTCACATACTTTTTCGTGTTCATTATCAAATTACAATATGGAATGGGGTGTTAAAGAAAATAGGATTGCAGTGATCGCCTTGCACAAAGTGGGTATGGAGCCGTCGGTCATATTCCAGACACTTCAAAAGCTTGGTATCAGCCGTATGTTCGTATATCGTACAATCAACAGATACAACAACACTTCGTCTGTCGAAGACCAGAAAAGATCGGGGCGGCCGCGTGCTGTTAGAATTACGATATACAGGACATACCCTAAATCAATCTTTACAGTTAAAGAGAGTGGATCGATCAAAACGCCTTCTGTCGCGATACGCAGGTGAAAGGCACAGAAATATCCTCTTTACCGATGAAAAAATTTTCACGATTGAAGAACACTACAATAAGCAAAATGATAAAGTGTACGCTCACAGTTCTAAAGAAGCTGCTCAAGTGGTCGTGAAGGTACAACGTGGTCATCATCCTGCGTCAGTGATGGTTTGGTGGGGCGTGTCTTACCAAGGAGTCACAAAACTGCATTTTTGAAAAAAATAAAGAAAGAAAGAAAAGATTTATTTCTGACACACACAACGAAATTCAGGTAACATATTGAACATAATTTATGGACTACGATACAATGTTCGCGTGTGTTGTGCCAGAGAATGGTACCCACTCAGCTTATTGCCGTAGCGATTGCCACGGCGCTGATTTTCAATGGGCCCTTCTGGTGACTCACAGGCGACAATGTTTTTTAATTTTTATAATTACCTACCTACTATTACCTTACCCTTACCCTTATTACTACCTATTTTTGTGAAAAAGAAGTGAAAACTTCAGCCAAAGTGTATCAAGATACTTGGATCATGTTGTGAAACCTCTCAGCAATAAGTACTCTTTTTAAAAATATACCGTGGATTTTCCAGGACTCTGCACCTGGTCACAAGGCACGAACTACCCAAGCCTGGCTTGCTTGAAACCAATGTTCCGGACTTTATAAGAGCTGAAGACTGGCCCTCATCTAGCCCAGACCTCAACCCTTTAGACTTCAAATTATGGTCAGTTTTAGAGGACACGGCCTGCTCTAAACGACACGGCGACATTGAGTCTCTTAAAAAATCTTTGGAGCAAGCAGTGGCGAAATTTCCCTTGGAAACAGTGCGTAAATCCATAGATTCGTGGCCAAACAGATTAAAGGCCTGTATAAAAGCCAAAGGTGGCCATTTCGAATAGAATATTTTTTTTATTTTTTCCTGAGACTTTAATAAATATGTACTTAGGTATAAATTTTATTAATATTACATTACTTCATTTAAAAAAAAGCATTTTCATTTGTAACAGAACTTATGGCTGGACTAGTTACATACAAACTATACGTACATACTTGTATATTGCCTTAGTTTCCTGAATATAAATTAATAGATAATTGTTTTACTAAATTAAAATTACTCGGTGGAAGTAAAGAATCTTAAAAAAAAATCGGAATTCTGCCTCCTTTTCTAGTAAAGTCGGGATGATTTTTTTTGGTCTACCCGATAAAATTGGGTATCGTTGAAAAGGTTTTTAAAAAATCCTAAGGGTACCATTTGCAAAATATTCGTCTTTAAAGATCTAATTTTGGTTAAAGCCAAGTGTCGTTGTCCCCCTATAATAGGGTTACGTAATTAAGACGGAACCCTAGTTTTGGCATGTCCATCTATCAGTGCGACCTTCCGCGGCATAGCGTAGAGACCGTTAGTGCTAGAAACATTGAAGTACATATCGCATCACTGTTATAATCGAACTACTTAGATAAACCATTGAAGTATTATTACTAGCGTATAGAACCGACACCGCGAACACCATGTATGTTCCAATGCATTGGCGCCACGTGGCTTCAATCTTCAATGGATTCGTTCGATTTCGAAAGGAGAACGGGGGCTCAATTTTGAAAATCGAACCTCCCGGGCGGGACACATTTTGTTCGAAATGTCTGTTCTATGACATTATATCTACTTTAATGGCTAGAAAGCTGTTATTTGGCATGGATATACCTAGGTACATATTATTATATTGTATTAAAACTAAAAGTGGTAAAATAAAATCCTAATATAATTATGATGAATTTAAAGAGAAACTAGGGTAGCTTAGTAGTTAATGAATAATAGTAGATGAACTACGGAACGTGACATTGCGGGTAGCCTGACACGCACTTGGCCGGTGTTTTGATTTGAGATCCAGTGTCATTAAATATCATTAAATCGTTACCTTAAAGTTGAAAAAAAAATATTTTACACTTCCCTAACATTACATTTCTTATCTTACCATTTACAAAATCTAAAATTCTTAATATTTCCTAACAAAATAAACAAAAATACAACACGGTTTTTTATGCTGCTCACTGACCATTAGGCAAACAAGGCGCTTACACTTAATCCCATTACAGTGACCGTCGTTTACACATTTACGCAGAATTCTGTATCGACTTAAGCACCAATTTTTTCACCTATAAACTGGAATATAAAAGCAAAATAAATCATCACCTTTGGACCCATATCCTCACCTTGTAATGGCGCATAATGCAAGAAGCTAACTCCTTTTTTAGGGTTCCGAAGTAAACTTGGAACCCTTATAGTTTCGTCATGTCCGTCCGTCCGTCTGTGCGTCCGACTGTCCGTCCGTATGTGCCTCTGTCTGTCCGTCCGTCTATCTGTCTGTCCGAAGCAAAGCGCCCCGAGATCCTTATAGAAAGGTGTAATTTGGCATGGCGTATTTATTAAAACATTATAAGTAGGTACTATTATTTCTTCTGTCTTAAAACTTCAAAATCTTCATCTTCATCTTCAAAATACCTCCCGCTCCAGGTAACGTGAGGATGAATTTTTTATTCGCCGCGTAAGATCTTTCAAAAATATTATGGGTCTTCTAGGACCATATTTAAAATTATTTGCGTTTGCGAAATATTTGGCTTTAAAGTGCTAATTTTCGTTAGAGTCAAGTGTCGTCCCCCTGCCGGCTAAACGGTTGGAGTTGGACAAATGAAAAAAAAATCTCAAAAATAGTTCATATTATGATGGATTTACAAGAAAAACTATCACGGTTATGTTAGCATAAGTAGTTAATGAGTAATAGTCGATAAACTTACTACTTTGGAACCCTATATTGCGCGTGGCCTGACACGCACTTGCCCGGTTTTTTATTTTCACACCTTAACTGGTTCGCGTTCCCAACTTTGAGTGCTACACGTTTTTATTACGGACATCTTAAACAAACAAGCGAATTAGAACCTACCTACTGCGCAACAGAGCCTATTTTGAAACGCGAGATATCAAGAATTGAATGTCGTTGATAGATAAAAACTTTTACAATGATTTGAATAGTATTGACATTATATCAAGGGTCTTATCATTTGTGATTCAACTCTGTCACGACGAAATAAAGTTCAATATTGTTTGAATTATTTTGGGAAGATACGGATGTTATAGTACAACGATTTGAGCAAACGTCAAGTTTCGCGTATTTTGTTTTAGAAAATTGTACAGTCCTTTTTCATGTGTTGTACGAAGCTTTGTTGTTATAATGTTGGGGATAAATCTAAAGTCCGTTTATGACGTCTATGAGACCTCTGTTTGCATGACAATGAAACGAAGTTTTTATTTCTTGTTTTATTTTTAAGAGCTCCAATAAAAGTATCGTGTAAGGAATCGTAACAGGAATGATAGGTTCAAATTTCTATAGGCTATAAACGAACCTTTTATTTGCAGTAGTATTTACCTTGTAATTAACTGATTTGATTAAATTGTGATTAATAGATGCCCACGCAGTTCCCATCCCTAATTAAATCTTCTAATATATAAAATTTGTTAAAATTTGTTTTGTTAGTTACCGTACTCCTCCGAAACGGCATTACCGATTTTTACCAAATTTTATATGCGTATTCAGTAGGTCTGAGAATCGGCTACTATCTAGGTATTTTTCATAGGTCCCTAAGTGATAAGGGTTGTTCACCCTTAATTTTTTTTTTAATTTTTTTACGAAATTTTTTGTTTTTATTTTTTTATAATGTGGCATTAAAAATACATATAACCCTAAATTTGTACTTTTTTATCACGAACCCCTATTTTTTGTGGCCATTTTAGTAATTTAATCATTTTTCATCCCGCTCGATAACTGATCAATCGTTAGGCGATGCGAAGTTCGCCCGGTCAGCTAGTTACAATATAAAATTGACTATTAATCAAGCAAGTAGCTACTGCTATAATGAAGTAGGTCATAGGTCCCTAGTCTCTACTTGCTTATTAGATAATTAAACATAAAAAATCGGTCAAGTGCGTGTCAGGTCACAAGTAATGTTGGGTTCCGTATCCGTAGGTATACGGGTTATACCTGTTTATCGACTATTAGTACTCAGATACTTAAGCTAACCGTTACTTGTAAATTTTAAATTTATACTTGTAAATTTGTTTATTTATTTATTTATTTATTTAACTTTTTGCACATACATACGTACAATAGCAAAGGCGGACCAGTCAACCTTCAGATAGTAAGAACACAACGGTGGTACATCTAGGCTGTAATAAAAAATACTCATCATTATTTTTTGTGATTTACATATTGAATTTTAGTGTTGCAGTGCTGATGTGCATTCGACATAATGAGATGTCTCAGCAAAAACATAAATGTAAAATATATGCCAAGTTCAAAAAAGAATTGAGATCTAAATGAGCGCCAAGTTCTGTGAAGAAAATCCAAAATTTTTTATCATAAGAACGTAAAACTCAAGCTCTACATTTGTCTTGGCTAATTTTCACGTACCCACAGGCTATATGTTATACATATTTGTATTATCACCTTATCTTCGTTAAGTCTATTACGTTGATATAATACCTCTCTTTATTACTTTTCTAAAATTTGGTTCACCTATTGGTAGCTAACTAATGAAAAATAGCCAAGTCAAATGTAGAGCTTGAGTTACAATTTCTTGTGACTAAAATTTTAGAATTTTCTACACAGAACTTGTCACGGCAACCATTTAGATTTAAATTTTTTTTGAACTTGGCTTTCATTTCACATTTATGTTTTGACTGAGATATCATTTCTTTTTGTCTAGAAATTATTAGTAATTATTGATAACCAGTGTGACGCAATGGTTAACATGCCGGATCGCCGCGTCAAGGGTCCTGGGTTCGATTCCCAGCGAGGCGGAAATTTGAATGATGAGTTTGAATTTCTGTTCTCGGTCTGGGTGTGAATGTCCTTGTCTTGTGTGTTGTCCATGGCACCCACGATACAGGGAATCCTAGTGTGGGGCTATGAGTGTGAAGCGTTATTTATTTATTTATTTATTTATCTATATATATAAAATTGAAAAGAGACACACCACTGATTAAACAAAAAATCTGAGAAACTACCGAACCGATTATGATGAAATTTGGCAGAGAGATAGATTATGCTAAGGAGACGTCAGCTAAGAACGGATTTTTGGAAATTCATCCCCTAACTAGCAAAAATAGGGGTCCGAAGTCATTTTCATACAAACCAACTTCGTCAGTTTTAGAGTTATAAGTATGAATTTTTTTATGTAAGTTTATAGTAATAAACAAAAATTAAGTTTAGCACATTTTTTTGGAAAATCATCCCTTAAAGGGTTAATTTAGAGGACAACAGTCAGTACTCAACTTCGTCATTTTTGAAGTTAAAAACATGAAAATTTACATATTAGCTCAAAACTACAAACTAAATTTTGAAGTATTACGTTCTTTTGGAAAGTCATCCCCTAAAGGGTTAATTAAGGCGGCGCAAGTTAGTACAGGAACTTCGTCAGTTTTGAAGTAAGAAGGGTGAAAATTTGTATTTAAGCCTATAGTTAGACACAAAAAATAACTGTATTACGGTTTTCTCGAAATTCATCCCCTAAAAATAGGGGTTGGTAGTCAACTACATACAAATCAAGCTTATCAGTTTTCGAGGTATAAATATGAATTTTTTTATGTAAGTTTATATTAATAAACAAAAGTTAACTCTTTAACACATTTTTTTGGAAAATCATCCCTTAAAGGGTTAATTTAGAGGATGGAACTCAGTACGCACGTCATTTTTGAAGTTAACAACATGAAAATTTATATATTAATTTTGGAGTGGAAAGGGAGAGGGACAAGAAGCAGAAAAGAGACCAAGACCGGGAGAGGGAGAGGGACAAGAAGCGGGAGAGGGACCGGGAGTGCGAGAGGGACAGGGAGCGGGAGAAGAACAGGTAGCGGGAGAGGGACCGGGAGCGGGAGAGGGAAAGGGATAGGAAATGGGAGACGGTGAGGGACAGGGAGCGGGAGATGGACCGGGAACGGGACAGGCAACAGGAGAGGGAGAGGGATAGAGAGCTGGAGAGGGAGAGGGGCAGGAAGCGAGAGAGGGAGTGGGACAGGAAGCGGGCGAGAGACCAGGTGTGGGAGAGGGAGAGGGAAAGGGAGCGGAACCTCTTCCTTGTCTTGGACCGGGAACGGGACAGACAGCGGAAAAGGGAGCGGGAGAGGGAGAGGGACAGGAAGCTACAGAGGGACTATGAGTGGAAGAGGGAGAGAGAGAAAAAGAGGGAGAGGGGTTAATATTGAAATTTTTAACCAATAAATAACACATCAATAACATGTTAGAACACCAAAAATTTGTTTTTAGAATTATTGTTTGTCTGTCTGTTTGTCTGTCCGGGCATCACATCAAAAGGGTGAACTGATTTTGACGGAAATTAGTTGTTTCTTATACTCTTGGTCATATTCTACTAAACTTTCCATCCAGAAAAATTAAAAGGTTTCCAGGGGGAAACAAGATGAAACTTTGTATGGATTATTTTTAAAATATCAACAATTTGCTTTAAACTTGCTTCAAACGTTTCTCCTTTAATTGATGGAATACATGTTTTCGAATTTTTCAAATTTTTCATGAAAAAGAAAAAAAGCAAATTATTTAATGTGAATATTGTTTATTTTTCAAAACCCACTGCCGGAGGAAGGTTTCACTTTATAAAATCCTAAATTCAATATAAATTAACCTGTTAAAGTTTTTTCTGTGAGGGGTACAAATATAATTTCATAATAAGCATAATTTCCGCGTGCGAAGCTGCGGGCAACAGCTAGTAGTTAATATACGTATGGTTATTTGTAAAATTACTCTATACAGTGGACCCGCTAATTTACTATTTTCACTAATTGCTAATAATTTTCAGTTTTTACATTTTTTTTTATACGCGTTATATTGATATTTGGCATCAAGGTAAACTGTAGTAGTTTACCTTGATTTCTAAGTCATCTGGAAGTAGATTAGGTTTTTGATCCTATGTCAGTGAGTCAGTCACCAAAATGCAGACTTTTAAATGTTAACTACTATATCAATAACTGCTCCTGCTGTTCAAGCTACATTTATGAAATTTTGAAGTCTTATTAAGCTAAGGGGTTTTAATAAATGTTTAATAAATTTCATTTTCATGTATTTAGAGGATAAATAGGTCCCAAGTAGTGAAGGGGTCAAAAGTAGCTCGAAATAGTTTTTGTAATATTACACTTGGCGCTGCGTTACTTGTTCCCTTTTTTTGAACTTTGGCTGGACATGCTTCCGCGTGTCATAATTTTGACGATCCTACCTAGTTGAAGTAATTGTGACTGATTATTAACCACAAGTGACTCTGCCTGCGAATAAAGTCCCAGATTCAATTCCCATCTAATGACGAATGTCTAATGTCTTAAGTATTTGTTTCATCCATGCCATCTGCGACGCAAGGAATCCTATTGCAGGTGTATAAGCAGTATAAGTGCGTGTTTATTTTATCTATACTAATATTTTAAAGAGGAAAGATTTGATTGTTTACATTGAATATGCTCCGAAACTACCGACTTGAAAATTTTTTTTGAAAATTTGAAAAATTCTTTCACTGTTGGGAAGCTACACTATCCCCGGGTGACACACATTAAATTTTTTTTACTATTTTTCCCGAAGCGAAGCGCGGGCGATTTCTTAGTTTATTATAAAACATAATATAAGATAATAAGGATACTAGGTACCTACGTCTTCGTACACAGATGATTTTTAATCTATCCACGTGTCTAGATATATGTACTTGGAAATCAACAGTATTTGATTTTAAAAGACCGTGTAATATTCCAAAAGAGAGCCTCATTTAACAGCCAATACAAAAGAAGAAAAGTTTTTAAGACCCTTCTTACGACTGGTATATTTTCTCATTTACAAACTGATTACAGCAAGTTCAAACTGAAAGAACCACAATCCTTTCTGACGTTCTTTGTGGAACTTATTTCGTTACAAAGTGAATTGTGTACCTACTTACAATGTGGATTATTACCCTTTACACGTCTTTTGTTCGCACAAGGGTCTTTGTGCAAGATCTTAACGCAGGTAACTACGATTCCTTTTAAGACTTGTTTAATTTCGGTGAAATAGGGTTCTTGGTGTTAAATGATATTATAAGTAAAAAAGAGGTAGATATTATTATGTCACTAGCGCACCGAAGATGAAGATCGTAAGAGAGGTCAATTGACCTCTGTTTGCTCATTGTCGCTCTGTCAATACAAGACCATATGCACGCTTTTGTTGTAAGAAGTGCTTGAGATTTGACATACAACGTTAAAATGCCTTCGCGTATTATTGTAGTGTGATTGGTGTAGTGAAACAAAAGATAAACGTGTGTTGTAGCTCTTTTCGGAACAGATTTTTTGGTTGATTTGTAAGGGCATGACGTATCTATATTTTTAAACATCATTGACTGGCTGTGACTGGACTAAATGGGTACCAACTTTCACGCACGTTTAGCACTCAGTAACATATTATCATAAATAATAACGATCCGAAAACAAACACACATCTACATTATAACTTTCGTTACATTGTAAACGATTGCCCGTCTTCCCCGGCCAGGAATCGAACCCTTTCTTGTACCATTTTTAATTATAGGTAAGTAGTAATGCCTAATCAATAAACCTACACTTAAGTAAGTAGGTACAGTGTGTTTAATTGGTAGGTATGTACATACTTCTCGAAGAACTCTTGCAAATAAGTAAAAAATATATTGAATTGTTATTATACTATGAGTCAGTTTTATTGTTCATACTTATATACAATCAAATCATAATGACAATCGTAACCTCAATAGCAAGAATTGAGGTTTCGGATTCGATTCCCGCCTTAGCAGGCGTATGACAGATAAGGATTTCTGGATTGTGACCATTACTTTATGTGTGTGATCTAACAATAATTAAGTAGGTACCAAATTACAAAGAAAAACAATAATAAAGAGGTTGTTTTACACTATTAAAAGAAATGAAGATATCACAGCTTAGAGTTAGAAAACTAACGTCCCAACTCAGAGTCACTAATGGTTACTTAAATCGCTCCTTAGTACAGAGTTTGTATGGTGATTCTTTACTAAGGAGCGATTAAAGTAACCGTTAGTGACTCTGAGTTGAGGCGTTAGAAGCTTAATTAGAAACGTCTGTCCAGTTCAACCAAGACGCAGAAATCTATAAATCTCTTGATGTTGGCTTAGCTTTGTCCAACGCACGAATATTAGCGCCGTCCGTGGTTCGGTCGGCTAATTTATAGAGAACTTTCAATTTGGCTAACACGTCCCGAAGTCGTAAATCTCTAGACAATTAGACGTTCCTTGCGGCCGACTGCCTGCCCCGAGACCCCGAGTGTGCCCTGAGCCCCGACTGACCGGTTACCATGTTCCGAATTTGAATTTAGATTGTTTATCTCATTAAAGTATAATGTCATAGAACAGACATCTCGAACAAAATGTGTGTCCCGCC
>OZ010699.1:8523456-8799321 GCA_963932265.1 Thymelicus lineola
GCCACAACATTGAGGTTTAATAAAACCAATCATGAGTGCGCCACCAAAATAAAACTGATAAAAACCCCATTTTATTCTGTTTGCAAACGAACAGGGACCTTGACACTGAATTCCAATAACGTCATTACGGCGGCCATTAACCCCGCACTCGAATCAATAACTCATTACTCTTTTATTTCGTTTAACGTTTAAAAATAACGCGTTTTTTCGCGTTTCGCGCCGACCGCCCCAATTATTGGGTGAAGGTTGTATCGCGAGCCAATTATGACGTCACGCGGGGTGCGTGACGTAGCTGGTACTACAGGCATTTCAGTCTGCTGATAATGCATTTACAGCAATATTCATTGTGCATCTACTTACCATTAAAGTAACTAACAATTTTTAATAAATACGTGTTTGGTAAGTCGGGTTACGAGTTAGAAAATCAATCTTATAGCAAAACGTTGATTTTGCGGTAGGTACTAAATTTCAGTTAATGAACATTGAAGTATATTGTCATAGAACAGACATCTCGAACAAAATGTGTGTCCCGCCGCGCCGAGAGGTTCTGTTTTCAAAATTGAGAACCGGTTCTCCTTTCAAAATCGAACGAATCCATTGAAGTTTGAAGCCACGTGGCGCCAATGCATTAAAAATCTAAGGTTTAAAAAAAAGGCATAATATTGGTCAACGAAATCTATACAACCCCATAAAATGCAAGGCAACATGATTGTTCTATTTATGTTTTTGCTACACGACACTACAATGAAGGGGCCTCAACCACCCTCAACTGAGACGAACGAGGGAAGCCGGGTTCGATTCCCGGCCAGAACGCTCTGACACGAGAATTTTATGTCATTAGATTTATTTTGCGGATTTTAGTAATTATTCTAGAGTAGGTATGTATATGTATATTTCGTGTTAACACCTGCCATCAGCTATTTCCACATCCACCCAGGGTTGACACTAGTCAACCCACTAGGACAATGCCATTACGAGTAGATGTTTGTTTCTTATTTTTAAGAGGTGACATAAATTTGTAAAAACTTAAATAAATAAATAAATAGTGAGTGACCCTCCCTGCGAAGCGCGGGCTCTCGGGGTCATTGCAGGCCGCGGCTACGAAGTAATAGTACTTCAATGGCCGCGGCAAGCATTTTTGTGACACAATCATTGGTCATCGTGGACAGTTGATATATTATGAACTATTGATATGTGATATATGAACTATATAGATGCGGTGTATTGTCATATAGATATTTAGTTATGGAATAGTTTAGAAGACGAAATAATAAACATAATGGCGTCCTTGTTTAACGTATGAAATAAAAACAATCCAACTCTATACGCAACAGTTTCGCTATACTGTCAAATTTTTCATGAAGTCAGACGTGTGCCGTGTCCGCCATTTTGTTTTTCTCTTTACTACAGTGTAAACTATGACTTATTACCACGGTACTAAGGTACTAACTACTAAAACCCACTTTCACAAAGGAATGTCAAAGTCACGTCAAATTGGACATTAGTAGAAACAAAACCGCCATGTTTTGTTGCGTAAGTATGCACGTTTTTTTAGTAGGTAGGGCCGCTCCTTTATACCTCCATGGTTGAAATGTGTTAGTACCTATAGATGTGTCAAAAATGTCAATATTCAATAAGCATAACTAACGCCATCTAGTAACTAGAATACTAAAAGTACCATTAACTATGTCACAGTATGTCATCTAGCGGCATGAAATTGTACTACTCGTAAAAGTTTCATTCCGTTAGAGCTGCAAATGCTTCAAATTATTTTTTTCCCTAATGTTCAGTGATTCAGTATAGTGGCGTTGTTTTGTAATAAATGTAAATTAATTAGGTGGATTACCTAATTATTTATTAGCTCTATTATGAATTATTTATTAGCTATATTATGAATTATCAAAGTTCAATTGAAATAAGTTTATCTTTTCGTTAAAATTAGTGAAGAAGCAACTTTCGTGATACCTACCGTGTATAACATTAAACAGCTAATTTAACACTATCCATTTCGTCACAACAGATTCTTAAGATGCGTATCCACTTGAGCAGCCTCGTGATAAGCTGCCTCATCGCGAGCGTGTTGCAGGCTGCTGAAAGTTCATGCGTATCCACTTGAACCACATGAAAAAGCCTCGAGGTAACGAGCCTCAAGTCCTCAACCCGAGCCACACCTCTCTGTTTCGTACAATCGCCTCCACTGAACACACGGCTCACATTGAAGCGCCTTTGAGCACGGACGTTTACCGATATGGTTTGGCACCACAGAACATCTATTAATTAGTAGTCCACTAATTATTACTACTACTACAATCTACTAATTATTAGATGTTCTGTGTTTGGCACGCTATGTGGCTACATCGTTTAGTTCAAGTCGCGGCAATCCTCGACTCTCGGCATGGTCTCCACTTGCTATGCCGCGGGTCGAAGCAGCTGTTCGACCCGCGGCTGCCTCAAATGGATACGCGGCTTTCAGCTAGTTAGCGCTGTGATTTAATTTTGCCACTTTTAAATAAAATAAATTTACATGATAAACAGTCTTACTATCTTATCTAGATACCTACCTTCCTAGCTTTAAATTGAATATTTTATAAGTGCCTAAAACAATTCAAAACAGCCAAACTAAAATAATACCTACTACGTAATTCCTAATTACTTACTTACCACACAAAACAACACTTAAAAAGTTTCCACAAAACTATCACCAGTTACTTAATTAGTAAAGCACCAAATCAGACTTATAAATCACTTCACGTTACGTAAGTTATTGCACAAAAAACTTATTTTTTTACTTATATTCTAAGTTGTAAACACCAAGAAGCCTTTGTCTCACGTACTATTCAGATTAAAACTATAAAAATGACGTGGGAAAATTGAAATGGTTTGTAGGTAATAGTGTTCTAAGTTTGAATTTTGGCGGGTTAGCGCAGGGTTGGCGCTCTCGGCCCGCACTCGCGGCGCGGCGGCGGTCTGCAAGGAACTTCGGCATCTTGAGGGCGAAAAGACGTTACGCGGACCCTTGGTTCCCCTTCGTTTATTTTGAAGGACGATAAGGTATGGTGCTTTGTAGTGGCTGTTATATTTTTTACCGATAACTTTTGTAATGGAATGACGATTTACTTACTTTATAAAAATTGAAGACATGATTACTTATCAATTTAGTTATAAATTATGTTTGCATGCTAATGATATTGATTTTTAGTATTAACACACTTAAAAATAGTTTGTATATTTGTAACAATAAATTTATGTAAAATTGTATTTATTCAACGTTTTATATGCAAAAAATGCAGTCAACAGAGTATCCATTAAAATAAGTATTTTAAAGAATGTAAAAAAATTACAAAAATTATTTATAAAAAACAGCATGAGCGACGGTTGTAATTTTTACTTCACAAACTTTTGGCCATGCGTCGTTTATTGCTGTTCTAAAATGAACTCTATTTCGTAGTAATATACGAGCTAAACGGTTACCTGAATTATGTCTGTAAAAAAAGTTTATTTAGAAGGGTGAGCTTTCTTAGCGATCATTACTTTAGTTTGTAAAGACGACAATAGGGCACAGGGCAGTATTACTCATTTCTAATTAAGTTTTATAATTATCTACATATTTAAATTTTATGTTGTAACTTTGCAAGTTATTTGATATGTACTTAATGTTTATAAGTTATTATAATAAAAGATTGTCATAAATAAAGTTTAGTCTAAATTGGCAAAATGACTTTGTTATGTTATTCAACTATGTATATCTTTATGAGTCTTAGATATTAATAGAAAATAATGTTAATTGTTTTGCTTTTTGTAGTTAGGTAGGTACTATACTTACTACCGTAATTGACTGGTAAGATTTAGACAAAATATTTTATTAAAACTTACTTTTTAATAAATGGCTGCTAAAAAAGTAGATATTTGAATAAAATATTATATTGCAAGACATAAATACCTACTGTTGTTATTTATTTATTTAATTATTTATTTATTTATGTACACACAATGGAATATACAATTAGGACACAACATATGTAACTATGTACAAAGGCACTGCTTATTGTTATTATCATTGTATATAATTATGAAAAAATTTAATTACCTATTTAGCCGATTGCAGTAAATATTAAAACAGACCTTTTGTTTGGTATTTTGTGTTACATTTTATTTTGTTTTAACGCTCTTAGTACACCTACGCGTTCGTATGCGGCTGCGAGTCTTTGCGAAATAATTGCGGTAGCGAAACATCTGCGGAACGTTATTACACTGCAGTTCTTTCGCAAGGAAATGTCATTGTAGCTTTCGTGGGTCGTCCAGTCGTCGCTTTCAGATTCTGAAGAGGAAGAATTGTTGTTGGTGGCGTCGGTATTAAAGAGAAAGCGTAGAATCTGGGTGCATGAAATAAATCAGAAGCGAAGAAAACTCGGAGAAAATAAGCTATGCTTAGAACTTAAATCACATGAAGATCGTTTCTATACGTATTTCATGCCCAACTAAATATAATTCGGGATAATTTCGAATCAAATTCAATAATATTTCAATATTTTCGGCTTCCATTGTGCGAAATTCTGTCCTCACTGACAGAACGCGTGGTGACGCCTTGCGATGCGAAACACCACTAGCGAAACGGCTGCGTCTGTAGTGTTGCCAAGTCAGTGAACCAAGAAGTGGCTAAAACACTTTTAAAAAGTGGCTAGAATGTCAAAATTTCGTACCCTTTAAAGTGGCTAAAAGTGGCTAAAAATTTTGTGCCTTCTTTTTGGACCGGGAGATAAAAAAAACACTATCAAACAATTATTTCTTAATAAAATCAAACATGGAAACATTATTATTTGTATATCAGGTGGGATTGTGGTGATTTGCAAGTGCAGATTTAATTGAAGAACACTGTAGTATACTCGTATTTCCATGGCACTTGGCATGCCATTGTTTTGATATTACGTAAAAAAACTAAAGTATTTATTAATTCCTTAGATATTTCAAGCACTCTGTCAACCTTTTTTTAACAGACTTCAAAAAAAAAGAAGGAGGTTCTGAATTCGACTGTATTTTTTTATGTTTGTTACCTCAAAACTTTGGACTGGGTGAACCGATTTTGATGATTTTTTTTAATCGAAAGCTGGTGCTTGTCGTGTGGTCCCACATTTTGAGCGAGATCTGACAATGGCATCCATGTCAAAATTTGAAGTCGGTTATTTTTTGTTGAAATTTTAGATTATTATTGGTCTGTACTGAGGTAGTTTGGCCGTAAAGAAACACCTTCCTACAGTGCCACCACCTTATCTGTGAAGTGGCAAAAATTGGAACTAATGAAAAGTCATTCATAAGTACTTTGTGGTCATTCTACTGTCAGTTACTACGAGAGGTAGTAACTGGTTGCGTCCAATGATTGGTCCAATGCATCCGACTACGCCCTCCTTCAATTCACAGATAAGTTGGTTTTACTGTACCTACTAATAATATGTTAGGAAATAATAATATGTCACATAGAGAGACACTGTAAGGGCCACTAAGTTAGGTTAGGTTAAATGTCAGCACTAGGGTGGGGCTGCGGAAGAATGTGGATTCCCGCGGCCCCGCGCACACGTGCGAGGAGACACCGGGGTGGTTTTAGCCGGTAAGAGTCCGGCACACCCCTCCGCCTTACCCCAGGCGGAGGTAGTCCATGAGGATTTCCCCCCGAATAAAAAAAAAAAAAAAAAAAGGTTAAATGTCAATGTCAAGTAATTATTAGCTTGTCAAGTCAAACCTCAAAAGTTGCTAGAATTGTGGCTAAAATATTTAGCCAAGAATATTTGACATTTTTGGCTAAAGGAATCTTAAAAGTTGCCAGATCTAGCCAAAAAGTGGCTAACTTGGCAACACTGTGCGTCTGTGGAACGGCCATTTCGCAGTTACTTGCGAAACAATACCGACAAGGACGCAACTATTTCATCTAGCTATATAGTAGAGCGAGACATAACACATGCGAAACGTTGCCATACAATTAGGGCATGCAATTATCCGCTCAATTTTAGTATCCGGATATTTCGAATAGTCCCTAATCATTATCCGGATATATTCGGATAATACGAATAATTCGAATAATACTTATAGAAGGTAAAATACAAATAATTTATGAATACAATCAATATTTTTATTATGAAACTCGTTCAAAATTTAATTCAAAACCCAATACTTTTTGTGAGATGTATCAGAACGCTGCTAAGCTTCATCCTAGAGTCGCATCTAGTCATAAACTAATTAGCAATGTTCTTAGGGTAATTTCTACACGTATATGTTTTAACCACATCACATCGAGCTAGTACCGTCTTCTTCTGAAAGCTAACACACCTCAAGGTTTTCGACCTGGGTACCAGCATCATGGCGAACCCTCAAGGAGGAATCCTAAAGGACGACCCTGTAGCCTAGTTGGTAGCGTCCCTATCTGCAAAGCTGTTCAATTTCCGTAGTCTATTGTCATAGAAAAGCCCAAAAGCAGGAAACCTAAGAGACCAAGAGGCTTTTCAACCATCTGCTATCAATGAGTACTGGAGTATTTTAGGCCACATCGCCCGGAAGAACGGTAACAATCTTGGGAAGTTAGTCATCACCGGCAAAGTCCAGGGGACCAGAACACGAGGTCACAGTCAGAATTCCGATACGCTGGTCGGATCAAATCCACACCACTCTTGACAGCAGGATGCACGAGGTCATCCACGCCGCAGGGCATAGGATCCGTTGGTGCAAGATAGTGCTGGAAGGATAAAGTGATCCGTTGAGGAGGTCATGACCCTCAGCACTGTGAACATCGACGCAAGGAGGATTGCCATAGAACTGCTCGATTTCTGAGCTAAATTTTTAAGCTATGCTGTAAATACAGTGAGCTTGTAGAGCGGCATGTGGATTCTCCAGAACCATTTCTACTTCAGGGGCTATCCTGAGCACCGCGAGCGAGTGCCTAAACGATCCATTTTTAACCGACTTCAAAAAAAGGAGGAGGTTCTCAATTCAACTGTATTTTTTTATGTTTGTTACCTCGGAACTTTCGACTGGGTGAACCGATTTTGATGATTTTTTTAAATCAAAAGCTGGTGCTTTTCATGTGATGCGTGACAAATGGTCGAATATCTCAATACCACGCCAACCGATTTCGATGATTCTTTTTTTATTATTATTCGAAAGGATGTACTTCATTTGAAGTCGGTCTTTTTGTTAAATTTTTTCTATTAAATCCGTCGCAGAAATATTACTTCTTTTTACACAAATAAGTTAATGCTTGACCACAATCCCACCTGATGGTAAGTGGAGATGTGGTCCAAGGTGGTGAGCACATTAACTTAGTAAAAGCCTAATCACTCTTTCATTATAGTCAGTTATAGACAGGCGGGAACGCCGTCGCAGGCAAGTTATTCCAGTCCTTGGCAGTGTGTATGACGAGGCAAACCACCTCGTCCTTATTGGCGGGATGTTCACGACAAAAGGATGGATAGCCGCCGTGCGTCACGTCGTTCAACATGTCGAGAGATGGAGGAATTATATCAAACAATTCCTGTGCACACTCATTGAAATGTCCCCTGTAGAAAACCGAGAGGTTGGCTTCTCTGCGCCTGTGCTCGAGGCTTTGCAGATTGGTCTCAACCAAATCTGGGTTACCAGTCAGCCTCTTCGCACGCCTTTCCAATGAGTCCAAGGCAGAAAGGTGACATTTGGCTGCACTTGCTCAAATGTGCGAACAGTACTCCACACACGGCCGAACGCTTGTATTTTGAGCTTGTATAAAGCTCAATACAAGGTTAAGAGTTGCCTCGGTGTGAAGTATCGCCGTATCTTTGCTAGGACACCAAGTTTCTTTGCAGCAGCCTTAGCCTTGGTTTCAATGAACCGCCCAAACTTGAGTTTCAAGGATATATCTACTCCTAAAAACTGAAGGCAGTTGGTATAATCCAAGGATACATTCCGAAAAGTAGGAGCCAAGGTAAGCGGCCTCCTCTTGGCGGTGAATAGATACGTCTGCGTTTTAGTGGCGTTGAATCTCACAAGATTGGCTTCGCCCCACTCGGACACAACCCGAAGTGTGAGATTCATACGAACACCCATAGCTTCTCTTTCAGACTGAATTTCGTCCCGACTGGCTCTGGAACTTGGTAGGTATCTCTCTACCACTGTGCTATCGTCCGCGTACCCATAAATACCGGGCATAAGCAGGTCATTTATATGCAGCAGAAAAAGAGTGGCGGAGAGAATGGACCCCTGAAGAACTCCGGCATTTGTAGCCATCGTTCTCGATTAACAACCAGCGACTACAACGCGGAAAGACCGGTCGCTCAGGAAGTCCTTTACCCAGTGGATAAGGCCAGGGAATATGCCGTAAGCTGGAAGCTTGCTTAGAAGGATAGCGTGCCAGACCTTATCGAAGGCCTTCGAGACATCAAGGGGGATAGCAAGTGCCTCCCCATTTTTCTTAAAGGCCTACCAATATTTTATTGAAATTGCGGAAATTCTTAGAACATGGTTTGGACGCTTCTTGCATGTATTCTGTAGAAATATCGAGCTGCCATTATTTGTATTTTGTAAGTTATCTCATAAAAATTATATGTATGAGGGTTTTTAACTAATTTGTTTTTTGGCATTTGGTCGTATTTTATATTATTGGAGGCTAATAGACTATCTACTTTGTGATTATAAAGTTTAAAATATTACATCTTGGTCCTTTACATATATTTCAATTAAAAAAAAACATGTAAAAAAACTAAAAATTTACTATCCGTTTTATTCGAATTATCCGGATAGTCACAAGCCCATTATCCGGTTTTAAAATTCGGCGGATATCCGGATAAATTGAATATCCGAATATCCGGATAGTAAGCCCTACATACAATTTACAGTTTTTTCGTCGTTTCGCTGCCGCATACGAACGCGTAGGTGTACTAAGAGCGTAATAGTAGAAAAATATTGTTTATTTTAACTGTAGGATGCGGCCCTGGCTGGTTCCGTATTGCACGGTGGTTTATTACTAACGGTCATAATATCGTACGTCGCACACCGACAAGGGACACAAAACATTTGGTAAAAATTTAGAATATAATTGATTCTTTTCATTATCACTTATCAGTAAAGTTATACTCCGTTTTTTAGTCGATTCGTATTTGGTACTACTACTTTTTATTGAAAATATCAGCTTAAAAAACTATTAATAGCAAACAGATTTTTGTTTTAGCATAAAGTGATATTATGTCTTTAAGTCAGTTTATTTACTAAATAGAATTCGTCTAAAGAAATTAGTAATGGATGAAATGGGTTTGGTTCGCGTCTCTCCTCATGTACTATAATAAAACTCAAAGGGCCAATTTTCTGTACCTTGAATATTTTTTAAAAATTTCGATTAGGGGGCACTTCAATAACGCTCTGATAAAGCACAAAAATATTTTTTTAGAATTATTGCCTATGTCTGTCTGTCTGTTTATCTGTCCGGATATCACATGAAAACCTTTGAACGGATTTCGATGAAAATAAGTAAAGTTGTTACTAATACTCTGGGTCATATTTTAGGAAACTTTTATCCCGGAAAATTAAAAGGTTTCCCTGGGAAACGGGATGAAAGTTTGTATGGAAGGAATATTTTTAAAACAAAGAAAAAAGGAAATAAATAATAATATAAATTAAAGTGAATGTGGCTTATTTTTTAAAACCCGCTCCTGGAGGAATCCTTTGTGATTGTATAGTGGTTTTCAGTATAAAAATTACTAAACATAAGTGCTTCAATATAAATTCACCGTTTTTTAAATTTTATTGTGCAAGAGATGCAAATAATGTAAAACATTATTTCCGAATGCATCAGCATCAGCTAGTACATAATATGGCTACGGCTCATCCATCCGATCGGTAGACTCCACACACATTTGAGAACATAATAGAAATGGAGAAGAAACGGACAATAAGTCGCTACAAAATCTGAAGTGGGACTTCATCAAAATCGAATCATAATATACCTAATTTGGGAGTAGGGTGCTGTACCCCTGCATATTGTACGTTACGCGTACTGGTATTGTGTGCAAGCGTCTTAATGCGCTCGTGCGAGACACTACGCTTATGTGTATGGTTCTTAACGTATTTGTAATTTTGTACAAAGTGTAGTCACGTGTGACGTATTTATCTTGGATTTTATTTACCAAAATGGAAATCAAATGTTAGTTAAATAAATATGTAAATTACGTTTGACTGTTAAATTAAATTATAAGTTAAATTTACTTATATTTATTGATTTAGTATTCGCGTTAATTACATAGCAGATGTTACTTTCCGGAATTTTATTGTTTATTCAGTAGTTTCGATACATACCTATTCATTACTTGAAACAATTCATGAAAATTAAAATTTGTGTAGCCGTGTAGCGTATAGATAGAAAGTTGATGAATTTTTAACTACATAATTATTTCCAGTGAAGTATTATTACTAGCGTATAGAACCGACACCGCGAACACCATGTATGTCCCAATCCATTGGCGCCACGTGGCTTCAATCTTCAATAGATTCGTTCGATTTTGAAAGGAGGACGGGGGCTCAATTTTGAAAATGGAACCTCCCGCACACACATTTTGTTCGAGATGTCTGTTTTATGACATTATACTTCCTTTAAAAATTTTAAACTTTACCTTATGTGATCAATGATCATAATAATTTAAACCGTAATATTGTCGCGTGGCGTTAAAAAATTACCTAATTAAATAATTCTGTAAAAAATTTGAAGTATGTATATTTTTTTTATTTAGTAGGTACTTCGTTCGTTACTTTCCAAGTGGTCAAGTCTTGTGGTCACTTCATCATATCCGTCACACATCAGTCACGTGCTGGTCACACGAACGGAAGTCTCTCATTTCCATACATTTAAACAATACTTCACCATTATTTCTTATCAACCTTATGATCTAAGTAATAAAGCCTATAGTTTGATTAAATGAAGATTGTAGACCATATGGCGCACGCGCCGTCTTGGTTTGTAGTCAAAGACAGGATACGCTTTACGCAAGGGTGACAACCCTATTTCTTAAGACGTTCAAGTTCAAAAATAACGGATTATTTTTTAAGGTTAAGTTGGTGCATACTTTGTTTAGAAAAATGTTATGGTTCTTGCTAGCGCACACGAAAAGTACTCTACTTTTAACTTAGTAAAATAGTAAAATACTTAACAAAAATTTTATTTCGAATAAAATAAGTAATATTACAATGATACAAGTTATTTTCTTACAATGTATTAAAATATTAGAATGTTTAAATACAAATTTTAATTGTTTAAAGACACACACATGACGTTAAATTACTTTGTAAGTTGTGTAACCATGCTTTAAGGAATGTGGAAAAGAATGATGTTGCTAAGTTTAAGAAGAGCGGGGCTATAGGTCTCCAGCACGGTTTGAACGTTATGAAACGGTAATAGATAAATAAAAAAATTTGTATTTTTTATTTTCTTTTTACACTTGACTTTTTCTAACTTAACTCGCGTTCAAGTTAAGTAGTAATTAACGAAACAATAAGGTGCATACTCCAGTGTTGGACACGTCAATCTTCGACACTAATATTAGGTATTACATTGCGTGATGGATTAAAAATGCTCGATATACACAATTTTTTAAAGACCATAATGTAATTAGAGCATAGAATAGTTTAATATAGAATTAAAAATAATAAAAAAAATGTATTATGGAAGGCTGAATCTGCCACTAAAGCAGTCGAAATACATTAAATTATTATCATTTTGTCGGTATCGTCATGTACATACAATGTACTAATGTCATCATGTGCGAATACTTACTTTTGGAATATGCTGGGTGATCACTGTGGATAGAAACAGTGGGATAGCAGACTTTAACCGAAGGGATTTTTATACTTAAGTTAATAAAATATATTATATTTTTTGAAATGTATTTTTTCAACTATTATTTAAAGGTCTTTCTTCTAAACCCCTACTCTGTACGTGCCCATTATTGGTACAATCACCTTATCAAAGTTCCAAGAAGTTCTATTGTCTAACAACTGCCGAATTTGACGACAGATGTCGGATTAAGTTGTTCTACTTTTCAACGAGCTCCAAGTGTGACATCATTAATCTCAAAAGCTCACATTTAAAGGAATAATGAGGGACTAATCAATTTTTTATAATTTTTCGCCGTTACCCTTGGAGACTGTTGTGTAATTAAAAAAAGAAACAGTATAAAAGAACTCTGTTTTTGTTGGTGGGTTTTGTGACCGGTAGTTTTTGTTTTTTTTTTGTCGGTCTCAACTTTTATATAGTGTTAATGTCCTAATGTATACAACCTGCTCTTACTTAATTTCGGGAAACCCATTAAATAAATGTCACAGAAAACTTATTTTCGTCCAGTGACTAAACGATGAAAGCCGGCATTATCAGGATGCTATGAAAACGTGTGAATATTTCTTTCTTTCGCCATTATTTCGCCATAACAAAACACTTGCTTTTTGCTTTGAAATAAAAAGTCGAACCGCCTCCAAAATGTAAACAAAATGACTTGAAAGAGTAAAAAATAATTGAATGAAATCTGAACTTTCTACTTTTTAATGTAGGTACATTATATTATTATACGTATAATATATTATACGCTATCTATTGAAATGTTGTAAGAACAATATAAAATATATAAAACATAAATATATAAAACAACAATTTTATGAGCTAAGTATATGATTGACCTATACCAAAATATTTTGTGTAGGCAAGTTTACAACTTGGCAAGAAATTAAAACATTTTAAAGGTCAACTATTATAATAATAAGTAGTAAATTACAGCGTGGCTTCGTCTCTGGTACAGAATAAATAAATAAAAAATGGGTCTCACGTCTTGTTTCTGCTCTGCTGCAAACAAGAGTAAGAATGAATATTTGCTTGCTCAAGTCTGTAATGCAAGTAATAATAATAAATCTCTCTGTCACTTAATTAACCCTCCATTGCGTTGAAGAGATGGGTGAAACAACAGAGGGTGTGTTTATGACCAAAGAACACAGTTACGATATATGCAGACCTCTTCAAACACGGGTTAAGTTTAGACAAGACTTCACTAAATTAGTTAAATATTTACATTTCTCTTCGCTATTGACCTATGGTTAATGTCTAATCGTACCTGTGAAAGTCGTACCTACTTAGGTACTGAATATACTAGACTTACAGCCGCACTCAGTCACTTAACGGTTACATATTTAAATCGCTCCTTAGCAGTCCTGGATTTGTCAATAGGCCGTATAGGCCGCGGCCTAGGGGCGGCAGCGTCCTAGGGGCGGCAGATTTCAGAAGATGATATTATTAAATATGGTTATGCTACTAAAAATTGCCGTAAAAATTGTAATTCTTGTTTTTTAAGCACTTTTTTAGTGACTAATTCAGTGCCTGGATATTATGAATGGAAAATATATTTAAATTATTATTTTAGAAAGGTACATGGGGTGGGGGAAATAAATTGGCTTACACTCATAAAAATATAAATCCGGCACTGCTCCTTTAGTACAAAATTTGTATTGTGATTCTGTATTCAGGAGCGATTTAAGTAACTGTTAAGTGACTTTGAGTGCGGCCGTTAGATAGGTACTACATGTTGATAGAATGTTAATTTCTAATTATCATTTCAAATGATAATGGAAGGACCAAAAACATACTTGGAACCAAAATAATTACAAAAACCGGGCAAGTGCGTGTCAGGTCATGAGCATTGAAGGGTTCCGAAGTAGGGTAAGTAAGGTAGTAAGACGACTATTACTCGTTAACTACTTATGCTAACATAGCCGTGACAGTTTTCCTTGTAAATCTTATATATAAAATTCTCGTGTCACAATGTTAGTTACCATATTCCTTCGAAACGGCTTGACCGATTTTTATGAAATTTTATATGCATATTCAGTAGGTCTGAGAATCGGCTACTATCTATTTTTCATACCCCTAAGTGATAAGGGTTGTCCATCCCTAACATTTTATTTTTATTTTTTATTTTTTTATAATGTGGTATTAAAAAATACATACAACCCTAAATTTTCATCCTTCTAACACCAACCCCTATTTTTTAATATGATTGTTAGGCGATATGAAGTTCGCACGGTCAGCTAGTATAAAATAAAATAACGCTTTACACTCATAGCCCCACACTAATATTCCCTGTATCGTGGGTGCCATGGACAGGACAACACACGGAGACAAGAACACCCAGAAATTCAAACTCATCATTCAAATTTCCGCCTCGCTAGGAATCAAACCCAGGACCCTTGGCGCGGTGATCCGGCATGGTAACCATTGCGCCACACGGGTCGTCAAAAATTAAATTATTTACAGAAAAACGTTTCTTACAAACATTTCGGTTTTGCAGCGATTCGTATCTTTCACTAACTATTGTAATACAGGCAATAACAGCATACCTATCGACTTTTTAACGCCCCAAGTCAGACTAACGGTTACTTTAATCGCTCCTTAGTAAAAAATCCTTTGTAAGAAAATTAATATTTTGCCAAATAAACTTCAAAAATAAAAAAAAAATGTTTTTCAAGGTGACCTTGAAAATGAAATATACGAGTATTTGGCCTATGATATTCGTTAATAGCGCGTAGAAATACACAGGTATACCTTTCAGATCAATCAGAGGTATGGGCTAAGAGGAAGTTCACCCGAAGAAACAAACTCCAATGTAAGGTAAATTTGATTTGGTTTGGGGAGCCGTATTGGGGCGGCTTAGAATACTAGCCCCAATCCCACGCCGGATGGATGTCGTAAGAGGCGACTAAATCCGGCCTGCTGGTGGTAGGACCCATCGAGGGATTATATTAGTAGTATTGATTTTAATTGTTAATTTCTCCATAGGGTTCGTCTGGATAGCTACCACCCATGCATGAGTCAGCCGCCAAACGACTCGTCGTGTTCCGGCTGGGGGCTTGAGAGCCAGTTCTTTCTTTCTTTTTCTTCTTTCTTTCTTGGCCGGCAACGCATCAGTGATGCCTTTGGTGTTGCTGATATCCATGGGCGACGACAGGTACTTACTATCAGGAGGATCGTTAGCTCGTTTGCCGGCTATTTTCTTAAAAAATGTTAAGGTTCGCTGTTATTTACATGCGAAAAAAACAATTTTTTTCTGAAAATATATTATATTTTTTTATTTATCTTGTGAAAAATTGAGTGTTTGCTACTCACAGCACTCTTTTGTTTTCTGCATTGAATGAGTTTTAATTATTTAACAACAGCATAATTTTAATAATATCTAAAGTTAATGATTGAAGTATAAATGTGCATCTGTGTAAAGTAACATCAAAAGGTTACAAATAAACATAACTGCCAAGCCAAGTGATTAAAACACACTGAATGGTCCCGTAGTCAAGATGAATTATATGATTAATTTAAGTTTTGAATATGATAAAAATTTTGTACTTGTAGGCGACAAACTTTAAATTGTGTATAATACAGGTTGTTTTTTTTTCAAAATCAATGGGTTCGATTCTCGGCTAGAGATATTGATTTTTCATAATCTAAAATTTTAACAAAAAAGAACCGATTTCAAATGAAGTACATCCAATAAAAAAAATCATCTATATCGGTTGGCGTGATATTCGTCCATTTATCGCGCACGTACTTAATGCAAATTTAAGACTTATATGCTTTTGACATGGATATCATTGTCAGATCTCGCTCAAATTTATGTGGGACTACACGACAAGCACTAGCTTTCGATTAAAAAAACAATCACCAAAATCGGTTCACCCAGTCGAAAGTACGGAGGTAACAAACATAAAAAAATACAGTCGAATTGAGAACCTCCTCCTTTTTTTAGTCGGTTAAAAATGATAATAAAGATACTGCATGTTGTTTGTACTATATATCTAAATCGTGAAATTGAATAAAATAGAGCGCGTCCGAGGGATCTCTTTTGTCATAGAAACTACTGGCAGTTGATGTCATAAGTATATTTAAATTCAATAGCTTGACAGCTGTATTCGACGCTAAAACGTCAAGGTCGCGCTGTACTGAAAAATTTCTTTGTCTTTTACTTCCATCGCCTATACGAGTAGTCCTTCATAGATAATCTATGCCTATAGTACTTCAATACCTGTAATTTGTGTTATTATAAAATACAATACAATACAAATTATCTGTATTGTACACATAAAATAATAACAAATGATGATACATTTAAACATGAACGTACAATGGCGTAATTAATAATAGTAAAATAGTAATTATACCTAACGTTCCGTATCCTACAAATTTTCTGATTTCGGTCAGGGAAAACAGGTTTCATGATATGCAGACTGATAGACCACGACCTGGCATGAAATATATGGGTACTTATTTACCCGGAAACGTGGGCAAAGCTACGAAAAAAGCACTAGAGATAGTTAGTATTCATATCGACGCTTGAAGGAAAAATTGACTAAGCGACATTGAGCTTACTTTATTTTTAGAAAAGTTGTATATGCCACATCTGAGATGCCACAATATAGGTGATAAAATAAGGATTTCAAAACAGTAAGAATAACGTTGTTAGGAGGATTACAAAAAAAATATATATTTTGTTCTAAAAATTCCAACTTTAAACTGCTCTCCTGTAAAGTTAGCTCAATGTCTCTTAGTCAATTTTTCCTTTCAAGCGTCGCTATTCTTTATTATCATGATTACATTAATGTCAAAATATACAATAATTTCACAATCACGAACCCGGTAGGGTATAAAACGTTATGCAAGAAAGACATGCCCATTAGGACCTTCATTTTATTTATTTATTAAATCTATTTTTAGATTTACCTTATCCAATGTAGTGAGTCGCACACAATATCGTGTTAGAGCCCCTTCACGCGGTGTATTTTTACCAAAATTATGCGAGATTAGGGGGATGACGAAAGGAGTGGAACCACATCTCACGAGTCTCACGACATCTCACCAGGGAGGAGATGTCAAATCCCCCCCGCCATCTGAAAATCGTTAAAAATGCCTCACGTAATTAATGGACCCCCCAAAGCTGTATAGTAACTACTAATACCTTATAATTACGATTTTACATAAAAATGTAATACTGCCTCTAATAATTTGGCCAGGGATGGTAATTATATTGATTTACTTCAATTAATTTTGCTCCATTAACAATAACACGTGTAAACAATGTAAGGAGACGTGACATCATACAAACTAAAACAAATATTATTCCATCGCCTTTAATTACGGAAGCAAATCATATGATATCAATTAATTATGTAATAGTAATTACATATTATGTATAATTTAAGTTATTACAAATATTAGTTGTGCTGAAAATATTAATTATAAGAACACGATGAGATTAGGCCCATTTTTAGGGTTCTGAAGTAAAATCGGAACCCTTACAGTTTCATCATATTGTCCGTCCGTTCGTACGTTCTGTCTCTCCGAGGCATAGCGTAGAGGCCCTAAGGGTGCTTTTCCAGCAAAGATGTCCTTTAGCATGTTGTTACAATTTATCTATATCTTTAGTTAGTAGTATTATACTAGGGGGAGGGATGTTATGTATATGTAAGTATAATATATATTGTAAGTAAAGTATAAATATATTTTGTTAATGACCGATCGAAATAGGTTACTGTATGGAAAATGTTCACCATGTTCACCCTGTTAGTATCAAAGATTTTGGCCAGCATTGCCAAAAGTAAAGTGGTAACGGTAACCCCATTTGATATCCAGTTAGAATCAGATAGTGATGCGTCTGTAACATATTGTAAAGAACCTTCTGTCACAAGCACACACCTAGGATCATATGCGCAAATACGCGGGAGTTGGGGCGTTATCCTATATGAATTTCAATACTCATAAAAAAAAGGTTAGTATACTGTTTGTTCACAATATTATGCTAAATTGTTTTCATTACATTATAAAAAAGAAAATGTTCAGTGGTTAGCCTATCTAAGTATACTAATATTATAAAGCTGAAGGGTTTGTTTGGTTGAACGCGCTAATCTATGACTATTATAACAATAACTACTGCTTCGAATTGAAATATTCTTTTTGTGTTTAATGGTCCATTTATCGAGGAAGGCTGTAGGATTATAATTATGACATCATATATTTAAGTGATTAGTTTTTTCCATATATTAACACAGATGAAACCGCGAGGCACAGCAAGAAATAATTAAAAAAATAAGTAATTAGTATAAAATAAAACTAATATAAGATAATTTGAAAAGTAGGTTCTGTTATTAGTTATTTAGATTTTATGTTTATTAGTTTTAGGTATTGTATTAGTTTTTTAAATTTTTTTTAATGTCACTAGTCGAACTATACGAATTAGGGTCGCCCTGAAAATCAGCGGTCGTGGCTTGCTGCGGCCAGTGCTGAGTGTGGCCCTATTTCGTCAAGTTCTTACTGCTGCAAAAACATTTATTATAAGTATAATGTTAGAATACTGCCTGTTTGTACTGCAGTGTTAACTTGAGGAAATAAAATTTTATTCTATTCTATTCTATTACTATAGAAGAAACCGATATATAAATATATCCAACCATTTTGATAGAGCTGCTTGCATAACCGAGCGAACTCTAAAATTACAAATGTTCATCGTTAAGATTTAATATTTATTTGCAAATTAATTATTATTTGTTTAATTTATTTACACATTGTGATAAACCCTTTGTTTTCGCTTCTTTGAAATTCTTATATTCACGATCTCTGAGCTGACATCTCAATAGCATTAATTGCACAGGTGATCTGAACAAGTCTTTTAAGAATGTAATTGATGATTGAATTGATTTAATTTAAACAAAGTATATGTTACCTGAAATCTGTATAATCCGGTATTCTATGCAATACCTAGGCAATGTATAAAATACCTAAAACGTTCAGCTAACGGTATATTATTTATTTCATATTTTGCCTAGGCATTATGTACAAAACCCAATGCCTAGCCGGTAATAATGGAAAAGACAAAATCAAGAAAGTGTAACTGATGACTACAAGTGTCGGAGTTTCTTAGAGGGCCGTACTCTTCACCACCCTGTTCTTGCTACTTATTAATGAAATATACGGAAATTATGTTTTTACTTATTCAAACTTTTATCCTGTTTTCCCGGAAAACCTTTTAATTTTCCGTAATGAAAAGTTGTCTAAAATATGACCCAGGGTATCAGTGAAAACTTTACAAATTTTCATCGAAATCCGTTCAAAGGTTTTTATGTGATGCCCGGACAGACAAACAGACAGACACACACTTTGAGTTTTATTATAATATAGGTACCAATGGTCTATAAGTACGCAAACGTGTGTGTCCTTCTAACGAGGATAGTACCTCGTTCAATATTCATTTAAATTAAATCATGACAGTTTGATTTGCTAACAAAAAACATGAGAGGTGTCAAGGGACACCCGGTTGAACGAAGTTCCTTTCGATTCAAGTATTGTTTTGTTGTACAGCGCCATCTCTGTAAAACTCTCTGAATCACGCTAGCGTGATTTAGAAAGTTGTACAGTACAGCGCCATCTCTGTAAAACTCTCTGAATCACTTCAAAAAAAGTGTCGTCATTCGTAAAATCAAAAAGTGTCGTAATTTTCAGTCTAGCCCCCTTTCACAACGCGCGATAAGGAACTTCGTTCCAAAAAAACATCTGTCAGCTGGGGCTTCCTTCAATATCGATGGTGTCTGTGTTTTTGATTTTGATCTAATTTAACGAAAATAAATTAATTGAAATACTTAACAAATGATTTCTTTATCCTAAATTCATCCACCTATTTAAGATTAACTGCGTGGGTTTATAGGTTAATGTCTATAACACCTACCCTGCCCTGAGAGCTTTATCTACTATTTGTGAAGAATCTACACCCTTGCATCCTAGAGCGAAGAGCCCTCTACATGTAATATTATCTGCCGCAAGCAAGCAAGCAGGTTTTGATGGGAGGAGTTTTTCACGCTTGTGATTATAGAAAGAAAGAAAGAAAGAAAGAAAAACATTTATTTTAGTGCAGAGCACTGCAATAGATACAACAATCTAAAAATAATACAATGCTTACAAATTAAACGCAGCTACTAGCTATTTCTACTAGCTTAATTAAATTAAATGTATATTTTGGTGTATTTAGTCTAAATAAAAATTCTTTCTTTCTTTCTTTCTTTCTTTCTTCTTTCAGGTGGCACGAAAAAGGTCACATTCAGCGAGGGCCGCTGCTTTTCAATGTGACCTATGGTGTCACGCGGGGCGCACGTAGGTGCATGGCGAACTTGCTAATTCTAAATTAAATTATTGAAATGAGGTGAACACAAAAAATTAGACAGATATTGTCATTGTGAGAATCGCCACTATGGTCTAAGTTAAAAAAGCTCTACCTTAAGTGCAACAGCTTTTCCAACTTTTAAATTATGTAGACTCAGTTACCTATTCTTTTAAGCTTTTGAAAAGCTATTCGGACAGGGTCAACTAAAAACTAAACTTTTTTATTGTTAACATATTATTCCTTTGTCTGTGAACCTTATTTACGCAGACGAAGTATATGTTTCAAATATTATGATAATAATTTAAAATTATGCCAAACCAAGTATTTTCCTCGCAACCATCGCGGGTCATCGCAAATCATCATCATACTTATAGTATGAAATGTATGAAAATATTTATGTACACAATAGATCTCATATTTACTTAAACCAAGAGTACATCGCCCGTACAAAATCAGGTGGCATAATTTAAAACAAATTGTCTACATAATATTTGTCTGTGCGTTACATTTTACAGTGTTAATATTACGAACTACAAACATTTTTAAAAATTGTTCAGCTATTTCAATTGTTCCGTTGAGGATATTTCGTCTCTAAGACACACAACGATTGATAATGATAACGATATGGACAGTGTCAACGATAACAACAGCTAATATACGGATATTTAAACACGGTTTACTTATTTCCTACGACTGAGGAGCTCACTCTTTATCTCCAGAATCCATCCTCATATACTCACTATATTCAAGTAGGCCAATTTGAGTAAATTCCCAATATAATTAAAAAATAATGATAAACAACGATACAATTATAATCGATAATATATTTTTATACTAACGATCTTATTCATAAAAATCTCTTCTTGTAGGTTTGTAGTGATCGGCTAAAACACTGGCACAGACGCACGCACAATAATAGAAAAATAAAGCAATTTTGACATTAGGCTGACACCATACTGGGACTTTATAAGCTTACGCGTTCATACAACACACTTGAACAATGATTTGCTTAATATGTTAACAAAATTAATAGCCTAAGAAAACAATTCATTTACGCCGCTTCCATTTTTTTATAACTTGAACTGATCACTTGCAAACATTTGTTACACTTACCCTCCATATCTAACTAACGTTGTTCGTTGAATTGGCTTATGACTTAATGTATTATTATAACTATAATTTCTCAGTAAGTGATTTTTTGTAAAATCTTTTGAGATAATAAATGTTTTAAACCGTATACTATAAAGTCAATAAAAAATATATAATATATTTAAGGATGTTAAAAACAAAATTTGATGATATTTTGTAATTAATTAAACCTGATACAACATATTAAAATACTTCAATCGTACCTCATATTGAGAGCTAGGAAAATACTTGATAATCTACGAGTATTTCATCAACGTAAAATTATTATTTTTTATAGCTCATCGATCAAGCGTTGGGCGTGAGGAACGCCCGACAAACGCTGGTGTTAGCAGCCTTTTTTTGCGTAAAAAAATGCTGTGTTGATTCATTTGTTTTTTATACAAGATCAGTGGCTACTAAAGCTTTCATTGTATGATAAATATTATCACAATGTGCCTCACCGCAAAATTTTTATATGTTAGTTAAAAAAAATATTAAAAACAATGAACCATATTATAATGTAGTCACTCAAACACCTGTTTTGAGTTTCCAAGTATAACTGTGATGACAAACGTCAAAACTGTTTTCCTATAAAGTTTACTCCAAACATCCAAACTTTCACATTTATAATATTAGTAAAAAGTAGGATTGTGACTGTCAAATAATAGACAAATAATTTGCAATAAAATAATATTGCGACTATAAATTAAGATGTAAGATATCCTATCTTTCAAGTTGGATTAAACTGCACACGGTGTGCAAATTTGACTAAAGTCGGTTAGTAGTTTAGGAGTCCATCGAAGACAAACAACGTGACAGGTAATTTATATATATTAAGATAATACATAATATAATTGATGGACATAGAATCTGCATTGAACCTTTGAATCTATTATACATATTATAATATCGTAATATCTAACTTTAGAAAACGTGTATTGTAAGACATCGTCACAGAACTTAGCTATATAGCTCAGATATGATCGTAAACAACACTTGCAATCAAGCACTAATTATAAAATATTGTTCTGATTGTATTCTATGCACAATATAATTGTTTCAGTCAATATTGCAAATATTTAAACAGGTCTGGATAAATATATTACGTAGTTTAGGGTGTCAATATTGTTGTTAACGGGGGGTATAAATTGTGCTCTAAAGATTGACAGAGGTATCAGTTCGGTTCCAACACTCACCACTATGAGAGTTACTACCTTCGTGATCCTGTGCTGCGCACTGCAGGTGAGTTCATTAAAGAATTCAGCAATTGTTTCTCAACTTATTATTATTATTATATTATTTTTATACTGATAATATAAAAATTTAATCACCATTGTCATTACAAACCCAAATTGTACAAATGCTGGGCACAGTTCTCCTCAAAGATACAGGCCATAATTCACCATAAAAGCCATAGTTCAGCACATAGCCTGCCTGTTTTTCCGTCTTTAGCATGCATAAAATAATTAGAAAAACTTCCACATATTTTATTGCTATTTTACTTATACCATTGATTGTTGCTCCCTTCCATCATTTAGATATTTGCTAGCTGTTATAAAACCTTTTTAAGACTGCAACGGAGGAGCTATAGGGACCCTCTCTCGGGATAGCAGGAATAAGAATATACCGGCTCTCTGTCTCAACTAAAACAAATAAAAAAACATCTCACGGTCAATTGTATAAAAAGAGTAGCAGCTAGCCAGATAGGTGCGAATATCCTCATATACATATACACGGGTGTACCTCCAATAGACAAAAAACATAACACATTTCCCAAAAATGTCATAGTTATTTGCTAACTAAAATATTATTTTATTCCAGTATGTTGCAGCAAAAGAGATCGATGACAAATTTGTTAGGAACCTTTTATTATCTAATAACATAGTAGAAACGAATAGCACGTTATCAGATGTATATAAGGTCGATAACAAAGGTGAAATATACGAAGAGAAAACAAGTATTACGGAGTATACAGCATCAGGACAAACTCCTACGGCTGAAATAACTGGTGACGATGTAGAAGTGAAGACTTTAGTCATAACTACCGATGCACAAGGTCACACAAACATTCAAGAAGTGGATAAAATAATAAAGAGATTACCACAAGCTGTTGCTAGTGCAAGTGCTGGAACAAGTGCTGGAGCAAATACTGGTGCGAGTTCAACAACTGGAACATTAGTTCCAATCACTGCAGCTCCATCCCAAGTACAAAATGAAGCTCAACTGTCACCATTTTATTACCCATATTTCTCACAACAACAACCAATAATTATCCAGAATAATTTGCCTGAAGAATACGGAAAGGAATCAGTTCCTATAGCTGCCTCATCTGCCGGAGGTATTGGACCAATTGGACAAGGAGCACCAGGCCCACAAGGTCCACAAGAACCCGCTGGACAACCAGGATCAGGCGGAGCAGCAGCATCTGCAGCTTCATCATCTGGCCCAGGCTACGGACCATATGGACTACAAGGACCACCAGGCCAACAAGGTACACAAGGACCCGCTGGACAACCAGGAGCAAGCGGAGCAGCAGCAGCAGCTGCAGCTTCATCATCTGGCCCAGGCTACGGACCATATGTACTACAAGGACCACCAGGCCAACAAGGTACACAAGGACCCGCTGGACAAGCAGGAGCAAACGGAGCAGCAGCAGCATCTGCAGCTTCATCATCTGGCCCAGGCTACGGACCATATGTACTACAAGGACCACCAGGCCAACAAGGTACACAAGGACCCGCTGGACAAGCAGGAGCAAACGGAGCAGCAGCAGCATCTGCAGCTTCATCATCTGGCCCAGGCTACGGACCATATGGACTACAAGGACCACCAGGCCAACAAGGTACACAAGGACCCGCTGGACAACCAGGAGCAAGCGGAGCAGCAGCAGCAGCTGCAGCTTCATCATCTGGCCCAGGCTACGGACCATATGTACTACAAGGACCACCAGGCCAACAAGGTACACAAGGACCCGCTGGACAAGCAGGAGCAAACGGAGCAGCAGCAGCATCTGCAGCTTCATCATCTGGCCCAGGCTACGGACCATATGGACTACAAGGACCACCAGGCCAACAAGGTACACAAGGACCCGCTGGACAAGCAGGAGCAAACGGAGCAGCAGCAGCATCTGCAGCTTCATCATCTGGCCCAGGCTACGGACCATATGTACTACAAGGACCACCAGGCCAACAAGGTACACAAGGACCCGCTGGACAAGCAGGAGCAAACGGAGCAGCAGCAGCTGCAGCTTCATCATCTGGCGCAGGTTACGGACCATATGTACTACAAGGACCACCAGGCCAACAAGGTACACAAGGACCCGCTGGACAAGCAGGAGCAAACGGAGCAGCAGCAGCATCTGCAGCTTCATCATCTGGCCCAGGCTACGGACCATATGGACTACAAGGACCACCAGGCCAACAAGGTACACAAGGACCCGCTGGACAACCAGGAGCAAGCGGAGCAGCAGCAGCAGCTGCAGCTTCATCATCTGGCCCAGGCTACGGACCATATGTACTACAAGGACCACCAGGCCAACAAGGTACACAAGGACCCGCTGGACAAGCAGGAGCAAACGGAGCAGCAGCAGCATCTGCAGCTTCATCATCTGGCCCAGGCTACGGACCATATGTACTACAAGGACCACCAGGCCAACAAGGTACACAAGGACCCGCTGGACAAGCAGGAGCAAACGGAGCAGCAGCAGCATCTGCAGCTTCATCATCTGGCCCAGGCTACGGACCATATGGACTACAAGGACCACCAGGCCAACAAGGTACACAAGGACCCGCTGGACAAGCAGGAGCAAGCGGAGCAGCAGCAGCAGCAGCAGCTGCAGCTTCATCATCTGGCGCAGGTTACGGACCATATGTACTACAAGGACCACCAGGCCAACAAGGTACACAAGGACCCGCTGGACAACCAGGAGCAAGCGGAGCAGCAGCAGCAGCTGCAGCTTCATCATCTGGCGCAGGTTACGGACCATATGTACTACAAGGACCACCAGGCCAACAAGGTACACAAGGACCCGCTGGACAACCAGGAGCAAACGGAGCAGCAGCAGCATCTGCAGCTTCATCATCTGGCCCAGGCTACGGACCAAATGGACTACAAGGACCACCAGGCCAACAAGGTACACAAGGACCCGCTGGACAACCAGGAGCAAGCGGAGCAGCAGCAGCTGCAGCTTCATCATCTGGCGCAGGTTACGGACCATATGTACTACAAGGACCACCAGGCCAACAAGGTACACAAGGACCCGCTGGACACCCAGGAGCAAACGGAGCAGCAGCAGCATCTGCAGCTTCATCATCTGGCCCAGGTTACGGACCATATGGACTACAAGGATCACCAGGCCAACAAGGTACACAAGGACCCGCTGGACAACCAGGAGCAAGCGGAGCAGCAGCAGCTGCAGCTTCATCATCTGACGCAGGTTACGGACCATATGGACTACAAGGATCACCAGGCCAACAAGGTACACAAGGACCCGCTGGACAACCAGGAGCAAGCGGAGCAGCAGCAGCTGCAGCTTCATCATCTGACGCAGGTTACGGACCATATGTACTACAAGGACCACCAGGCCAACAAGGTACACAAGGACCCGCTGGACAAGCAGGAGCAAACGGAGCAGCAGCAGCATCTGCAGCTTCATCATCTGGCCCAGGCTACGGACCATATGGACTACAAGGACCACCAGGCCAACAAGGTACACAAGGACCCGCTGGACAACCAGGAGCAAGCGGAGCAGCAGCAGCAGCTGCAGCTTCATCATCTGGCCCAGGCTACGGACCATATGTACTACAAAGACCACCAGGCCAACAAGGTACACAAGGACCCGCTGGACAAGCAGGAGCAAACGGAGCAGCAGCAGCATCTGCAGCTTCATCATCTGGCCCAGGCTACGGACCATATGTACTACAAGGACCACCAGGCCAACAAGGTACACAAGGACCCGCTGGACAAGCAGGAGCAAACGGAGCAGCAGCAGCATCTGCAGCTTCATCATCTGGCCCAGGCTACGGACCATATGGACTACAAGGACCACCAGGCCAACAAGGTACACAAGGACCTGCTGGACAACCAGGAGCAAGCGGAGCAGCAGCAGCAGCTGCAGCTTCATCATCTGGCCCAGGCTACGGACCATATGTACTACAAGGACCACCAGGCCAACAAGGTACACAAGGACCCGCTGGACAAGCAGGAGCAAACGGAGCAGCAGCAGCATCTGCAGCTTCATCATCTGGCCCAGGCTACGGACCATATGGACTACAAAGACCACCAGGCCAACAAGGTACACAAGGACCCGCTGGACAAGCAGGAGCAAACGGAGCAGCAGCAGCATCTGCAGCTTCATCATCTGGCCCAGGCTACGGACCATATGTACTACAAGGACCACCAGGCCAACAAGGTACACAAGGACCCGCTGGACAAGCAGGAGCAAACGGAGCAGCAGCAGCATCTGCAGCTTCATCATCTGGCCCAGGCTACGGACCATATGGACTACAAGGACCACCAGGCCAACAAGGTACACAAGGACCCGCTGGACAACCAGGAGCAAGCGGAGCAGCAGCAGCAGCTGCAGCTTCATCATCTGGCGCAGGTTACGGACCATATGAACTACAAGGACCACCAGGCCAACAAGGTACACAAGGACCCGCTGGACAACCAGGAGCAAACGGAGCAGCAGCAGCATCTGCAGCTTCATCATCTGGCCCAGGCTACGGACCAAATGGACTACAAGGACCACAAGGCCAACAAGGTACACAAGGACCCGCTGGACAACCAGGAGCAAGCGGAGCAGCAGCAGCTGCAGCTTCATCATCTGGCGCAGGTTACGGACCATATGTACTACAAGGACCACCAGGCCAACAAGGTACACAAGGACCCGCTGGACAAGCAGGAGCAAACGGAGCAGCAGCAGCATCTGCAGCTTCATCATCTGGCCCAGGCTACGGACCATATGGACTACAAGGATCACCAGGCCAACAAGGTACACAAGGACCCGCTGGACAACCAGGAGCAAGCGGAGCAGCAGCAGCAGCTGCAGCTTCATCATCTGGCCCAGGCTACGGACCAAATGGACTACAAGGACCACCAGGCCAACAAGGTTCACAAGGACCCGCTGGACAACCAGGAGCAAGCGGAGCAGCAGCAGCTGCAGCTTCATCATCTGGCGCAGGTTACGGACCATATGTACTACAAGGACCACCAGGCCAACAAGGTACACAAGGACCCGCTGGACAAGCAGGAGCAAACGGAGCAGCAGCAGCATCTGCAGCTTCATCATCTGGCCCAGGCTACGGACCATATGGACTACAAGGACCACCAGGCCAACAAGGTACACAAGGACCCGCTGGACAACCAGGAGCAAGCGGAGCAGCAGCAGCAGCTGCAGCTTCATCATCTGGCCCAGGCTACGGACCATATGTACTACAAGGACCACCAGGCCAACAAGGTACACAAGGACCCGCTGGACAAGCAGGAGCAAACGGAGCAGCAGCAGCATCTGCAGCTTCATCATCTGGCCCAGGCTACGGACCATATGGACTACAAGGACCACCAGGCCAACAAGGTACACAAGGACCCGCTGGACAAGCAGGAGCAAACGGAGCAGCAGCAGCATCTGCAGCTTCATCATCTGGCCCAGGCTACGGACCATATGTACTACAAGGACCACCAGGCCAACAAGGTACACAAGGACCCGCTGGACAAGCAGGAGCAAACGGAGCAGCAGCAGCTGCAGCTTCATCATCTGGCGCAGGTTACGGACCATATGTACTACAAGGACCACCAGGCCAACAAGGTACACAAGGACCCGCTGGACAAGCAGGAGCAAACGGAGCAGCAGCAGCATCTGCAGCTTCATCATCTGGCCCAGGCTACGGACCATATGGACTACAAGGACCACCAGGCCAACAAGGTACACAAGGACCCGCTGGACAACCAGGAGCAAGCGGAGCAGCAGCAGCAGCTGCAGCTTCATCATCTGGCCCAGGCTACGGACCATATGTACTACAAGGACCACCAGGCCAACAAGGTACACAAGGACCCGCTGGACAAGCAGGAGCAAACGGAGCAGCAGCAGCATCTGCAGCTTCATCATCTGGCCCAGGCTACGGACCATATGGACTACAAGGACCACCAGGCCAACAAGGTACACAAGGACCCGCTGGACAAGCAGGAGCAAACGGAGCAGCAGCAGCATCTGCAGCTTCATCATCTGGCCCAGGCTACGGACCATATGGACTACAAGGACCACCAGGCCAACAAGGTACACAAGGACCCGCTGGACAAGCAGGAGCAAACGGAGCAGCAGCAGCATCTGCAGCTTCATCATCTGGCCCAGGCTACGGACCATATGTACTACAAGGACCACCAGGCCAACAAGGTACACAAGGACCCGCTGGACAAGCAGGAGCAAACGGAGCAGCAGCAGCTGCAGCTTCATCATCTGGCGCAGGTTACGGACCATATGTACTACAAGGACCACCAGGCCAACAAGGTACACAAGGACCCGCTGGACAAGCAGGAGCAAACGGAGCAGCAGCAGCATCTGCAGCTTCATCATCTGGCCCAGGCTACGGACCATATGGACTACAAGGACCACCAGGCCAACAAGGTACACAAGGACCCGCTGGACAACCAGGAGCAAGCGGAGCAGCAGCAGCAGCTGCAGCTTCATCATCTGGCCCAGGCTACGGACCATATGTACTACAAGGACCACCAGGCCAACAAGGTACACAAGGACCCGCTGGACAAGCAGGAGCAAACGGAGCAGCAGCAGCATCTGCAGCTTCATCATCTGGCCCAGGCTACGGACCATATGTACTACAAGGACCACCAGGCCAACAAGGTACACAAGGACCCGCTGGACAAGCAGGAGCAAACGGAGCAGCAGCAGCATCTGCAGCTTCATCATCTGGCCCAGGCTACGGACCATATGGACTACAAGGACCACCAGGCCAACAAGGTACACAAGGACCCGCTGGACAAGCAGGAGCAAGCGGAGCAGCAGCAGCAGCAGCAGCTGCAGCTTCATCATCTGGCGCAGGTTACGGACCATATGTACTACAAGGACCACCAGGCCAACAAGGTACACAAGGACCCGCTGGACAACCAGGAGCAAGCGGAGCAGCAGCAGCAGCTGCAGCTTCATCATCTGGCGCAGGTTACGGACCATATGTACTACAAGGACCACCAGGCCAACAAGGTACACAAGGACCCGCTGGACAACCAGGAGCAAACGGAGCAGCAGCAGCATCTGCAGCTTCATCATCTGGCCCAGGCTACGGACCAAATGGACTACAAGGACCACCAGGCCAACAAGGTACACAAGGACCCGCTGGACAAGCAGGAGCAAACGGAGCAGCAGCAGCATCTGCAGCTTCATCATCTGGCCCAGGCTACGGACCATATGGACTACAAGGACCACCAGGCCAACAAGGTACACAAGGACCCGCTGGACAAGCAGGAGCAAACGGAGCAGCAGCAGCATCTGCAGCTTCATCATCTGGCCCAGGCTACGGACCATATGTACTACAAGGACCACCAGGCCAACAAGGTACACAAGGACCCGCTGGACAAGCAGGAGCAAACGGAGCAGCAGCAGCTGCAGCTTCATCATCTGGCGCAGGTTACGGACCATATGTACTACAAGGACCACCAGGCCAACAAGGTACACAAGGACCCGCTGGACAAGCAGGAGCAAACGGAGCAGCAGCAGCATCTGCAGCTTCATCATCTGGCCCAGGCTACGGACCATATGGACTACAAGGACCACCAGGCCAACAAGGTACACAAGGACCCGCTGGACAACCAGGAGCAAGCGGAGCAGCAGCAGCAGCTGCAGCTTCATCATCTGGCCCAGGCTACGGACCATATGTACTACAAGGACCACCAGGCCAACAAGGTACACAAGGACCCGCTGGACAAGCAGGAGCAAACGGAGCAGCAGCAGCATCTGCAGCTTCATCATCTGGCCCAGGCTACGGACCATATGTACTACAAGGACCACCAGGCCAACAAGGTACACAAGGACCCGCTGGACAAGCAGGAGCAAACGGAGCAGCAGCAGCATCTGCAGCTTCATCATCTGGCCCAGGCTACGGACCATATGGACTACAAGGACCACCAGGCCAACAAGGTACACAAGGACCCGCTGGACAAGCAGGAGCAAGCGGAGCAGCAGCAGCAGCAGCAGCTGCAGCTTCATCATCTGGCGCAGGTTACGGACCATATGTACTACAAGGACCACCAGGCCAACAAGGTACACAAGGACCCGCTGGACAACCAGGAGCAAGCGGAGCAGCAGCAGCAGCTGCAGCTTCATCATCTGGCGCAGGTTACGGACCATATGTACTACAAGGACCACCAGGCCAACAAGGTACACAAGGACCCGCTGGACAACCAGGAGCAAACGGAGCAGCAGCAGCATCTGCAGCTTCATCATCTGGCCCAGGCTACGGACCAAATGGACTACAAGGACCACCAGGCCAACAAGGTACACAAGGACCCGCTGGACAACCAGGAGCAAGCGGAGCAGCAGCAGCAGCAGCAGCTGCAGCTTCATCATCTGGCGCAGGTTACGGACCATATGTACTACAAGGACCACCAGGCCAACAAGGTACACAAGGACCCGCTGGACAACCAGGAGCAAACGGAGCAGCAGCAGCATCTGCAGCTTCATCATCTGGCCCAGGTTACGGACCATATGGACTACAAGGATCACCAGGCCAACAAGGTACACAAGGACCCGCTGGACAACCAGGAGCAAGCGGAGCAGCAGCAGCTGCAGCTTCATCATCTGACGCAGGTTACGGACCATATGGACTACAAGGATCACCAGGCCAACAAGGTACACAAGGACCCGCTGGACAACCAGGAGCAAGCGGAGCAGCAGCAGCTGCAGCTTCATCATCTGACGCAGGTTACGGACCATATGTACTACAAGGACCACCAGGCCAACAAGGTACACAAGGACCCGCTGGACAAGCAGGAGCAAACGGAGCAGCAGCAGCATCTGCAGCTTCATCATCTGGCCCAGGCTACGGACCATATGGACTACAAGGACCACCAGGCCAACAAGGTACACAAGGACCCGCTGGACAACCAGGAGCAAGCGGAGCAGCAGCAGCAGCTGCAGCTTCATCATCTGGCCCAGGCTACGGACCATATGTACTACAAGGACCACCAGGCCAACAAGGTACACAAGGACCCGCTGGACAAGCAGGAGCAAACGGAGCAGCAGCAGCATCTGCAGCTTCATCATCTGGCCCAGGCTACGGACCATATGTACTACAAGGACCACCAGGCCAACAAGGTACACAAGGACCCGCTGGACAAGCAGGAGCAAACGGAGCAGCAGCAGCATCTGCAGCTTCATCATCTGGCCCAGGCTACGGACCATATGGACTACAAGGACCACCAGGCCAACAAGGTACACAAGGACCCGCTGGACAACCAGGAGCAAGCGGAGCAGCAGCAGCAGCTGCAGCTTCATCATCTGGACCAGGCTACGGACCATATGTACTACAAGGACCACCAGGCCAACAAGGTACACAAGGACCCGCTGGACAAGCAGGAGCAAACGGAGCAGCAGCAGCATCTGCAGCTTCATCATCTGGCCCAGGCTACGGACCATATGGACTACAAAGACCACCAGGCCAACAAGGTACACAAGGACCCGCTGGACAAGCAGGAGCAAACGGAGCAGCAGCAGCATCTGCAGCTTCATCATCTGGCCCAGGCTACGGACCATATGTACTACAAGGACCACCAGGCCAACAAGGTACACAAGGACCCGCTGGACAAGCAGGAGCAAACGGAGCAGCAGCAGCATCTGCAGCTTCATCATCTGGCCCAGGCTACGGACCATATGGACTACAAGGACCACCAGGCCAACAAGGTACACAAGGACCCGCTGGACAACCAGGAGCAAGCGGAGCAGCAGCAGCAGCTGCAGCTTCATCATCTGGCGCAGGTTACGGACCATATGAACTACAAGGACCACCAGGCCAACAAGGTACACAAGGACCCGCTGGACAAGCAGGAGCAAACGGAGCAGCAGCAGCATCTGCAGCTTCATCATCTGGCCCAGGCTACGGACCATATGGACTACAAGGACCACCAGGCCAACAAGGTACACAAGGACCCGCTGGACAACCAGGAGCAAGCGGAGCAGCAGCAGCAGCTGCAGCTTCATCATCTGGCGCAGGTTACGGACCATATGTACTACAAGGACCACCAGGCCAACAAGGTACACAAGGACCCGCTGGACAAGCAGGAGCAAACGGAGCAGCAGCAGCTGCAGCTTCATCATCTGGCGCAGGTTACGGACCATATGTACTACAAGGACCACCAGGCCAACAAGGTACACAAGGACCCGCTGGACAAGCAGGAGCAAACGGAGCAGCAGCAGCATCTGCAGCTTCATCATCTGGCCCAGGCTACGGACCATATGGACTACAAGGACCACCAGGCCAACAAGGTACACAAGGACCCGCTGGACAACCAGGAGCAAGCGGAGCAGCAGCAGCAGCTGCAGCTTCATCATCTGGCCCAGGCTACGGACCATATGTACTACAAGGACCACCAGGCCAACAAGGTACACAAGGACCCGCTGGACAAGCAGGAGCAAACGGAGCAGCAGCAGCATCTGCAGCTTCATCATCTGGCCCAGGCTACGGACCATATGTACTACAAGGACCACCAGGCCAACAAGGTACACAAGGACCCGCTGGACAAGCAGGAGCAAACGGAGCAGCAGCAGCATCTGCAGCTTCATCATCTGGCCCAGACTACGGACCATATGGACTACAAGGACCACCAGGCCAACAAGGTACACAAGGACCCGCTGGACAAGCAGGAGCAAGCGGAGCAGCAGCAGCAGCAGCAGCTGCAGCTTCATCATCTGGCGCAGGTTACGGACCATATGTACTACAAGGACCACCAGGCCAACAAGGTACACAAGGACCCGCTGGACAACCAGGAGCAAGCGGAGCAGCAGCAGCAGCTGCAGCTTCATCATCTGGCGCAGGTTACGGACCATATGTACTACAAGGACCACCAGGCCAACAAGGTACACAAGGACCCGCTGGACAACCAGGAGCAAACGGAGCAGCAGCAGCATCTGCAGCTTCATCATCTGGCCCAGGCTACGGACCATATGTACTACAAGGACCACCAGGCCAACAAGGTACACAAGGACCCGCTGGACAAGCAGGAGCAAACGGAGCAGCAGCAGCTGCAGCTTCATCATCTGGCGCAGGTTACGGACCATATGTACTACAAGGACCACCAGGCCAACAAGGTACACAAGGACCCGCTGGACAAGCAGGAGCAAACGGAGCAGCAGCAGCATCTGCAGCTTCATCATCTGGCCCAGGCTACGGACCATATGGACTACAAGGACCACCAGGCCAACAAGGTACACAAGGACCCGCTGGACAACCAGGAGCAAGCGGAGCAGCAGCAGCAGCTGCAGCTTCATCATCTGGCCCAGGCTACGGACCATATGTACTACAAGGACCACCAGGCCAACAAGGTACACAAGGACCCGCTGGACAAGCAGGAGCAAACGGAGCAGCAGCAGCATCTGCAGCTTCATCATCTGGCCCAGGCTACGGACCATATGTACTACAAGGACCACCAGGCCAACAAGGTACACAAGGACCCGCTGGACAAGCAGGAGCAAACGGAGCAGCAGCAGCATCTGCAGCTTCATCATCTGGCCCAGGCTACGGACCATATGGACTACAAGGACCACCAGGCCAACAAGGTACACAAGGACCCGCTGGACAAGCAGGAGCAAGCGGAGCAGCAGCAGCAGCAGCAGCTGCAGCTTCATCATCTGGCGCAGGTTACGGACCATATGTACTACAAGGACCACCAGGCCAACAAGGTACACAAGGACCCGCTGGACAACCAGGAGCAAGCGGAGCAGCAGCAGCAGCTGCAGCTTCATCATCTGGCGCAGGTTACGGACCATATGTACCACAAGGACCACCAGGCCAACAAGGTACACAAGGACCCGCTGGACAACCAGGAGCAAACGGAGCAGCAGCAGCATCTGCAGCTTCATCATCTGGCCCAGGCTACGGACCAAATGGACTACAAGGACCACCAGGCCAACAAGGTACACAAGGACCCGCTGGACAAGCAGGAGCAAACGGAGCAGCAGCAGCATCTGCAGCTTCATCATCTGGCCCAGGCTACGGACCATATGGACTACAAGGACCACCAGGCCAACAAGGTACACAAGGACCCGCTGGACAAGCAGGAGCAAACGGAGCAGCAGCAGCATCTGCAGCTTCATCATCTGGCCCAGGCTACGGACCATATGTACTACAAGGACCACCAGGCCAACAATGTACACAAGGACCCGCTGGACAAGCAGGAGCAAACGGAGCAGCAGCAGCTGCAGCTTCATCATCTGGCGCAGGTTACGGACCATATGTACTACAAGGACCACCAGGCCAACAAGGTACACAAGGACCCGCTGGACAAGCAGGAGCAAACGGAGCAGCAGCAGCATCTGCAGCTTCATCATCTGGCCCAGGCTACGGACCATATGGACTACAAGGACCACCAGGCCAACAAGGTACACAAGGACCCGCTGGACAACCAGGAGCAAGCGGAGCAGCAGCAGCAGCTGCAGCTTCATCATCTGGCCCAGGCTACGGACCATATGTACTACAAGGACCACCAGGCCAACAAGGTACACAAGGACCCGCTGGACAAGCAGGAGCAAACGGAGCAGCAGCAGCATCTGCAGCTTCATCATCTGGCCCAGGCTACGGACCATATGGACTACAAGGACCACCAGGCCAACAAGGTACACAAGGACCCGCTGGACAAGCAGGAGCAAACGGAGCAGCAGCAGCATCTGCAGCTTCATCATCTGGCCCAGGCTACGGACCATATGTACTACAAGGACCACCAGGCCAACAAGGTACACAAGGACCCGCTGGACAAGCAGGAGCAAACGGAGCAGCAGCAGCTGCAGCTTCATCATCTGGCGCAGGTTACGGACCATATGTACTACAAGGACCACCAGGCCAACAAGGTACACAAGGACCCGCTGGACAAGCAGGAGCAAACGGAGCAGCAGCAGCATCTGCAGCTTCATCATCTGGCCCAGGCTACGGACCATATGGACTACAAGGACCACCAGGCCAACAAGGTACACAAGGACCCGCTGGACAACCAGGAGCAAGCGGAGCAGCAGCAGCAGCTGCAGCTTCATCATCTGGCCCAGGCTACGGACCATATGTACTACAAGGACCACCAGGCCAACAAGGTACACAAGGACCCGCTGGACAAGCAGGAGCAAACGGAGCAGCAGCAGCATCTGCAGCTTCATCATCTGGCCCAGGCTACGGACCATATGGACTACAAGGACCACCAGGCCAACAAGGTACACAAGGACCCGCTGGACAACCAGGAGCAAGCGGAGCAGCAGCAGCAGCTGCAGCTTCATCATCTGGCCCAGGCTACGGACCATATGTACTACAAGGACCACCAGGCCAACAAGGTACACAAGGACCCGCTGGACAAGCAGGAGCAAACGGAGCAGCAGCAGCATCTGCAGCTTCATCATCTGGCCCAGGCTACGGACCATATGTACTACAAGGACCACCAGGCCAACAAGGTACACAAGGACCCGCTGGACAAGCAGGAGCAAACGGAGCAGCAGCAGCATCTGCAGCTTCATCATCTGGCCCAGGCTACGGACCATATGGACTACAAGGACCACCAGGCCAACAAGGTACACAAGGACCCGCTGGACAACCAGGAGCAAGCGGAGCAGCAGCAGCAGCTGCAGCTTCATCATCTGGACCAGGCTACGGACCATATGTACTACAAGGACCACCAGGCCAACAAGGTACACAAGGACCCGCTGGACAAGCAGGAGCAAACGGAGCAGCAGCAGCATCTGCAGCTTCATCATCTGGCCCAGGCTACGGACCATATGGACTACAAAGACCACCAGGCCAACAAGGTACACAAGGACCCGCTGGACAAGCAGGAGCAAACGGAGCAGCAGCAGCATCTGCAGCTTCATCATCTGGCCCAGGCTACGGACCATATGTACTACAAGGACCACCAGGCCAACAAGGTACACAAGGACCCGCTGGACAAGCAGGAGCAAACGGAGCAGCAGCAGCATCTGCAGCTTCATCATCTGGCCCAGGCTACGGACCATATAGACTACAAGGACCACCAGGCCAACAAGGTACACAAGGACCCGCTGGACAACCAGGAGCAAGCGGAGCAGCAGCAGCAGCTGCAGCTTCATCATCTGGCGCAGGTTACGGACCATATGAACTACAAGGACCACCAGGCCAACAAGGTACACAAGGACCCGCTGGACAAGCAGGAGCAAACGGAGCAGCAGCAGCATCTGCAGCTTCATCATCTGGCCCAGGCTACGGACCATATGGACTACAAGGACCACCAGGCCAACAAGGTACACAAGGACCCGCTGGACAACCAGGAGCAAGCGGAGCAGCAGCAGCAGCTGCAGCTTCATCATCTGGCGCAGGTTACGGACCATATGTACTACAAGGACCACCAGGCCAACAAGGTACACAAGGACCCGCTGGACAAGCAGGAGCAAACGGAGCAGCAGCAGCTGCAGCTTCATCATCTGGCGCAGGTTACGGACCATATGTACTACAAGGACCACCAGGCCAACAAGGTACACAAGGACCCGCTGGACAAGCAGGAGCAAACGGAGCAGCAGCAGCATCTGCAGCTTCATCATCTGGCCCAGGCTACGGACCATATGGACTACAAGGACCACCAGGCCAACAAGGTACACAAGGACCCGCTGGACAACCAGGAGCAAGCGGAGCAGAAGCAGCAGCTGCAGCTTCATCATCTGGCCCAGGCTACGGACCATATGTACTACAAGGACCACCAGGCCAACAAGGTACACAAGGACCCGCTGGACAAGCAGGATCAAACGGAGCAGCAGCAGCATCTGCAGCTTCATCATCTGGCCCAGGCTACGGACCATATGTACTACAAGGACCACCAGGCCAACAAGGTACACAAGGACCCGCTGGACAAGCAGGAGCAAACGGAGCAGCAGCAGCATCTGCAGCTTCATCATCTGGCCCAGGCTACGGACCATATGGACTACAAGGACCACCAGGCCAACAAGGTACACAAGGACCCGCTGGACAAGCAGGAGCAAGCGGAGCAGCAGCAGCAGCAGCAGCTGCAGCTTCATCATCTGGCGCAGGTTACGGACCATATGTACTACAAGGACCACCAGGCCAACAAGGTACACAAGGACCCGCTGGACAACCAGGAGCAAGCGGAGCAGCAGCAGCAGCTGCAGCTTCATCATCTGGCGCAGGTTACGGACCATATGTACTACAAGGACCACCAGGCCAACAAGGTACACAAGGACCCGCTGGACAACCAGGAGCAAACGGAGCAGCAGCAGCATCTGCAGCTTCATCATCTGGCCCAGGCTACGGACCATATGTACTACAAGGACCACCAGGCCAACAAGGTACACAAGGACCCGCTGGACAAGCAGGAGCAAACGGAGCAGCAGCAGCTGCAGCTTCATCATCTGGCGCAGGTTACGGACCATATGTACTACAAGGACCACCAGGCCAACAAGGTACACAAGGACCCGCTGGACAAGCAGGAGCAAACGGAGCAGCAGCAGCATCTGCAGCTTCATCATCTGGCCCAGGCTACGGACCATATGGACTACAAGGACCACCAGGCCAACAAGGTACACAAGGACCCGCTGGACAACCAGGAGCAAGCGGAGCAGCAGCAGCAGCTGCAGCTTCATCATCTGGCCCAGGCTACGGACCATATGTACTACAAGGACCACCAGGCCAACAAGGTACACAAGGACCCGCTGGACAAGCAGGAGCAAACGGAGCAGCAGCAGCATCTGCAGCTTCATCATCTGGCCCAGGCTACGGACCATATGTACTACAAGGACCACCAGGCCAACAAGGTACACAAGGACCCGCTGGACAAGCAGGAGCAAACGGAGCAGCAGCAGCATCTGCAGCTTCATCATCTGGCCCAGGCTACGGACCATATGGACTACAAGGACCACCAGGCCAACAAGGTACACAAGGACCCGCTGGACAAGCAGGAGCAAGCGGAGCAGCAGCAGCAGCAGCAGCTGCAGCTTCATCATCTGGCGCAGGTTACGGACCATATGTACTACAAGGACCACCAGGCCAACAAGGTACACAAGGACCCGCTGGACAACCAGGAGCAAGCGGAGCAGCAGCAGCAGCTGCAGCTTCATCATCTGGCGCAGGTTACGGACCATATGTACTACAAGGACCACCAGGCCAACAAGGTACACAAGGACCCGCTGGACAACCAGGAGCAAACGGAGCAGCAGCAGCATCTGCAGCTTCATCATCTGGCCCAGGCTACGGACCAAATGGACTACAAGGACCACCAGTCCAACAAGGTACACAAGGACCCGCTGGACAAGCAGGAGCAAACGGAGCAGCAGCAGCATCTGCAGCTTCATCATCTGGCCCAGGCTACGGACCATATGGACTACAAGGACCACCAGGCCAACAAGGTACACAAGGACCCGCTGGACAAGCAGGAGCAAACGGAGCAGCAGCAGCATCTGCAGCTTCATCATCTGGCCCAGGCTACGGACCATATGTACTACAAGGACCACCAGGCCAACAAGGTACACAAGGACCCGCTGGACAAGCAGGAGCAAACGGAGCAGCAGCAGCTGCAGCTTCATCATCTGGCGCAGGTTACGGACCATATGTACTACAAGGACCACCAGGCCAACAAGGTACACAAGGACCCGCTGGACAAGCAGGAGCAAACGGAGCAGCAGCAGCATCTGCAGCTTCATCATCTGGCCCAGGCTACGGACCATATGGACTACAAGGACCACCAGGCCAACAAGGTACACAAGGACCCGCTGGACAACCAGGAGCAAGCGGAGCAGCAGCAGCAGCTGCAGCTTCATCATCTGGCCCAGGCTACGGACCATATGTACTACAAGGACCACCAGGCCAACAAGGTACACAAGGACCCGCTGGACAAGCAGGAGCAAACGGAGCAGCAGCAGCATCTGCAGCTTCATCATCTGGCCCAGGCTACGGACCAAATGGACTACAAGGACCACCAGGCCAACAAGGTACACAAGGACCCGCTGGACAACCAGGAGCAAGCGGAGCAGCAGCAGCTGCAGCTTCATCATCTGGCGCAGGTTACGGACCATATGTACTACAAGGACCACCAGGCCAACAAGGTACACAAGGACCCGCTGGACAAGCAGGAGCAAACGGAGCAGCAGCAGCATCTGCAGCTTCATCATCTGGCCCAGGCTACGGACCATATGGACTACAAGGACCACCAGGCCAACAAGGTACACAAGGACCCGCTGGACAACCAGGAGCAAGCGGAGCAGCAGCAGCAGCTGCAGCTTCATCATCTGGCCCAGGCTACGGACCATATGTACTACAAGGACCACCAGGCCAACAAGGTAAACAAGGACCCGCTGGACAAGCAGGAGCAAACGGAGCAGCAGCAGCATCTGCAGCTTCATCATCTGGCCCAGGCTACGGACCATATGGACTACAAGGACCACCAGGCCAACAAGGTACACAAGGACCCGCTGGACAAGCAGGAGCAAACGGAGCAGCAGCAGCATCTGCAGCTTCATCATCTGGCCCAGGCTACGGACCATATGTACTACAAGGACCACCAGGCCAACAAGGTACACAAGGACCCGCTGGACAAGCAGGAGCAAACGGAGCAGCAGCAGCTGCAGCTTCATCATCTGGCGCAGGTTACGGACCATATGTACTACAAGGACCACCAGGCCAACAAGGTACACAAGGACCCGCTGGACAAGCAGGAGCAAACGGAGCAGCAGCAGCATCTGCAGCTTCATCATCTGGCCCAGGCTACGGACCATATGTACTACAAGGACCACCAGGCCAACAAGGTACACAAGGACCCGCTGGACAAGCAGGAGCAAACGGAGCAGCAGCAGCATCTGCAGCTTCATCATCTGGCCCAGGCTACGGACCATATGTACTACAAGGACCACCAGGCCAACAAGGTACACAAGGACCCGCTGGACAAGCAGGAGCAAACGGAGCAGCAGCAGCATCTGCAGCTTCATCATCTGGCCCAGGCTACGGACCATATGGACTACAAGGACCACCAGGCCAACAAGGTAGACAAGGACCCGCTGGACAAGCAGGAGCAAGCGGAGCAGCAGCAGCAGCAGCAGCTGCAGCTTCATCATCTGGCGCAGGTTACGGACCATATGTACTACAAGGACCACCAGGCCAACAAGGTACACAAGGACCCGCTGGACAACCAGGAGCAAGCGGAGCAGCAGCAGCAGCTGCAGCTTCATCATCTGGCGCAGGTTACGGACCATATGTAGTACAAGGACCACCAGGCCAACAAGGTACACAAGGACCCGCTGGACAACCAGGAGCAAACGGAGCAGCAGCAGCATCTGCAGCTTCATCATCTGGCCCAGGCTACGGACCAAATGGACTACAAGGACCACCAGGCCAACAAGGTACACAAGGACCCGCTGGACAAGCAGGAGCAAACGGAGCAGCAGCAGCATCTGCAGCTTCATCATCTGGCCCAGGCTACGGACCATATGGACTACAAGGACCACCAGGCCAACAAGGTACACAAGGACCCGCTGGACAAGCAGGAGCAAACGGAGCAGCAGCAGCATCTGCAGCTTCATCATCTGGCCCAGGCTACGGACCATATGTACTACAAGGACCACCAGGCCAACAAGGTACACAAGGACCCGCTGGACAAGCAGGAGCAAACGGAGCAGCAGCAGCTGCAACTTCATCATCTGGCGCAGGTTACGGACCATATGTACTACAAGGACCACCAGGCCAACAAGGTACACAAGGACCCGCTGGACAAGCAGGAGCAAACGGAGCAGCAGCAGCATCTGCAGCTTCATCATCTGGCCCAGGCTACGGACCATATGGACTACAAGGACCACCAGGCCAACAAGGTACACAAGGACCCGCTGGACAAGCAGGAGCAAACGGAGCAGCAGCAGCATCTGCAGCTTCATCATCTGGCCCAGGCTACGGACCATATGTACTACAAGGACCACCAGGCCAACAAGGTACACAAGGACCCGCTGGACAAGCAGGAGCAAACGGAGCAGCAGCAGCATCTGCAGCTTCATCATCTGGCCCAGGCTACGGACCATATGGACTACAAGGACCACCAGGCCAACAAGGTACACAAGGACCCGCTGGACAAGCAGGAGCAAGCGGAGCAGCAGCAGCAGCAGCAGCTGCAGCTTCATCATCTGGCGCAGGTTACGGACCATATGTACTACAAGGACCACCAGGCCAACAAGGTACACAAGGACCCGCTGGACAACCAGGAGCAAGCGGAGCAGCAGCAGCAGCTGCAGCTTCATCATCTGGCGCAGGTTACGGACCATATGTACTACAAGGACCACCAGGCCAACAAGGTACACAAGGACCCGCTGGACAACCAGGAGCAAACGGAGCAGCAGCAGCATCTGCAGCTTCATCATCTGGCCCAGGCTACGGACCAAATGGACTACAAGGACCACCAGGCCAACAAGGTACACAAGGACCCGCTGGACAAGCAGGAGCAAACGGAGCAGCAGCAGCATCTGCAGCTTCATCATCTGGCCCAGGCTACGGACCATATGGACTACAAGGACCACCAGGCCAACAAGGTACACAAGGACCCGCTGGACAAGCAGGAGCAAACGGAGCAGCAGCAGCATCTGCAGCTTCATCATCTGGCCCAGGCTACGGACCATATGTACTACAAGGACCACCAGGCCAACAAGGTACACAAGGACCCGCTGGACAAGCAGGAGCAAACGGAGCAGCAGCAGCTGCAGCTTCATCATCTGGCGCAGGTTACGGACCATATGTACTACAAGGACCACCAGGCCAACAAGGTACACAAGGACCCGCTGGACAAGCAGGAGCAAACGGAGCAGCAGCAGCATCTGCAGCTTCATCATCTGGCCCAGGCTACGGACCATATGGACTACAAGGACCACCAGGCCAACAAGGTACACAAGGACCCGCTGGACAACCAGGAGCAAGCGGAGCAGCAGCAGCAGCTGCAGCTTCATCATCTGGCCCAGGCTACGGACCATATGTACTACAAGGACCACCAGGCCAACAAGGTACACAAGGACCCGCTGGACAAGCAGGAGCAAACGGAGCAGCAGCAGCATCTGCAGCTTCATCATCTGGCCCAGGCTACGGACCATATGTACTACAAGGACCACCAGGCCAACAAGGTACACAAGGACCCGCTGGACAAGCAGGAGCAAACGGAGCAGCAGCAGCATCTGCAGCTTCATCATCTGGCCCAGGCTACGGACCATATGGACTACAAGGACCACCAGGCCAACAAGGTACACAAGGACCCGCTGGACAAGCAGGAGCAAGCGGAGCAGCAACAGCAGCAGCAGCTGCAGCTTCATCATCTGGCGCAGGTTACGGACCATATGTACTACAAGGACCACCAGGCCAACAAGGTACACAAGGACCCGCTGGACAACCAGGAGCAAGCGGAGCAGCAGCAGCAGCTGCAGCTTCATCATCTGGCGCAGGTTACGGACCATATGTACTACAAGGACCACCAGGCCAACAAGGTACACAAGGACCCGCTGGACAACCAGGAGCAAACGGAGCAGCAGCAGCATCTGCAGCTTCATCATCTGGCCCAGGTTACGGACCATATGGACTACAAGGATCACCAGGCCAACAAGGTACACAAGGACCCGCTGGACAACCAGGAGCAAGCGGAGCAGCAGCAGCTGCAGCTTCATCATCTGACGCAGGTTACGGACCATATGGACTACAAGGATCACCAGGCCAACAAGGTACACAAGGACCCGCTGGACAACCAGGAGCAAGCGGAGCAGCAGCAGCTGCAGCTTCATCATCTGACGCAGGTTACGGACCATATGTACTACAAGGACCACCAGGCCAACAAGGTACACAAGGACCCGCTGGACAAGCAGGAGCAAACGGAGCAGCAGCAGCATCTGCAGCTTCATCATCTGGCCCAGGCTACGGACCATATGGACTACAAGGACCACCAGGCCAACAAGGTACACAAGGACCCGCTGGACAACCAGGAGCAAGCGGAGCAGCAGCAGCAGCTGCAGCTTCATCATCTGGCCCAGGCTACGGACCATATGTACTACAAGGACCACCAGGCCAACAAGGTACACAAGGACCCGCTGGACAAGCAGGAGCAAACGGAGCAGCAGCAGCATCTGCAGCTTCATCATCTGGCCCAGGCTACGGACCATATGTACTACAAGGACCACCAGGCCAACAAGGTACACAAGGACCCGCTGGACAAGCAGGAGCAAACGGAGCAGCAGCAGCATCTGCAGCTTCATCATCTGGCCCAGGCTACGGACCATATGGACTACAAGGACCACCAGGCCAACAAGGTACACAAGGACCCGCTGGACAACCAGGAGCAAGCGGAGCAGCAGCAGCAGCTGCAGCTTCATCATCTGGACCAGGCTACGGACCATATGTACTAAGAGGACCACCAGGCCAACAAGGTACACAAGGACCCGCTGGACAAGCAGGAGCAAACGGAGCAGCAGCAGCATCTGCAGCTTCATCATCTGGCCCAGGCTACGGACCATATGGCCTACAAAGACCACCAGGCCAACAAGGTACACAAGGACCCGCTGGACAAGCAGGAGCAAACGGAGCAGCAGCAGCATCTGCAGCTTCATCATCTGGCCCAGGCTACGGACCATATGTACTACAAGGACCACCAGACCAACAAGGTACACAAGGACCCGCTGGACAAGCAGGAGCAAACGGAGCAGCAGCAGCATCTGCAGCTTCATCATCTGGCCCAGGCTACGGACCATATGGACTACAAGGACCACCAGGCCAACAAGGTACACAAGGACCCGCTGGACAACCAGGAGCAAGCGGAGCAGCAGCAGCAGCTGCAGCTTCATCATCTGGCGCAGGTTACGGACCATATGAACTACAAGGACCACCAGGCCAACAAGGTACACAAGGACCCGCTGGACAACCAGGAGCAAACGGAGCAGCAGCAGCATCTGCAGCTTCATCATCTGGCCCAGGCTACGGACCAAATGGACTACAAGGACCACCAGGCCAACAAGGTACACAAGGACCCGCTGGACAACCAGGAGCAAGCGGAGCAGCAGCAGCTGCAGCTTCATCATCTGGCGCAGGTTACGGACCATATGTACTACAAGGACCACCAGGCCAACAAGGTACACAAGGACCCGCTGGACAAGCAGGAGCAAACGGAGCAGCAGCAGCATCTGCAGCTTCATCATCTGGCCCAGGTTACGGACCATATGTACTACAAGGAACACCAGGCCAACAAGGTACACAAGGACCCGCTGGACAACCAGGAGCAAACGGAGCAGCAGCAGCATCTGCAGCTTCATCATCTGGCCCAGGTTACGGACCATATGGACTACAAGGATCACCAGGCCCACAAGGTTCACAAGGACCCGTTGGACAACCAGGATCAGATGGAGCAGCAGCAGCCGCAGTTGCGTCATCTAACGGAGGTTACGGACCATATGGACTACAAGGTGCACAAAATCAATATGTACCTGTCTCCTCTACAAATTCTGCTGTTGCTAATGCTGGTGGATCAAATGCTACTGGTTACAGACGTTCCAGGTTACGCCAAGCTTGTCAGCTTCGACGCACTCAGTACAGCATAAGAGTCGGAAGGAAGGGACAAATTTGTGGTGAATGTTTGTTGTGAAATGAAGATTTTATAATCTTTGCGTAATATTGTTTTTGAGAATATCTTTTTTCATTTCTTTGGATACATCTGTTTTTAATGTTTTTCATCAATAAATAGAATCGTGCATTAATTTTTGTATTGTATTTTTACCCTTAAAACCTATTGTGATGACATGAGGAGACGAGTGAAAGACAAGACGGTTGCGGTAATACTAATTTATTAGATTCATTTAGAACTACGGTCTACGATACAATTGCATACATTGATACATTGGTACACTCACCACACCTCCCTTTCCGTAAGAAAAAAATCGTCATTAGTATGTTTTTTTTCTTTTGCAACATTGATAAAACAATTTAAAAGTAATGTGTAGTAAACACAGTAAAATATTGACGAGTAAACAATAATAATGTATAAAATGAAGTTGGTACATTAAACAATTTTGTTCTATTTTTATGATCGATTTCTTATTTTCCTTACTTCATTATTTTTACAAAACAATTTAAATCATCTAACACTAAATATGGACCCTCGTATAATAGGTATACTGTTGTGCCTACCTGTATAATCTTTGTTATTCAAATTCTATATATTTGCGGCACCTTCCCAAATATGTAAACAGTTCGGCTCTAGCGCTCTATCGATTCAGTCTTATTCTAATCTTATACATAACTATTGTAACTATATGTAACGTGTCATCTCGCTAATAAAATAATCTACAAACCGAAGACTTATTTCATCATAACGTCACACCCAGAAGATCACATATACATACACGCAAGAGTTAAACTGTCCATCTTATCCCCTGAAGGGTTTCTAACTACGATATAATCGCCTTTTTTATAATACACAGGATTTAATTTTCTGTCATAATATATTTCTTTCCTTTTCAATTTTGCTGTTAATCAAGTTATTTCTAGCATCATTTTGAGCTACTTGTAATCTATATTTTAATTCTAAAGGATTACTATCATGAGCGTATAAAGGTTATTTATTACCAGAATTGAAATTACTGGGCAAAACGCAACGTTTGCCGAAAACTAACTCGTGTGGTGTATATTTAGTTTCAGTGTGCACCGTATTATTGTACGAAAAACAATACGGTACCCAACTGCTCCAAAAATTCGGTCTATTTTCACAATTAACGTGATTCACGTGATTATTAATTCACGTGATTCTCAGTCGCTTCACTCTTTTAAAAGACAAGTCAAAGAACACTACCTTTCCTTATCATAATTGCAGTTTGTCACTATTACTGTATTGTTAATATCTATATTTATTAATTTATATATATAACGGAAATAAAACTGGTTGGGTGGTGGTTCGGGAAATAATAACAACAGTGGGCGTTTACATCACTTTAGTCAGAAACTCATTTAACACAGGTTTTACACTGGTTATAATTAAACACGCCATTAGAACTGATTGTCTTCAATTATCCGAGTAACAGCCAACAAATAATAGGGCACGACGGCCCAGTGGCCTCCCATCACCCCTTACAGCCACCCCAATGCCTCGCATAATCGTCTGATCCTGTTACTCGTCAATCTGATATCACAATACAATTCACACGTCGCGTTCCGTCTTAAAAGTAACAACGTTCTTGTCTAGGCGTCTGCTCAGCTCGAAGGCTGTATCCAGAATGTCCGTTCGTCGCTGGCAAGTTAATAGCTTTCCTCGGCTCTCCCGCCACGTCACCGCGTGACCAAATGACAGTCAATTCACATAGTGTTGCTATCTTCACAATCCGAAAACACCTAAGCCTGGCCCGGCTTGATGTTCCATTTTATGATCTCCGACACGGCCATCGTGACAATCTCACCGTCCTCGGTGAGGCAGCAGGGGTCCATCTGGAAAAGACATAACCTTCGCAAAGTAAAAGTTTCCCACTCGGCCTCCCTGACCTCAAGCCCCAAGGCTTCATAATGAAAACACATAGCAGCCAGAACGGGATAATACCAAGAACTACAATCTGATAACGCGATCTAACTTTACAACAAAAGGCTTCATGGCACTCAAAGATAAGTCAGCAGTTTGTATGCAATACTCTGATCATCATCATCATCATCATCATCATCATCATCAACACCATCATCATCATGAGCCAACTGGGCTACCTCCAGTACCCAGTTCCACATCACAACAACAACAACAACTCACTGCTTCCCATCGGAAGCTCCAACAGCGACTGCTTACAGCTCCAAGCCAAACGCACGCCACTCACAGTCGTGGCCGCACTGCGGCGGGATATCTAGTGCCCGATCTTACGCCTACGCCTACGAATGACTGGAGCTGCATGCTATCTGAGCGACTTGCATACCACTTACTACTCATCAAAAACAATCAACAATCGGTTCACTTGCTCTGAACATTTTACGAAATTCTTAGTGTGTTATCCCGTCTGTCTTAAAGATTCTCAAAAACAGTTCAACAAATCAGTAAAGGAATTATTATCTTTGCATGTCACTTTTAAATAACAAAAAGGTTATTTTTCGCTCACTTCGCTCACCAAATTCTCTCTGTGGCCTTCATTACCAAAAATCGTCAAGTACACAAACTCAAGTAACCATCAAATGTCATATGTTGACATTACGTAATATCAGCACAAACTCAACAAGGAACAATTTTACTACTGTCAGTGAGCAGCAATCAAAATTAGCTACAAAAGTATCAATACAGATCACCTGTTATATCATGTCGCCATACAATCACCGACGATCCTCATCGTAAGCCACGGTACAAGGAGCCGCGATGCGCTCCCGTCACTATCAACAAAATTAAATGCAGGTAGTTGACATCAGACTTCGTTATCTCGCATTGATGCAACTTCTCGTCACCGTTTAGATATTCACAGGTTACATGTCCATACAACTGTCATCATCACTTACGTTTATCTGAAACACACAAAAAACAAAAGACAAAAACACGAAATGTCTAATTGTAATTTTTTTGAACTGAGGGTACACGATATCAAGATGTTTGAAAATTGAATATTCTTCATCTCATTTACAGAACGCTTCTGGTGTCACAAAACAATATACTTGCACTGACTTTGAATAACTTTGTTAATCATAATTACGTTGACTTTATAATACTTCGTTAAATCAAGCACAAATACGACGAAATGATTTGTAGTTTACGTAAACTACCATTCTAACCAGTTCTTTCTAATCAATCTTATTTTAAGGAAAACCTTGCATGTTCCAGGATTTCGAAGCACAACATTCTTACACAAAATAAAATTTACAAAATCTTAACTCTGAAAATTCTGTCAGGTGTTTTGACAGTTCAAGATGACGGCACCATTTACACTGGTTGACTTCCAGTGTATACCTACTACACAAAAACACTATCGAATTATCCAATCTTGTTAAGAATAATGAAAAAATATGCCATACCGAATCGCTGTCTTACTTTCCTTTCGTGTATAACCTCAAACCTTAATGATTATTTCGATACCTTGTATTCGAAATTTAGAATCCTTATTTTACATGCTTGCCGTCCACCGTTTGTAACATCATATCTGAAAAACCTGAAATGGAAAGATAGTACTTTTCCTCGTGTCTTTGAGGGAATGAAATTTTTTTTTTTGGTTTGGTTTGGTTTGGTTTGGTGTCTTGGATGCTATTACTCCCTCGGCCATCTTTGACAAAATGAACACGTCCTCGTGTTCTGTGTTCAAATACTCGTAGTAACATACTCTGTTCCACTATTCACTTCCATCATAATTGCTTCTCGACTGAATATCGACATCTTGCATGAGGCGAGTATCTGGGGGTAGGTTCACATATTTTCTTTGTAAAATTTCACGGTTCTCATTTACTCGCGTTTACTGTCGTTACGTTTCTCATTGCAACCAATTCATTTCAATATCATCCGAACCACCGTCATTCTTCATTTATTTTCCGACATGTGTGGGCGAAATTTTCTCATCATGTGGGTCCATTCCACTTCCGATAACGGAAATAAAACTGGTTGGGTGGTGGTTCGGGAAATAATAACAACAGTGGGCGTTTACATCACTTTAGTCAGAAACTCATTTAACACAGGTTTTACACTGGTTATAATTAAACACGCCATTAGAACTGATTGTCTTCAATTATCCGAGTAACAGCCAACAAATAATAGGGCACGACGGCCCAGTGGCCTCCCATCACCCCTTACAGCCACCCCAATGCCTCGCATAATCGTCTGATCCTGTTACTCGTCAATCTGATATCACAATACAATTCACACGTCGCGTTCCGTCTTAAAAGTAACAACGTTCTTGTCTAGGCGTCTGCTCAGCTCGAAGGCTGTATCCAGAATGTCCGTTCGTCGCTGGCAAGTTAATAGCTTTCCTCGGCTCTCCCGCCACGTCACCGCGTGACCAAATGACAGTCAATTCACATAGTGTTGCTATCTTCACAATCCGAAAACACCTAAGCCTGGCCCGGCTTGATGTTCCATTTTATGATCTCCGACATATATATACATTTATTATTGGTATATATTTATATTATATATATATATATATATATATTTGCTAAGTATTTATGTAAATATGTGTATGTTTATATTATAATCTTTAGTATGTTAAAAACAATGTGCACGCTAATCAAGTTCTGCATCACCTCTCCATTCCTAGGTCTGCTGGAAGAGATTTCTGATAGAAATAAGCAGTACCTTTGTACAAATTTTCTATTATTAAGTCTCACATACTGTATTTGTGTACAAAAATTGTTAAATAAATAAATAAATTAATCCGTAAATACGCACCCATAGTTTTAAACGAGTTTTCCAATGCTCCGATGCTCTAGTAATCGTAAGCTGTAGACTTGATATGATTTATGTTTAAGAGTCGACATATCTCTTGAATTGTACTTGAAAGAAACTCTATAGCTCTATCTGTAGCTATTTCACTAGGTATGCCGTATCTTAAAATGAAATTATCTACAAATGCACGAGCTACACTTACCGTGTCTTTTTTGTGCCGTGGATATGTTTCTGTGAACTTGGTTAATTCACACTGCAGCCGATGGCTGTAGCTATAATCCTGAGCATCCCTTTGCAAGGGTCCAACTATGTCTAGAAATACTTTGTCGAATGTTGAATTAGTAGCACTTGTTATAGGTTGCTTACTTCCGGTAGAATATTTTTGATTTTGACAGTACTCGCATTTTGAAACAAATTGAATAATATCCTTGACCATGCTAGGCCAAAAATAGTATTTCTTGATGTTATTTGTCATTCTCCTAATGCCCGCGTGGCCACTTGTGGGTCCGAACTGCTCTTTGTACCCTTTTATTTTTTCGCTCAGTACTGCGATAAATTCTTTATTATATTCATTTCTAAGTATGCATAAGTACTTCCTCAATTTTTTACATAGATCTGACAAATCCATTACCAATCCGTCTCGCGTTATTGGTGATCGAGATGTTGTCTTCACATATATAATTGACTTACTGGGTACATAATATAAATATCCATGTGTTTGTATAACAACTCCAATACTTATCAACTCTCATAATTTACTCTCGCTATTTAAAGAAATTTCGGTGAAATGGTAGTGAAGAAATGGTAGGTGAAGCAGTGATAGCCTAGTGGTTAGAACGTTGGGCTCCTGAACGCGGGGGCCCGGGTTCAAATCCTGGCACGCACCTCTAATTTTCAAATATTAGTGCGTATTACAAGTTAATTTATCACTTGCTTCGGTGAAGGAAAACATCGTGAAGAAACCTGCACACCTGAGAGTTCTCCATAATGTGCTCAAAGGTGTGTGAAGTCTACCAATCCGCACTTGGCCAGCGCGAGCGTGGTAGACTATGGCCTGTAGCCCTCACATTGTGAGAGGAGACCCCGAGTCCAGCAGTGGGACAATTATGGGTTGCTGCTTTGCGGTGAAATGGTTCGGCTTTCTAATGACATCAACAACCCTGGTTTTGAGCAGGCCCCGAGTTCGTGTCTATATTATGAACCGAGTCATTACGACCGATATTTTCACTCTCCTTTTTTTATGCTTCGCGATATTTAGACGTAGTCATCACGTACGTATTAAGCGTGTGCTCGTTCATAGTATGTTTAAAATCATCAGATGATATAGTTATCCGCGACAACGCGTCAGCAACCGAATTTTGATTTCCTTTTAAGTACTCTACACTAAAATCATACTCTTCTAATTGAAATAATCGACCCAAATAAATAAACAAGTGCTCTATACTTTTGCATCTGTGTGTCTGTGTCTGCATCTTAAACCGTCTGCCGTATGAATAAGGTGGAAAATACTTTACGCTCCACACTATTGACATGAGCTCCTTCTCAATGGTGCGATAGTTTATTTCCGCCTTATTATACCTCGACTAGCATAAGCTACTAGTCTTCAGTCCTTGTTACATAAAACCGATCCTATAGCCTTACCAGATGCGTCTGTTTGAAAATAAATTCATTACATTCTGAAAAGTCCGGGTACTTTACTATTGGAGGCTATATTCCTAGATAAATTTCCTATAATAATTAGCAAAAGCTACAAAGCTTTTGACCTCATCAACGCTTTGTGGCCGTGGATCGGGCTGAATACTTGGTATACTATCATCATCTTGGTATCATCTTGGTATACTAGACATTTCTCATAATTTAGTCCTGACGTTCCTATTATCATCATCCTGCCGAAGTTATTTGGACTGGACACCCAGGACACCCTGGTGATCTACATAATTGAAACAGATTTTTTACTGTTGTAAATGCGGTGTATAGTCTAAGGGAACATACCAAAACCACGTAACCTATTTTTTCCAACTTTTTACCCCCCTCCCCCCCCCTTCGTGACCATCCGTAGTATATGAGAAGACCCCCCCCCCCCTCCCCCCTAGTTTTCACGTGGTAATTGATAATTACGGTTTTCAATACTTTTTTGCAAAAACAGAGTTAAGAGCCATTTCGCAAAACTCGGTTGATAAACTATAGGTATTTGAAGCGGCTCCTAGACGTGATATTGCCTCGCCCGGCTCGCGTCGCGCTTGACCTCAGTTCTGTGCGAGTAATCTCCTTGATACTTTCAATCGTAAAAATTTTAAAATTATGAACATATAATTTTAATTATACACTTTGTGACCACATACATGTATCTGGTTTGTGACAATATAAGTTTATATAACAATTAAAAGTACAATGTAGTAGTACCATTATCGGTAACTTATTTACATAATACATTTTAGGTACCTACTTAGGTACATCACAATAAAGATGTCCAATAGATGCATATTGCAATAAAAAGTCAATAGATGCATATTGCAAAAATCAATATTTTGGCAAATCAACGTGAAAAATTAAAAATCACGTTTTTTCAAGGTGATCTATAAAATGCAATATGCGTCCATTTTGCCTGCGATATTCGCAGCGTGTCGAAATACATAGGTATACCTAAATTCAAATCAATCGGAGGGTATAGAACCGGGAAATCCCGGAACCGAAAATCCCGGGATTTACAAAGGAATACGGTACTTTTCAAAAGAACCGGGAAATAAAGTAAAAGAACCGGGAAACAAAATAAAAGACCAGGAAATAAAATAAAAGAACCGGGAAACAAAATAAAAGAACCGGGATTTTCTGAACTTTTGGGAAATAAAAATATGTCGCGTCGTGATACAAAAGATAACGTAAAAATAAAGGTAATTTATACAATCCATACACAAAAATGATTACAGCTTTAAAAAGAAGATATTCAGAACGTCGGCTACATGAAGCAGCTATACTAATATAATATTATTTACACAACTCAGATTGATATTTTTCTAATATAAATGAAGATGATTTAACTCTTTTTTCTCGTCCAAGCAGTGCTGAATTGTGCAATACAATTGTGTTGCTTTCATACAATTAATACGAAACTTATGTTTGCATGTAAGGTATAATAGTATGATGGTTACTCAATCACGGCAAACGACTATGCGGATTTGGGTAGAAAACAGTTTTTCCCTATTTAATGCTCCTGAGAGATAAAATAGGAGACGCGATACTAACTATTTTCACGCGGGGAAAGCCGTGGTAAAATAATCCCGAAAGAACTGAAAATCCCGGGAATCCCGGTTCCAGCATAGGCGAGTACCGAAAATCCCGGTAATTTAAAACAGGACCGGTTTTCGATACCCTAATCATTGATACAAAAGATAACGTAAAAATAAAGGTAAATACAATCCATACACAAAAATGATTACAGCTTTAAAAAGAAGATATTCAGAACACTATTCACAGTGGTCTTTGAATGTTAAAAACGAATTCTTTATTGTTTTCTGTTGGTTTACAAAACAAAATATTGACAATAGTCTAGTATAATAAATTATGAGAAACGAAATTCGCACTTTTCTCCCAAACCACTTGCTCTACAAGAAAAATGTATGGCACATAAAATGTCAATCTTTTTATGGGCTACAACTTTTATTCAATCCTTTCGGAAATCGTCTAGGACGCACCGTTTAGGAGATATAAGGAGTTTTCGGAAAATTTGGGAGGGGGGGGGTTAAGGTTGGGCCCAATAAGATTGGGTAATGTTGCAAGTATGAGTTCCACAGGGTGGATGGAAATTCAGTCGGAAATCGTCTAGGACGTACCGTTTAGGAGATATATGGTATTTTAGGAAAATTTGGGGGGGGGGGGGGGTTAAAGTGGGTTCAGTAAGATTTAGCAATAAGGTTTGGGGGCTTACTAAAGGGGGTCGAAATTTCCGTCTAAACTTGTCTAGGACGCACCGTCTCCGAGATATCCGGGATTTCCGGTTTTCCAAAAATCTATATCCCGATGAAATCTATATACCTGATGAGTGCGGTATTTGCCCGGATGCCTCCCAGATTATCCCAACGCAAAATTCCACTTTTGGGTGAAGAACTGAGGGGGGGGGGTATAGGGGGATGCGAGGGGTTGTGAAGGGAAAAAATGAGAGGGTGAAGAGAGAAGGTAAAGGGTGTTGTGTATTTGAGATACGTGAGTTTTGGGGAGTTGACGGAATTTGGGTGCACGAGAGTTTCCAAACAACGAATGTATTATCTTTGACTAATAATAAGTGACTATAGCTGACTAATGTCTGAGTTTCTATCATTCCAACATTTTGGCTTAGCAATAGGGTCCCGTTGACACCGTTTGGGTACGGAACCCTATAAAGTACAGATTGATCTAAAAGTTGTATAAATAAAGGGTATGTTTAGACAAGTTATAATTTTTTTTTTCTATGTAAATATGTAATTTACACATATAACAAAAAACCTAAATACTGTAAACAGTAACTAATGTCTAAAAACGGACAATGTTTTATTTCAAATTACAGCAGTGACTTCCAACCCAATAGGGGTTGAATTTCCAAAAATCCGATAGCCTAAAGCCTTCTTCGATAAATGAACTATCCAATACAAAAATAATTTTTCAATTCAAACCAGTAGTTCCTAAGATTAGCGCGTTCAATCAAACAAACAAACAAACTTTTCAGCTTTATAATATTACAATAGTAATAGTATAGATTAGCATAGATATAGTTATATTTTGTACATATGTATGTTCGTGATTTTCTCCGTTACTACTTACACTACATAAATTGGAAAGAAATAGTTACTTAATTTCTATTGTTTTCTTCAAACCAAAGATGTTTAAAGCAGAATATTACGCAAACGGACCCCTGAATTGAAAAATGGTCTTTTGAAACCTATAATATTTTTGAAAGACCTTTTCAACGATACCCCACATTAAGGGGGAGACGAAGAAAAAATCATACGGAACGGACAGACGGACGGACGGCCGGACGGGCTAGCCGGCCGGTTGAAATAACGAACGGACTAGACATGATTCCGATTTGACTACAAAACCCTGAAAATTATAGAAAACTAAAAATAATACAATTGACTGTAACTAAAAATTCTCACATGATCAAGACTGTTCAATGGCAATATAATTACGTTATTTTTACGAAATCTATTCCTTAGATGGCTAAAGCAAAAATTGACATAGGTCCGACCTCCAAGAGGGCTCGAGCCTAACTGATTTGATTCGCACCAGTTTGTTTATTTATATGGTAAAGTAAATTCGTTGTAATTAATTATTTTTTGCAGTAAGATAAAAAAAAAATTACGTGTCATATTCGACAAAGACCATATTTTATTACTACATAAATTTTTGATGGGAAATACGCTTTATTGAATACAAAAATCGATGGTAAAGTCATGGCATAAACCATGAAAATTGGTAATGTTATTGAATTAATTTGGAAACGAATATGATAGTAATCGTATATCTCTTGTAATAAATGCAAAATATAATATATGAGTGTTCTCTAGACATTTTTTTTTACTCAATTTAACAAGATTTAATAAAGAAAATCAGTGTATGAAATTGACTCTGTCGTCCTATTGCTGAAAAATAGTTATGCTAGATTGACAGTTACGCAAAAACTAATTAATATTTTCGAATATTAGATTATCAATATCAATTATAATAGATTGATCTATTTTATGTGTTCATTTGCCAGCATTAATATCTTTCTTATGATACTAATTTTTGACGTCAAATTCTTCATTCCGCGCGACTAACCGCGAAATGGCTCTTAAAAAATAATAATTTTGCTTATATTTGACGAATTTGTGGCGCAATGGTTGCTAAAATATTGACTACGTGACAAAAACCTAAACCCCCCCCTCCCCTCTGTGACCAATCGTGGTGTTTTGAAGACCCCCCTCCCCCCCCTAAATAAGGCACGTGGTTTTGGTATGTTCCCTAAGTATTATCTTTGTGTAATTGAACCTGGTAGAAAGAACCCCTGAACAATTTATAAACATTTTTAAAATCTTAAATTCTAATGAAATAAAATTGAATCAACGCCATCTGGACTACTCTTCGATTTAAAAAAGGCTACCCATTTCTTGAACAGTTTGAAATCAACATCCTCTTTTTATGATCAGAAAATATTTACGGTTTTGCAGTTGGTCAAAACATTGCGTTCTTCGAAGACATTTTATAGTTTCCGAAACTTGATTCCATTCAGAAACGTTTTTTAACGTCATTCATATAGATTGTTCTGTATTCTCGTAATGTAGTGAGGCTACAGACTTGAAAAAAGAACCAGACGTCACCTTGTGTTATCGAGAGTGACGCCGCCCACTTTTCATGTGTGCATTATTTTAGTGCGGTCGATTGGTAATTTGGTATTACTATGGGTGCTTCACTGAATTTGTTGCTGACAATCCGTCTGTTCTTTTTTCAAGTCTATGGGTGAGGCCAAACGTGCGTATTTTTTGAGCTATGCGTCGCGTACAATTAGTTGGTTTCATACTAAAGTCCAAATTCCAAGCAAATGAATTTGAACTTTTGTATGAAACTGACTCATTGCACGCGACTTACAGATCAAAAAAGACGCTCATTTGGCCTCACCCCAAGTTACGTTACGTCGGTCAAATATAAAAATAGCTTAAGAAAAGCCGGACAGGCCGGACACCGCTTTTGGCCGGACACACATTCAAAAAGCCTAAGCAGGCCCGGCTTATCCGGACGCCTGGCAACTCTAGGCTCAAATACATAATTGATTTCGTAAGGCGCGGTATCTACTTATATGTCTATATGAAAACCATGGACCATGGTCCATATAATTTCATTTTAATGTATGAAACATTAAAAAGATTACTCAGTGGTTCTTTACTGCCAATGTGAGCGGCCAGAACTAGGTAGGTATCTCAGCGAGAAAATAATTCTACAGTAGGTACGAATGTAGGTGTACGCAATGTATTTTACAGTATGTATTTTTAAAAGCGCAATAAGATGCGGTGAACTGTTAAAGTGTTACTGAAATAAATATAAAAAAAATTAAGATTAAAGGGCCGCGCCGGTTACCATTAGCAACAACAATTTACTACATAAACTATAGTTGGTTTTTATACCCATTCCACTCAGTGACATAATTAATCTATTGATCTATGACATATATAAGTAAGATTTTTTCTATTTACTCCTTGACATTTCCCTCGTGCCTTTAATGACTGCGCGACATCTATGGTACAACTAACGTACCACTACCTACTATTGATTTTATCCAAAGTGGTGACATCTCTTTGCGCTCATAGTAAACAAGCAACATACGCAATTTTCATATTTCTTAACCGACTTCAAAAAAAGGAGGAGGTTCTCAATTCGACTGTATTTTTTTTTTTTTTTTTTTATGTTTGTTACCTCAGAACTTTGGACTGGGTGAACCGATTTGGATGATTTTTGTTTTAATTGAAAGCTGGTGCTTGTCGTGTGGTCCCACATAAATTTGAACGAGATCTGACAATGGCATCCATGTGAAAAGTACAATGTACTTCATTTGAAGTCGGTTATTTTTTTGTTAAAATGTTAGATTATTTGTAATACCTACTACCTGTAACACAGATAAGGGTACCTGAAAGGGTATTAAAGGCCTTATAAGTACTGTAAAGTAAACACAAGTCATGAACCAATGACCAATGACTTGTGAATGTGTAATGTCAATAAAATGTTTTTGATTTTTTTAAATATTTTTATTAAGAATTATTGATTTTAGGTTTTTTGTTAGTAAGTGGTCACCGTCACTTAAGGACGTCAGTAACACCAAAGGCATTACCGATACGTTGTCGGCAAAGAAAAAGAGAAGAAAAAGAAAGAAAGAACGTTTGATGGCTGTCTCAAGCAAGAGTAAAGTGGGTTTTCTGGAAAGATAATAATCGACCAATAATTAAAAATTCATTTAAGTATTGTGGTTAGGTAAAATTAGATAATTTATCATAGTGCAAAAACTATTTCCTATGTAGAGGTTGGTACCTAACTCTAAGAAACTGAATAGACGAGGTTTTGTAGATACGCAGTTATTTAGGTAACTATATATGTGTATATCTGAATAAAACCTAAAGTACCTACCTATTTAAATCACTCGCGACTACTGCTTAGTGGAATTATAATAAAAAAAACTGTGAAAACTGCAACTGCAATTTAAAAAGCAAATATAATTTATAAGAACTAGTAAATACCTCGTTTGAGGGTGTATCCACACAAATGACATGATATGCCTTATATTTGCTACAACATTACCTAATTAATAATTTAAACTCAAATCTGTATCATCTCTACGTGATTTATCCATGTACTATACCTCCTGATGACTTCGCTTAGCAAAAAGCGTTACAGCCGTGTTGTATAATCTTGCAAAGGTATTTTTATCAAAATTAATTATTTACTTCAATGCTACCAAAATATTACATACTTAATATATGAATTGCTCAAAATGAGACCCATTTTCACGCGTGTAAAGACTTATTCTTCGACTAAATTCGCTTCTTGTCGCAGTTTGTATATAGATATAGTGAATATTTCAAAATGGTATCTCGGATACAGTGGCTGCCTAGGCCTTCAGAACAAGGCAAGCCCAGTTGTGTCGTACAACCCAGGATCTCAAAATCTTTGGCTCGATGACACAGAACACTACTGTACTGTGTACCTACGTATAATATTTAGGTCCCAATAAATAATATGAGTGTTAACAGCTACAGAGTGATGACGTAGTAAAGTGTCACAAACCACAACCCTTTTTAACTTCAAAAATTTATAAACCAAACGTAATCAAATAATGTAATAAAAACAAACATTCCTACATTAGCCATAGGAGACTGAAGCGCCTGCTTAAAAAGTGTAAGCAAAATCAACTACATAATTGATTGATACATCAATACATTATGTTTTGGATGGATGGGTTTAACAGATGCAGAGTGATGCCGTAGTAAAGTCACAAACAACAACCCTTCTTAACTTCAAAAATTTATAAACCAAACGTAATCAAATAATGTAATAAAAACAAACATTCCTACATTAGCCATAGGAGACTGAAGCGCCTGCTTAAAAAGTGTAAGCAAAATCAACTACATAATTGATTGATACATCAATACATTATGTTTTGGCTGGATGGGTTTAACAGCTGCAGAGTGATGCCGTAGTAAAGTTACAAACAACAACCCTTCTAAACTTCAAAAATTTATAAATCAAACGTAATCAAATAATGTAATAAAAACAAACATTCTTACAATAGCCATAGGAGACTGAAGCGCCTGCACAAAAAGTGTAAGCAAAATCAACTATTTGATTGATACATCAATACATTATGTTTTTAACAGTAAATTGTTAAACCCATCGTATTTCTTATTTTTAATTTCAGTTACTTGCACGTTGTGGATGAACTCACCAAAGCAAACTAAAAACATACCAGTGCTAGATAGAATATAATAAACATGTCAGCGATTACATGCCATCAGTGGCTTTAAAAAAAGCCGTTCGGTCTGCTCAACGAAACGGAAGAGAAAGTCTAAAATAGGGAAGTTCTTGTTGTGCTAAATGACAAAACATATCAATCTTTGAAATACACTACGATTGATTGTCGATTGGTTATACCAGCTGGCCCGACGAACTTCGTATCGCCTAACAATCAATAAATGTACTTTGTTGTTGTTTTGGTAGGCTTAACAAATCAGAGACCATTAACTTCCTCTTCCTCCCCATGCCCCTCTTCCTCTCCCTTCCACTCTCCCTCTCCCTTATCATCCTCTCCTCCTCCCCCTCCCCTCATCCTCTCCATCTCCGGAAAAATTTCATCATACATGATTTTTGCGTAACTTAGGTAAACCGTATATGCAGCGCACGCAACGCAAGCTTTCAAAAAGGCATAATTTTTAAAGTGAAACTTTTATTACATCGTCTCAAACTTTTTGGTCTGTGTGTCGCATGTCGCGTGACGGTCGGCCGCGGAGTGGGGGTAAAGTGAAATGCGCTCGACAGAGCAGCCGAGGCCAATATGGCGCCTTTAATAATTAATAGTATTATTATCTTTTAGTACCCTAAATCGAATATTTATCCAAAAATTTTTAGTTAAATGTCTACAATACGAAAAAAGTTTCACTTATACTTACTGTGGTTTCATAAAACCACACAATTGCTTTTTTCTCGTTTTTGCAACATTTTCCATTGATGCTTCGCTCCTATTGGTGACAGCGTGATGTTATATAGCCTTCCGCGATATATGGACTATCAAACGCAAAAATAATTTTTCAATTTGAACCAGTAGTTCCTGAAATTAGTGCGTTCAACCAAACAAACAAACAAACTCTTCAGCTTAATAAGATTAGTTTAAAAGAGTTGTAATCATCTTTAAACGTAATTTTAAATTCAATTCTACATAGGTACAACCTACTTTTACATTTTATTTATTATTATTATTAATTATCTTTTGAATCTTTTTAAATTATAATGAAATTAAATGAAATCTGAAAGCCATCTGGACTACTCTCAGCGATTTAAAATAGGCCAGGCTTTCTTGTATACTAATTGCTTCTTGAAATTAACCATCAACAACCCCTTTTTTGATCAGAAAATATTTAAGGATTTGCAATTGGTCAAAACCAGCAAAGGTTTTGACGTCAACTTTAACGTTTTCTTCGAGGATACTAATAGTTTCAGAAACTTGACTACATTCTGCATGAACGTCTTTTATCAGTCATCCATATAAATTGTTTTGTGTCCTTGTATATGTTAGTGAAATGTAAAAAGCTTAACTGTTGACGCATGAGATGCACACTCATCGATAATATATTTAATTATCTACGCGCGCAAGTTGTTTACAACGCTACAACAGTCTGTGGCAGCTACCGGTTGCTGATTCGTCCGCGACGATGATTGCTCAGCGGCCCAGCCAATGGATGGCCGCTGACCACTACTGGTCATCCCCTCTCAGCGATGACCACGCAAATTTGAATACTTTTGATTTTTACTTGTTCGCAACTACTTACCGCTAACAACTGTTACACGATACGCAAAATTTTGACTGTAAAACGCAAATTCGATATTATACAATTTTCTACACACATTCCGGTCTTCTCATTGTGGAAAACCCCTGGACGGCCGGAACATTGGTCCTTCGACGCCAAATTCCACGAAAAAGCGCCCTATAGAAGCTCTAATCGAAGAAGAAAATTATCACCTGGAATCACCCACAATTGGAGTTTGAGGCTATCTACCCAAGTAGAAGACGTAAACGCAAGGCTCGAGTATACGGTGGAAACGACGTGCCAACAATAAAGCGCAAAGGTACGGTCAGTCAGCCATCCTATTCCAGCCCTATCCTCTTCTTCTCGGTGTTGATCCTGTGCTTCAAACTGATTTCAGTGTTTCGGTGAATGCGAGTTACCCGTTCGCCTGTGATCCAGCTATACAGAGTGCCGCAGCTAGTACCTGTATCTACGCGTTGGTATCAAAATCTAAACGTGAGTACTCCAGCTTTCTATTGCCACCGAAATGAGTTTGTCTACCGCAGAAACTAGTGTAAAATCCCGCGATAGATCTCCTTGCAAAGCTTGTGATGATGTCAAAATACGTGATCTAGTTAAAAAACGCAGTATCATAAAAGGCAGATTTACTAAATTCATAAATTATTTAAATTCGTTAAGTTCTGAGAGCCGTTTGAATAATCAACAAATTGTTGATTTAAAGTTGCGAATGCAGAGTATAAATAGTTTATTTAAAGAATTCAATAACATTCAAACTCAATTAGAGGAGTATGTCCCTGATACAGATCTAGATGAACAGCTCACGGAGAGAGAATTATTCGAAAATAACTATTATACCGTGTTAGCGCAAGCAGAATGTCTGCACACAAATAATACCGCGACCGCTTCGAATAATACTCACCAGTGCAACAACAAATCTAATACCGTAAAACTACCGACGATCATTATGCCTACCTTTGACGGTTCTTATGAACACTGGCTCGAGTTCCGCGATACATTTCTATCGTTGGTACATAATTCGAACGAAATAAGCAATATCCAAAAATTCCACTATCTAAAATCCTCTCTTAGGGGTAGCGCCGAATTAGTGATAGATTCGTTGGAATTCTCTAGCGATAACTATGAAGTTGCGTGGGAACTATTATTAAATAGATATAACAATTCGCGATTACTTATACACAATCACGTAAAATCATTATTCAATTTGCAATCGCTGAATAAAGAATCACCGTCGCTAATTAGAACACTAATCGACACAGTATTAAAAAACTTACGTGCTCTAAAAATCCTCGGCGAGCCTACAGACTCCTGGGATACGTTGATAATTTACATAATCGTATCAAAGTTAGATCCGACTACCGAACGTGAGTGGGAGCAACACAAGTGTACACTTTTTTCCGGCGATTCGAAAACAAGTCTTAAAGTCGATCATTTAATTAAATTTCTGAAAGACAGGGCCGATGTGCTAGAAACGTTGATGGTGTCACATAGCAAACATCATAACACTACAGCTAGTACATACGCTAAAGCTAATATTCAGTGCAACGTTTCGACGTACAAACCGCAGTCCCGCGACAGTCAATTCAAAAGAAACTGTCTTTGTTGTAACGCGCCTCACCTCATCCTATTTATTCATGCCAGAAGTTTATCAATTCCGATATTGAATCTAAACTTTCGCTAATTGAGACTAACAAACTATGCGTTAACTGTCTGCGACCGGGTCATAATGTAAATGATTGCAGGTTCGGGCCGTGCAGGTTGTGCAATAACAAACATAATACGTTAATTCATACAGATGACATACGTAAAAGGTCCGTCTCAGATCATCTATCGCCCGTGACTAATGACCGGTGGCGGACGGCTGCGACATCGACAGTACATTCGTCATTGCACCCCTCCGTGCCCTCCGCGTCTCCTGCGTTAGCTCCGGAGTCCAACGCTAATGTTATCAATGAGCCGATGCAATCCATTCAGGTAAACAAGGCACACATAGACATTGCACAATACGCGTCATCATCTTGTGTGAAACCTGTTTTATTGTCAACGGCACTAATCGAAGTAGCCGATGATAGTAATAACTATCATTTAGCGCGCGCTTTACTCGACAGCGGCAGTCAGCGATGTTTTGTAACTAAATCTTTTTGCGATAAAATTAATACTCCATTGACTGAATCTCATATAGAAATACGAGGTGTTGGAAGCTCGATGACACAGACGACGAAGGCCTGTGACATTGAGGTGAAATCGCGCACCAACACCAGCTATCGTACAAAAATGAAATGTTTTGTTTTGCCCAGTATTACATCCTCTATGCCAGCTGTTTCTAAACAATGCGCACAAATGGTCATACCGGATAACGTCAAGCTAGCGGATAAGTACTTTTATGATTCCCGTGCTATCGATATTTTAATAGGCGCTGATAAATTCTGGGAATTATTAAAAACTGAGAAAATAAGATTACCTAGCGGTCCTTTCTTACAAGATACGCACCTCGGTTGGATAATTTCCGGTCAAATTAATTAATTACTTCGCATCAATACTTTCATTTTATATTTTCATTATTTTACGCAATTTATACAATTTCATTCCTGGAGAAACCCGAATCAAGTGTCGTCATGCGCACTGATGAGAGCGTGTAGAATCACTTCATCTCCACTACGATGCGCTATAGGTATGATGAAGGTTCTTTCACGCATCCACATCAAGGCGACACCTTATGCGTTGGGTAACTCATTCTTCAGGGAGAACAATACTATTTTACGTTCAACTTTAAGTATATTCAATAATTATTCAATTTCATTGCTATTTCTTTTTTATATTTGTCCTTACAATCACATCAGGCGCGCTAGCAAATATTCGTATTATCTTACCAACTACACATACAATTACGCTAATAATTAAATATAATATGTACAACCACACAATTTGCGATTATTTACAATTAAAAAAGGAATAAATAAATAGGTAATGACAATGCAATATTTAAATAAAGTTAGGAATAAACAAAATATATTTTAACAAATCAAATCTCAATATAATAATTTTATTTACAGGTCAACACATTACAATTTACCTTAACATACAAGAATATTTATTGATTAACTGTAACTGATTTGGCGTGCGCTTAAGAGAATGATTTGCATTTCATTATAAACATCTGTCTTGTAAGCCTTCAGTCAGTATCTGAGTATAGCTCAAGCTTAACATGCTACGCTCATTCTGATTTGCTGTGCTATCGACACATGCTACGTTACAATATGCGTATATCATTCATGTTCATTTGAATCGAAAAGGTTAAGGCAAATCTGTAAATATAATTGTTAATTTATTTATTCCGTAACTCGAGCTGTTCGTCTATATCTTGTCAGTGACTTCTCTGAAGACATACACAATGCATCGCTAAATTTAGTTGTAACGTTTGTTACCGTGGTAGCTAATCTACGGTGATGTTTCCTTCATAACCTAATAAACTCATAAAACCTTCAACATTTCTAACATTCTTTCTTGTCTTTCTCATAGTTTACAATTTTATTTAATACGCAAACAGTTCAATACTTAAATTCAAAACTATATAGTGAAGTTAGCATGTTCAATTCATTTTCGGTGGACTTTAGGAAGCTGGGGTTACAACATACAACATCTTTCATTGAGATCACTGGGTAACGCGCACTCAACATTGAAAGGTTTTTAGTCAGGCTTCAGCGCCATGAATCCCTATCCTCAGATTCCGTCTTTTACGTCCTCCTTCCACAGCCTTCTATTCCTAGCGATCCTCTGACTGGCCGACCGCTGCAAACGACAGTACCGACTTGGCAATCGTCACCAGCTGAGGCTCAACAGATACCGAATACTGGCGACCACCTGGACACCACAGCAGCAGAGCATCCGTCATCAGAATGTCTACGGGGACTATACGACGCTCGTTTTCGAAGATTATGATGACGCCTCTTCGACTCCTCTTCTTCATTGGAAGTTGGACCTTCCAAGGCCGGGGGCATGTTGACGCATGAGATGCACACTCATCGATAATATATTTAATTATCTACGCGCGCAAGTTGTTTACAACGCTACAACAGTCTGTGGCAGCTACCGGTTGATGATTCGTCCGCGACGATGATTGCTCAGCGGCCCAGCCAATGGATGGCCGCTGACCACTACTGGTCATCCCCTCTCAGCGATGACCACGCAAATTTGAATACTTTTGATTTTTACTTGTTCGCAACTACTTACCGCTAACAACTGTTACACGATACGCAAAATTTTGACTGTAAAACGCAAATTCGATATTATACAATTTTCTACACACATTCCGGTCTTCTCATTGTGGAAAACCCCTGGACGGCCGGAACATTAACAAAACCGGAAAGGTCAGACACCGTTTAATTTTGCCGGACAGGCAATCAAAAAGCCTAACTTTGTCCGGTTTTATCCGAACGCCTGGTAACCCTACATACGAGGACCAATCAAGAATTTTTTCAAAAATTATTTGTATAACAGACGTTTGAGAGTATCAATTTCTGGAATGATTGGCGTATGGGATAATGTACGGTGTCCCAATCGGATCAGTATGGCCCTATTGGCCATGTGATGCACGTGAATAACTTGTGTAATGTGGTCAAAAAATGCAGTATGTTTAAGCAGATGATACCTGTCTTACGTACGCAGACAGGCATCTGGATAATGCAATGCATAATGTACAAACTAATTTTGATAATATCTGCAAATGGGCACACGATAATGGTTTAATAGGCAAGACTAAATGCATGCTTTGTACGCTATATATTAAAGGGTAAGATAATATTCTAATAGAACATTAAACATAATAGGTCACTCTTTTGAATTTCACCATCAAGACCATCACAAGAAAGGAGATTGAATGGGTTACCGAGTACCTACATATTTAAGAAAGAAGAAAAAAAGAATGAAAAACATTTATTTCGACCAGGGCACTGCAACAGATACAACAATTTGCTTATATCTACTGTTAGGTAGATATGCTTAAAAATTAAATGCCATTTATATGGAACAGAAAAACGTCACATTTAGCGAGGTCCGCTGATTTTCAATGTGACCTACGGTGTCGCGTGGGTCGCACGCAGATGTAGAGCGTGGCGAACTTGCAAATTCAAGGCGCATTTCAAATTACAAACTATAATATAACGCCAATACAGTACATGTTGCAGCAATAATTGTTTAACTTACTTATTAACTACATTTCTATCTTATGTGCATAAAATATGAATAACATTAAACAATTATACAAATATAGAAAAAACTTTAACTACCCATCGTTAACTACACTACCATTTCTGAAAATCTAAAAATACAATAATATAACGAGGTTGGGTCAAACACAAACGGAGTAATGGAATAATTTATCTGCTGCGCAGTCGGGCCTTAATGTTGCCGGTGAGTAGGTATTTCCTATTTTTTAAGAGAATAACAAATAAATAAGCATAAGTAACCATACTTACTTAATCAAATTTGCTAGGATACTTGTGATTTTTATGATTATTTTTGCATGCTCGCGCGCGCGCGAGTGTGTGTGTGTGTGTATGCGAGCATGTGTGAGTGCTTGCGTGTGTGTATGTGAGTTATATAATTATGATATTTTGGCTTAGTTGTGGATAATACCTTGTCCTGGAGACAACATAATATAGAAATGGTGTGTTCAAGGTTAAGGTCGGTTTTATGTCAGTTTTATTATTTAAAAAGATAGCTTGACAGAGGAACCTTTTATTGCGTTTATTAGCTCTCGTCGGGTCAATAATAGGTTACGGGATATGTTAAAAAGAAACAACATGATTATTATTTACAGGCTATAACTTGATTGATGTATATGAGTATTTAATTAGCGTGTTTGGTTAAGCAATGTAAATGTACATACACGCATTCATTATTTATGAATACATATATATTATATGTATATTTGCATTGCTTAATTAAATATAATATATCCAGGGTGAATTTCCCGAGTGTGCGTGGATGGCCAAATCCGAAACTACAAGGAGTAGCGAAAAATATTCAAAGAAGTCTCGGGGCCGATTTTGATGAAAACTTTTTAGTTTTCAGTTTTTTAGTTTTCTGCATCATTACATTTTTGAAAAATCAATATTTCTGTCCAGGAATCGAACCCGTTGATTTTGAAATAATCTAACATTTTAACAAAAAAGAACCGACTTCAACATATCACATGCATGCTTCTAGCATATAACATGGACATATCACATATTATATGACATGGATGCCATTGTCAGATCTCGCTCTTTATGTGGGACCACACCACAAGCACCAGCTTTCGATTAAAAAAAAACATCAAAATCGGTTCACCCAGTCCAAAGTTCTGAAGTAATTGAGAACCTCCTCCTTTTTTTGAAGTCGATTAAAAAATAAACACTTCCTGTATTAATTATACCATTCGATAGTGTTACTAACAATCAAATTCTGGGAAGTTTGTGTTTGGCGGGTTGTTTTTAAATGATTTATATTTATAGGTTGGTAATTAAATAAATAAATAAAAAAATATTATATTTTACTGAGTTAATTTTATTAACCTAACCGTTGAAATATTTTACTGTCCCATTTTTAACGTGAAACTTATTAACAAACATGCATTTGAGAATTTTTAAACTGCTAAAATAAATACAACATACAACCAACATAAAACCAAATTACAACATACAAACGCCGGTTTAAAAAATATGGAACTCTAAAAATTATATGCACTCAGCATAATAATATAATCTTAAACATTTTTTGTCTTGTGTACCCCATAGTGTAAGGTATCGTACCATTTTTCATAAAAAAATCAAGGGAAGAGATATAGGTATAGGTATTTATCATGAATTTAAGTGGAAATCTAACACGGCTAGTGTAGTTTAAGTAGTTAATGAGTAATGGTTTTTGTTACACATACTTTTAAGTTGTGTTGCGCGCACTGTGCGGCGAAAACACAATACCTATTTTTATTTAATTACTGAGTTGTGACAATTTGGCTAAGGGTTTCGAAGTCAAAAAAGAACCTTACGACGCGACGCCTTTCCACCATGCACTACGTTAGTAGTTGATAATTTCATAAGATATGATAGTAAAATTTTCTAACGTATAAATTTATTATTTATAAATGGCAGTTGCATAAAAACCATTAGCGAATTTACACATTTTTTCAGTTTTTCAAAATTTTACAAGAAAAAGAAAAAAAAAATTAATGTGAATATTGCTTATTTTTCAGAACCCGCTCTTGGAGGAATCCTTTGTGGTTGTATCTTGGGTTTCAGTATATAAATTACTAAGCATACTAGTGCTTCAATATAAATGCACCGTTTTTTAAATTTTCTTCTACAAGATAAACAAATAAGGTAAGACATAATTTCCGTATGCGAAGCTGTGGGCAACAGCTAGTCTATATTATAATACATATAATTACTATAATAAAACTCAACTTTCTGTCTGTCGATTTTTTTGTCCGGGCATCGCATGATAACCCTTGAACGGATTTCAATGAAAATTTTTGAAGTTGTTACTAATACTTCGGGTCATATTTTAGGAAACTTTTTATCCCGGAAAATTAAAAGGTTTCCCGGGGAAACGGGATCAAAGTTTGTATGAAATATTTTTAAAACATTAACCGATTTGCTTCTTTGGAACAAATGTTCCTTGCTTAAATTAATGGAACATATATTTTTCAGTTTTTCAAAATTTTACAAGAAAAAGAAAAAATATTTAAATTAATGTGAATATTGCTTATTTTTCAGAACCCGCTCTTGGAGGAATCCTTTGTGATTGTATGTTGGGTTTCAGTATATAAATTACTAAGCATATGTGCTGCAATATAAATCCACCGTTTTTTTAATTTTCTTCTGAAAGAGGTACAAATAAGGTAAAACAAAATGTCCGTATACGAAGCTGCGGACAAAAGCTAGTAGATAAATATAGGAAAGAAAATTAAAATTATTAATAAATTTTATCAGCTTGTTCTTAAAAAAATATTTTTTTATATTTTTAATTTTGCGTTTGTGCTTTTGGCTGCTATTGACATTTCTGAAATGGAACCATCTCTGACATCGACAGTTAGTTTAGAACAAGCTATCATAATTGAATGAATATTATAAATTTTGTCTGTAATGTTATGTGTCGAACGAAAAGTTCCATCGTCTGAGGCCAGCATTGAGCATTGATAGTATCGGGTCACCATTATCATAATGCAGTCAATTGAATTAACGCAATATCAAAATTTAAGCTTCGTAGGGTAAAAGGAAGTAAGTTCTAATTCAGCTTGCAATATTTTAAACATAGTATGCTAAGTGCTAATAAACTAAACTAAGGAACATACATAGCAATTGCAAATTGATTGTGACATGATTATAATGTATTTTTTTTACACAAATAAGTTAATGCTAAAATGTTTGTTAATTTCTCAATTGACTTAATATGATATTTATATTATATATTAACTTATTTGTGTAAAAAAATTATATTATATATTATATGTCTATTGTATTTTTTGTAACCTAACATTAATCTAAATTGAATTTAATGCAATGGAATTTAATATTATTTGTATTGTACTAATTATGGAATTTATATTGAATGGTAAATTTAATTATGACATGCAAAACAAAGCAAAGCAACAACCCATAATTGTTCCACTGCTGGACTCTGGGTATCCTCTCACAATGTGAGGGATAGTCTACCACGCTGGCCAAGTGCGGATTGGTAGACTTCACACACCCTTGAGAACATTATGGAGTAATCTCCGGTGTGCAGGTTTTCTTACGATGTTTTTCCTTCACCGAATCAAGTGATAATTAAATCATAATACGCACATAATATTTGAAAATTAGAGGTGCTTTGATTTGAACTCGGGCTCCTGCGTTCGGGAGACCAAAGTTCTAACCGCTAGGATATTACCTACTGCTTTTGCAATTATGACATGACATAGTTAAATATATCAATCTTAAATAGTTATTAAGATATTTTGTAATAGATAAGATTATATTCCTTGACATTTTGTGTATAAAGTTTACATGCCTTATAAGGCGTAATATGGCGAACATACAAAATTTAATTGTCCACTTTGATCCGATAAAAAATACCGATTCATTCAAGTGGGAATGGGCCCTACCACCACAAAAACTATTTGGCTCTAAGGCCTGTATTAAACCGATTTGATCAATTAGACGATATCAAGATTTGCTTTGAGATGCAGACATTTGTAAAATCTGGATTATGAGAAATGTGACATTTTTAAGATCTAGATCGTGTTTTTGAGCCAAGATTTATTAATACAAACTTCTGTTATTCGACTTAATCCCAGCTCGAGATTTATTGAGATAATTAAAACTTCCAGAAATGTGTAGAACTTCACTTTATGTTCGCAAACATTTGTGACTTGAAGGTCACTCGAATCGAAGACGTCACCAAATTCGATAACCACGAACAATCAGTCCCAAATTAAGGTAACGTGGAATCGTGCGTACAACATGACGTGATTACTTAATGTTTACTCAGACATGTGTTTCATGTCAGGGATATTGTTAAATTAATCAAAAATCATTATTGATAATAAAACTGTTATGGCTATGAATTTGTCCATACAATAAAATAGGAAATTCTAACCTAGGTACATAACTTTATAGCCAGTCTACATTTTTTTTAAGAGTATCTGTCCAACAGATTACTGCAACTATTGCAAATGAAATGAAATGAAATGAAATGAAATGAAATGCATTTATTGAAGGGTAGCAATTACAGTAGGTACCTACATAGCAGTTAAATGAGATAAAAGTAAGTAAAAGTTAATAAAAATAGAAACTATAATAGAAGGTAGGTACTTATACCTACTCAACAAAGAAATAAAATAAATAAAAATAAAAAAGAATACATAATATACTTAATATACTTTTTTAATATAGTAATAATTTAGTTACAAGATCTACATGTCAGTTTATTTAGATTTATGTACATAAATCATAGTATTATTAACTATCTACCTACCTCCAAAAAAAAAGAATACATCAAACGTTAATAGGCTACATTAAATTTTATGGGTGCCTGTGCTGCAGCGTGACCCCCGAACAGGCCCAGACTCAGCATAAGCCGTGCTGCACAACATAAGCTATGAAAGCACAGCGCTGATATTTCACTCTGGACCTTTTCCTTTCTCCCATGAAGAGAACACAAATTACTGAATACATTGTAAATAAATAGGACACATTAGTAACTTAATACCATTTGGTCTACTTTGTATTCTGGGAAGAATGTAGAAAGAAATTAAATATAATATGAAAGTTTTAAAAAAGTGGCTTCCACACTTTATTGGTCCACTACTGAGCACGGGTCTCTCCTCTGGAGGAAACTAGGAGAATAAATAAATAAAATAAATAACCGGACCCAAACGGAATCGGACCCAGGACCCTTGGCACGGCGATCTGGCATGGTAACCATTGCGCCACACGGGACGTCCAGTCTGGTGGGCTCTCTGCTCTGTGCCACTTAAAGATAGTGTTCATAAAAAAAGTATTTTGTTAATTTAATTTACATTTTAAACTCAAAACAATTAAATACAATAATTTTATAATCATGCATGCATGTTACTATTACTTTAATCGAATATAAAAAATATTCGTCTTCAGTTATTATTCATCATTTTACGTTGCAAGCACCACGTTTTGCGGATATCATGGTTTAGTTTTTCAGTATTACTTTTAAAAATATTCTAAACTACTGAGCTTATTTTTTTCTAGTTTTTTTACGCATTGGGTTTTTTTTAAATTATTTTTTTATTTTACACTTTTTAGTTAAGATTAGACTTATATTAGACTTTTTTATTAGACGAAAAAATTCGCAATGATGTCGTTTCATAAATTAGCGAGAATCGTTGTTTAAACAACTTTAAATCTTTATATATCCTAAACTGTTACTTAAAATGAAAAATGATGAAAGGAACCTAAAAATAATTTAAATACCTATTCAATGATACCGATAGGTTTTGAGAAAAAATATATTTGAAGACGCAATATTGCAACAAAATCGGCCTTGTAAATTATTTTTTTCAATTTTGATATACCCAATCTCACTCTCACCATTAAGATAAAGCTAACACGGCACCTCTCAAGCTGAAATCGATCAAACCGCTTAGGCGTGCCAAAGAAATATACATACATCCATATATCCATACATGCATGCATACATACATAATTATACTATACATATATGCATATATAAATAAATAAATACATACATTTGAAAAACATAACCATCCTGGCGCAGTCGGGTAAAAAGATGGCAGATTTTTAAAATTATTTGATTAACATCTACAGCTGGAATGAAATTAGATGTAAATCTATACAATGAGGGTAGGGCAGGACTAGCTGTGCAGGTTTATTAAACTTGATCAACCGTAGCTCCTTAGCAATATTTTCAAATTCCTTGAAATGTGTTTTCTTTGATAGGTAATAACGTTATTTCCTTTATAAAAGTATTCTACTCGTTTGTCACCTATTTACTTAAAAAACATTATACTTAATACAAATCCATCAATCAATTCTTATTTCTTAACAAACAGAATGTAGGTAGTCAAAGTCAAACGCTAAATATGTATTGTAAGATATACTCGTAGTCACATTACTTAACTATAGGAAAAATATAACAATGAACAATATAATACAAGCAAGCATTAATTGTGATATTGTTCTTAATTGCGACTTCATTCTAAGGTAAAGGCTCCTAATTCCGAAGGGTTCTATAAATGGCACCTAATTATGAAGTATTTCTAAAAACGGCGTTTTCAAACAATTTGCAAGTTCTTTTTCCCTGTAAGATACATTATTTAATTCATAATTTATCTGTTCATGTATATGTCAGGAAAGGAGTAATTTAGTATGTGTACATTTTAAATAATCGATCAGATTGACACAAGTAGCCAGCCGTGTCGAACGCGCGCTTCATAAAATTTTCGAACCTTAGAACCTCTGCACGTACGCGTACGCGATCGGGCCGATCGGACGCAGAAAACGCAAACCTCCGCACACGTATATTATTTAATTATATATAATATTTAATACAATGATTTTGAACGCGCTGTAATTATGGCGAGTTTCATGCGGTACAACGCGCCGTAAAATCGTGTACGTTGCCGTGGCAAGATTATTGAATAATTTCGTCATTTAAATTAGACAGATAAATTAGTTATTTTATTCTTAACACACATACCTACGCCAAATTTACAGAGCTATGATTGTCATGAAATAACTAATTACAAAATAAAAATAATTTGCTATGGTTATTATCATCTCAAATTATTAGGTGCAATGTATCAGAATTTTTTAAAGCTCTTTAGTTAAAACGAAACCCCAATAGTTTTATCGTATCCGTCCATCAGTCCATCTGTAGCAATTGGACATTACAAAAATTTTATGAATTTAAAAGTAAATCTATTACTGCTTCTGCTAGGTATGGTTAAGTTAATTAAAGAGCAATAATTCATATACTTACAACTACGGAACCCCTCACTGATGGTGAACAAGAGAACTCTTAATTGGTTCTTGACAAATGAATCAAATACGTAATTATAATGTTTATGTTTATTAAGTTTCTATGTTTAACATTGAAAACATATTATAATACTTACTTTGGGGCCGTCCATTAATCACGTGACGTTTTTTTTAGCATTTTTAGCAGGTTAAACCCCCTCCCCTTGGTGATATGTAGTGAGGTTTAAGACTACGTAAGATCTACGTAAGACTATGTAAGACTTCGTGCTATTTTCGTGATTTTTGTCAAATCCCTCCCCCCCCCTTTCAAGCCTCACGTGATTAATGGACGGCCCCTTTTTGTTTTACTATCTTATAAGTAATTTTAAAGTAATAAATTAATAATAACGCTTCACACTTATAGCCCCACACTAGGATTTCCGGTGTCGTGGTTGCCATAGACAACATACAGAGACAAGAACACTCACACCCAGTTCAAGAACAGAAATTCAAACTTATCATGGGCATTCAATCTATTTGGCATACCTATAAGTACCATTGAAGTACTATTACTTCGTATAGAACAGACACCCCGAACATTGAGTCGGGGAAATGCATTGCAGCCAGGGTGGCTCACTTCATTCACTCACTCGCTTGTCACTCACCTGCGCTCATTGCGGCCGCATGCCAAAATTGTTTAGTAACGAACTGAAAAAATGCCGTCTTGCGTGATGAGAACCTGTCACAATTGCACGTAAAAAAAAACAAAAAAGAAAATGGTATTACTTATCATCAGTAAGAAAAAAAAATATTAACTTAAATCAACTAAAACGAATTTATTTCAATTATTGTGGAATGTTCCCGCCATTTTTGAATGAAATGCAAATAAATTGACTTGAATCAATTCAAGTCAGTTCAGTCAGTTCAGGTCAGTCAATTGAATTGAATTGAAAAAATCATGAGTCGGGCTTACACACTTGGCAAGCCGTAAGCGTGTTATTGGACAAATAATCAAGCCCGATAAGAATGACTATAGTACCTACTCTTTGGTAAATAATAAATTATGAGTATTACATTACTCAGTGAATTCAATTAAACATTAAATCAAACATTTGGAAGAGCTAAAGATTTAGAGTCGTTGACTGTTTGTCGTGGTTCGGCAAGTGTCTTATACAAAGTTACTCTATGGCAAGTGTGTAAATCGTCTTCTAGAGTTTGAAAAAAGAACGGTCATCGCGGTTTCGGGACACACATTTTGTTCGAGATGTCTGTTCTATGTCATTATACTTCAATGATAAGTACCGCCATTTTGAAAAAAACTTCAATTTCTCGGCGACCACTAATGAAATATATCAATGTCAATCGACGGATTATGTGATTACAATCAAAAAGCATTCAGTGATGAAATGTCGTATCGTAAGTGATATCCTTTCTGAGATATTTGAATCTGAGAAATTTATTAATAATTATTTTTATTTTTGAACTCAAATGTCTCTGAAAGTATATCACTTACACATGTTCCATCAATGGCCGCTGAAACGATTTTTTTACAAAATGGTGGACTTTTAGGTATGCCAGGTTTCATACAAAAATGTTCAAACCCCTGTCAGCTTCATTGGAAATGGAAAAGGACCCTTGGCGCGGCGATCCGGCATGGTAGCCATCGTGCCACAAGAGTCGTCAAATTTATTGTTAATAAAATGGTATTGTCAATGTCATTGTAAGTAAAACGTTGAATCTCCATACCATTTTCTACCCCTTGATTGGCGCAATACATTTAATATTAATATGAATGATAAATAACAGTTTGCTACTACTACTATGAAAGTAAAAAAACTTCATAATTGTGAAAAACATAACAGATATAATTATGTATAGGTCTTATTATTTACATCCATATGAAACTTAAAAAATAAAGGAGATCCCCAATTTTCGGCCTCGAACCATATGTAATCTGTGCTAGAACATCGGACTAGACAAGAGTAAACTATATACCAAAAAATTCGTCTTATTTATAAGATAAACACATTTAAATCTTAGCTTCAGCTGCTCTTGCCAAATGAACAAAATAATGCAAAAAAATTTCACAGTATTTACCTCATTACATACGATTTTATAATCGATTGAATCGATTGATAATTATCGATTGATGGAACATAATAATATATTTTATGTATTATTTATTGATTATAATTATAATATTAATTTAATTTTAACATATTTTCGTATTCCATATAAATCAAAACTATGTAATATATTATAATTACCATTTAATCGTTACGCTAATTTTATTAAATTACATTTCGAATATTTTGACATCGATTAATCGATTGACAACAAAGATGATGTAATCCCTAATAATGTCATTTTGGTAACCATAGTATTTATAAATAACATCACTGTATTGTCATATTTGTCATCGATCTTTCATCTTTCTACGTTCTTTTTAGTTCTTGTATATTTTTACTATCAAATATTTTCAGCGTATTTGGAGTCCTATTTACTATTGAAACTCATCGACACGCACACAGTGATTTTAATTTTCTATTGTATTCGCTTTCGTACTTGTGTTTTGGTGAATGTGTTTCGCAGTTTCGCTACAATTTCTTGCAAACCAATACTATATGAATATGGACTCCTTAATCGCCTGTTTTGTGACTGACAAAGGTTCAGAATAAGTCCTGAACACTGGATAATGTACCCTATACATCTTGAGAAGACCAGGATGTTGCTGTGGCCATACTTACAATGAGTATATTATGGTATCTTGATTGGGCAAGGTACCAACGAAATAAAGCGCCTCCTGCACAACTAGACGAAATATTAATATAATATTATAATGATAACTAATAAACTCTCTTGAAATATGTAATAGCTTTTATTAAACAACCTTTTTATGACATTTGTTTTGGGTGAAAACCATTTAAGTAGTAGATAGTATAATAGTCACCCGCCAACTTAGTTTTAGCCATTAAACTCGTAGTTTAAGTGTTAGTATTTTTGAGAAACTTTTATTTTTATTACGTTTGTAATGATTACTCGTGTTTGGTTTATAGTAAGTGTAACATACATATTAAATAGCACTGTGACACGAGTATGACATAATCATAACCTATAATTAAGGTGATTCATTCTAGGATTTCCTTAGTTGGCCATTGCTGACAGCCGTGAAAATTGGAGAAATTAAACCTTTTGCAATGATCTAATTGACTGCCAATTTCCAGTCTTGTCTACTTAGGCCTGAGTTTCTATGGAAGCTGGGGTTCTCCTTTAATAATTTGGGTACAAATATAAATGTCATTTTACTACTTTTAAGAGGTCTGAGCTTTCTGTTCAATACTCTCTGCTACGCATAGTACCTATTCCCACGTTGTGTATTAATACGTGTACGTTACGCCAGCTAGATGGATCGGAATTTCGTAACTTATATTAGATATTTAATTAGTGCTCTAGCATCTGTAACTGTACAGCAAACTAAGAAATTTGGGTTCTGATAGTTTTTATATTTTTACACGATTTATAATTAATTAGTGCTATTTTCTGCAGCATTAAAGAAACAAAAATGTTGCAACGTTTAGTACTTAGTTAATCAAGTAAATTGAATGCCCTTTAATAGTACCATTTCGAATAGTTCCACAAACTTAGTAACTTTCTAGAATTACAAAACTAATTTATCAGAATTAAAATGTTTAATAACTTTATAAAATGACTGATGTAATGAAAACTGGCCAAGTCAAATCTAACCTACTTTAAGATCTCACATTTTTAAATAACAGCAATTGTTATAGGTATCCAATAAAGCAATGAAATAGAGTTTAATACTTGTTAATAATGTTATTTTGTTCCTATAAATACATATTTCGATTTTGCAAAGAACTTGGCACTCATTTAGATCTCCATTGTTTTTGCGGCGAAGCCCACAGCCAAGCATAATTAAACGCTTTTATTTAGCTTCACTTCGGAGCATCAAAGCATCAAAGCATCAAATCTTGTAACGTTAATTTGAATGACTTCCCTTTAATGAAAATTGATGAAATTTGGCAGACATGTGTATTTCCGATGACAATACACGAAAATCATATTTTAAACTAATTTTCATTGTTTATTTGTTGTTAAATTAAAAAAAACGATTTTCAGACTTTAGACGCATAATTCACTATGTTCTATTTTACGTAGAGACTTGAAATTTTCACAACTTGTAGCTAATTTTATAAACTAAACATTATTGAAATAAAAGCGTTTAAAAAAAAAAAATTTTTCATTTGACTTATTTTTGTATTGAACTTGGCTTTCCTTTTTTACATTTATGTTTTTGGTGGGATATCATTACTTTTTGTAAAGAAAACTAGGCAGGTATTGAGACTTCTGTTCTATGTATAATTATGTGGTGCCGCACGCCGCCGACGACACACCGTTGGCCGGTTGTTTAGCGCATATTACAAGTTTTTTGTATGGGGACACCACTTATTTTTCGACTTTTTTAATTTTTTTCATACACCACTTATTTTTCGACTTTTTTTAATTTTTTTGATTTTTTCCTACGCTTACACACAATTACCGAGCTGGATTCCAAATTTCATCCTTCTAGGTCATCTGGAATCTGGTTAGATTTAGGTACTATATGTCAGTCAGTCAGTCAGTCAGTCAGAGCTAAAATTTACGACTTTTTGACCTTCATATCTTTATAACCGTTTGAGATAGCTTCGTGAAATTTGGGCTTTTACATGTCCTTATGGATATAATTAAACACAAGTAGTTTTATGTGTTTACGTTAGCGAGGTTTTGAGTTATAGAAGGGTCAAAAGTGGCACCAAGTGGTTCGTGTAATATTAAACTCGGCGCTGGCTAGCCAGTTCCTTTGCTTGAACTTGGTTTGACACGCTGCCGCGTGTCTAGATTGTGTCTGTCAATTTCTGTGGACTAACAATTTGTCGACTATCTTCCTTTTTAGCCGTATTGGGGTGGCTTAGAATACTAATCCCAATCCCACGCCGGATGGGTGTCCTAAGAGGCGACTAAATCCGGCCCGTTGGTGGTAGGGCCCTCGGAGGGATTATATTGGTGATATTGATTTTAATTGTTAATTAATACCATTATCACTATTATTATTTCTCGATGGAGTTCGCCTGGATAGCTACGACCCTTGAGCGTGAGTCAGCCACCAAACGACTCGTCGTTTTCCGGCTGGGGGCTTGAGAGCAAGTTTTTTCTTTCTTTTTCTTCTTTTTTTCTTGGCCGACAATGCATCAGTGATGCCTTTGGTGTTGCGGATTGTCCATGGGCGACGATAGCCACTTACCATTTATTTATTTAAAACTTTATTATACCTGTTAAACAAAATGGTACAAAAAGGCTTAGTGCAAATGGCTTAGTGCTAGAAGCATTCTCTGCCAGCCGACCTTTGGGAAAACAGAAACATCGAAGGGTATATAATGAAGAGTTGATACCATTAGGTAGATCGTCAGCTCGTTTGCCGGCTAGTTCCATAAAAAAATCTAATTAGCAAACCTAAGCTCAGTTGTCGCGCTATTGTGCTATCGTTGAGGCGTCACTGACAACGGCGTTGAAAGTAATTTGTGTATTGTTATTGCACCGAAAATGCTTTCGCGTGTAATAACATTCTGCACAAACTACACAATCAAGGTTTCCAAAAGTCAAGGAATCATCGAATTTCGTTCGTTCGTTTTTCCTTAATTTATTTCGTATTTTTACATTTTTTTTAAATAATATATTGTCCGGAAAAATCGAGAGGGATAAAAATACCCAAATAAGTAAGTTTGAAAAAGAGGTGATATTGTTTCTAATCAAAGAATATAAAATAAACAGATAGGTCTGTTCTGAGTATCGTCAATTCAAATAGTGTGCATCAACTGGATTTTGTTGGACATTGTACATTCTCTATTAGCTGCAAAACGACGAATAAATGTACACATACTAGTAGTTGTTATAAGAAAATTCAAAAGGCATAAATCGGCATTAGCTGAAATGACTCATCTGTGTAATTTTCTTTGGCTTTCCTAACTCTCATATGTCCCATCTCTTTTTCGCTCGAAGTATCAGGCATGTATTTGTTCTTCTCCCACATATAACATGTGTCAAAGTCAGTCAAAATATTTTATTCATATAGGTATCACTGATACACTTATGCACGTCATTTTTTGGCTTTTCGGGAGGTGCTTTGTCGTGGAGGAGAAGAAAAGCCTAAAGAAACTCCTCAGCACATCTTTTAAAAAAATATTACAAAAAAAAGATAATAATACAAAAGTATTTACTATTCTGAGCGGAACTGGTTGCAGAGCTGGTCATTTCCATGCGTCTTTGTCATTTAAATACTCGTCTACACTATAATATCCCTTGCCTAACAATTGTGTCTTTACACGTTTTTTGAAAGTTTCTATTGGCAAGTCACGTATTAATTTTGGGATTTTATTATAGAAATGTATACCAAGCCCTATGAAAGATCGCTGCACTTTACTTAGGCGGAACGAAGGCGTAACTAATTGATGCATTCTTTTCGTATGGCGATTATTCATATCAAAATTTTGTTTATACGCGTTTATATTCTTCCGTATAAAAACTACATTGTTAAAGATATACTGGGAAGCTACTGTAAGTATACCTATTTCCTTGAACTTTTCACGCAAAGATTCCCGAGACCTAAGTTTATAAATAGCCCTAACTGCCCGTTTCTGGAGTATGAAAATTTGTTTTATATTGGCTGCTTTGCCCCACAGCAAGATGGCATAAGACATAACACTGTGGAAATAAGCAAAATACACTATCCTAGCAGTTTCGACGTCTGTATACTGCCTTATTTTCCTAACAGCAAAAGCAGCCCTACCGAGTTTTGTCGCGAGATTTGTTATATGTGGGCCCCATTGAAGTTTACTATCTAAGGTCACCCCTAAAAAGACCGTCGATTCCTCCATATGCAATGTTTCGTTATTTAGTTTAAGAGATTTGCTGACTTTTTTAACATTAGGTAGCACAAACTCGATACATTTCGTTTTTTTTGCATTTAATAGTAAGTTATTGATAGTGAACCAACGCGACACATTCGAAAGAGCACTATTTACGTCGTCGAAATTTACTTTATTCCTTTCACACTTAAATATTAGTGATGTATCATCAGCAAATAGTACAATATCCGCTTGGTTCTTTACATAATGTGGTAAATCATTAATGTATACCAGAAAAAGAAACGGACCCAAGATCGAGTCCTGCGGTACACCCATCACAGCCGGTGACCCCGATGACTTATTGATTGTTTATGCTAACTTTTTGTATTCTATTACTCAAATAAGACGCGATCAAGCTAAGGGCTTTGTTTTTTATACCATAGTGGCCAAGTTTAAACAGCAATGTTTCGTGCTCAACACAATCAAATGCCTTAGATAAGTCACAAAATACTCCTATGGCATTATGTGACGCCTCCCATGCTTCAAATATATGCTTTAATAGCCTAGCCCCGGCATCGGTTGTACTACGGCCTTTAGTGAAACCGTATTGCTCAGGATGTAATAATTTATTATTGTTGAAATGGGTTACCATTTGATTCAATATTATCTTTTCGAAAATCTTACTAAGGGTTGGTAAAACAGAAACTGGTCTATAGTTATTAAGATCAGTTTTTTCACCTGTTTTAAAAAGTGGAATGATTTTGCTGCATTTCATAAGATCTGGAAAGATACCTAGATCTATACATTTATTAAAAACTACGACCAAATATGGAGCAATAATACCTATAATATGCTGTATTATTTTTACCGAGATGCCCCACAAATCACCCGTATTCTTTACCTTCAGAGACTGAAAGGCCTTAATTAAGTCTCTAGCGGTTATATGTTGAAATTCAAATAAAATATTACATTCATTAATATGATTTTTTAATATAGAAAGTGCTTCAGTCGGTGAAGAAGCTAGTGAACTGGTTAATGTTATAGGAATATTACGGAAGTGATTTTCAAACTCGCTTGCCACGTCTTTATCAGCACTGATTATATTATTATTAATCAATAATTCGTAATTGAAATCACAGGACTTTGCGTTACCGTTCTCACTGTTAATTATATTCCAAGTGGTTTTTATCTTGTTATCCGAATTAATAATTTTGTTCTTTATGTACATTGATTTCGCCTGAATACAAACAATTTTAAAGATTTTAGAATAATTTCTCACGTGCTCCTGGAAAGTTGGACAAAAATTGTATTGTTTCTCGGCGTAAAGGTCATACATCCTGTTCCTGTGGGACGACTTAGTGCAAAATACAACCGTCTCTTTTTCGCGTACAACTATATTCGAGGTTATATGTAGGTACACCGTCCGTGACGTTATAATACTACAGTGGCCTTAGTGCGAGTTTTACATGTCATAACGGGCTCGCTAACGTAAATGCGAGTCAGCTATGCTATTGGCTACCGATGCATTTCTTTTAAATTCTATTCACTGCCGCCAAATCGGTAGCCAATAGCATAGCTGACTCGCATTTACGTAGCGAGCCCGTTATGTCACGTAAATCTCGCACTAAGCACACAGATACCAATGCGTTTTATGTACGTGTGAGTCATGCGGTGGTGACCCAACGCGCCACTGTTGTAAACATTGAATGTAGTATAGGAAGGAACACTATCTACCTATTTTTTCTAAAATCATTATATACAGACGCAACAATCTGTTTTTTTGTCATCTACAGCGCTGAAAACGCACCGTAACTATAGGGCGCCGCGCCGTAAAAATACGTCGTGTGCATAAACTCTTAGAAGACAGTTTTATGCTGTTTTTGTTTTTGTTTAGTTTAAATATTGGATGGATTATATTGTTTTATTGAAAACAGTCAGCATTTGGGCATTTTCTTCACAAAATGAGAAAATAAGGTTCTAAAAAATGTGCCAAATATTTTGTGGTTCCTAAATACCGATAAATACCGACCGACCACGGAATTGCGATTTAAAGACGATAATATGATGACGAACTTCATATTTTAGTTCTGATTTCTTAAACAACCCTTAAATATAAAAATCTAATTCCGAGGTACACTTTGATGATGCATCTGTTTAGGTAATTTACTAATACGTTGTATGGAAAATCTAAGTACAGAAAATTATGTTAATTGTGTCCTGACTCCTGATAGAATCCTTAGTGATCTTTATATATTTTTTAAAGATTTCGCAATTAAACGTTAACATATTAATATAATATTTAAAAAAATCACTTTTTAGTACTTGGAATCAGAAAACTTGATTTAGTATTATAAAAAAGCAATTACGATGTATTTAAGTCGGAATAAGGTTATATGAGTACCCAATTCCGTGGTATTGACACACGTTAAATATAGGGTGTTCATAGAAGTTGTTAAGTTAATCAGAATATCTGTGTTATATCTGTTTTGTTATGTTATGTTAAACTTTATGGGACGTTTTTGTATCATGCCCTGCCTACCTAACTCTATAGTGACCCTACATTTGTACATTATTGTAAATACGCAACCCTATTTGTAACCATAGCATTTATAAATTAAAAAATAATATTAAAAAAAACATGAGAGGTGTCAAGGGACACCCGGATGGAACGAAGTTCCTTTCGATTTAAGTATTGTTTTGTTGTACAGCGCCATCTCTGTAAAACTCTCTGAATCACTTCAAAAAAAGTGTCGTCATTCGTAAGAATCAAAAAGTGTCGTAATTTTCCATCTAGCCCCCTTTCACAACGCGCGATAAGGAACTTCGTTCCAAAAACAAAAAAAAACAGACTGCGTAAAAAAACTGTTTTAAAAAAAATTATCCCAGTAGTTTAGAATGTTGTTAAAAGTAATTCTGAACAACTACACAATACAAAGCTTAACAGTTGGGACTAGGGTTGCCACCCGTATAGTGTCGTGCTATATTTCAGTAAATTGTACTACATAATATAGTACAAATTATACTAAATTTTCATCGGTAATTCAGTTGTTGAGCTTTTTTAACTGTGACTGAAACGCACCCGCAACGCAGCATTGGGAATTTCAAAACGAAACGCATTCACATCGTTGGATCATGGATCTAAATTGCTCAGATTCCTATAATTATTTCAAAAATAATAACACTTTATTATCTAAAGCTTCATGCTTCAAGCTTCTTCTTCATTTCACAAAATTCCACGTAGAAAAATAATCACTAAAAATAAATGTTTACCATTTTTTTCCTTGAATTTGGCAATAGTACTATTTTTACTATTTTTTGCAATGTTTTAAAAAAAATACTATTTTACCTTCAAAAAAGATGGCAACCCTTGTTGGGACCCATTCTTCAACCAATCAAATCTTGTTTGTTTTTTCCCAAGCAGCCCTCTAAAATTTAAATAGGTCCCGACTGTTAATCCTTCTATGGTTTAGTTCTTCAGTATGACTTTAAAAACCATTTTAAACTACTGGGCTTATTTTTTTGAAGTTATACTTTTTTAGGCGCGTTATGAAATAAATGGAAAAAATGATGAGAGTGAAATTTTAAGATTTGTAACACAGACGATGACACAAAAACGACGGTGACGAAAAACGTCACGCGCGTTTCATAAAAACGCTCGTTTTGAAAAAATTGCTTATTATTTTTATTAGAATATTGTTTTTGAATTCTGTTTTTTTGAATACTGTTTTTTAATATTGTTTTTTGAATTGTTTTTTTTATTTTATTTTGTAAATTTTTTTTTGACAAATTATTTTAAAAGTTTTTTGAATTTTTTTAATTCTTTTTGAATTTTTTTAAATATCGTTTTTTGATTTTTTTTTTAAATAGAAAGATTTTCTAAATTTTTTTAAATTGTTTTGTTTTCATGCCAAAGTATAACTTCTCACGCACGTACACAAATACTTTTTTTTTTATTTTTGAATGACTATTCAACGATACCCCACTCGATAGGTTTTGAGAAAAAAATATTTTTGAAGAAAAAATATTGTGCCAAAAATAGGGATTTTTTTTTCAATTTTGATATACCAAGCGTCACTTTTACAATTAAGATGAATCTAACGGCACCTCTTAAGTTGAAATTGATAAAGCAGTTTAAGCTGTAGACTGTAGCAAAGAAATATTCATACATACGTACACTCGAAAAACATAACCCTCCTTCTAGCGCAGTCTGGTAATAATACCACTGTCATTCATTCATCTTTCTCGCGTTTTTGTATTATGTCTTTATTAAATTCTCTAATCTTATTAGGAGTCTTGTTTATTTATTTATATATAACGCTTGGAAAATTCACCCTCTATATCATCGACAACTCCTACAACTCTTTTGCTGACTGAACCTAACATACATCGGAGGCTTCGTCATAGCTCTCAATAAGGTAGTGTGATTTTTTAGTTTTTAATATATTCCTTTTCTTTCAGATTAATCGATTTCTAGTTAAACATATATTTGTTTAGTTTGTTAATTAGTACTTAATGATATCAACTATTATGCTACATACTCGTAGTTCCTGAATACTCGTACTAGTGTTTATTGTTATTCTGATCTCTTAATAAGTTAGTTTTTATTTTTGAAATAAATATTATAAAAATTGTTATACATAACAGTACTAAAAAAATCTATATGCTTATGTTACTGTAATTCTAAAATATGTTTCAGTTTTGATTTATATTTTTGTTTCATAGGAGACTTAGAATTGTATTTTTATAGGAGATTAGTATTCGCTCAAAAATATCAGATTCTTAAGTTTGAATTAATTATATACATTCCAAAATTTAATAACTGAATTAGTACCATAATGAGAATCTCGTATTGTGATAATACTGTTATTTGATCATTATTTTTTTTATCTTTTTTATCAGATAATTATACAAAGCTTGAAATTAAAGTAAATGAAACTTGAAAACGCCTTATGGAATATGCCTATTTAAATAAAAACAAAATATCCATTAGCGTATGGAAAATAAATATAGGAATGTAACTAAAAATATTTTTTAACAATATTTTATTTAAAACTAGCTTTCGCCCGCAGTTTCGCCCACGTGGATTTCGGTCAATTTGGATAAAACCGTAATGAATTATACACTTACTTAAGCCTTCCTCAGGAATCACACTATCTACTGGTGAAAGTAGTATAAAAATCCGTTCGGTAGTTTTTGAATTTACTACGTTCATACAGACAGACAGACTTGGCTGGGGGACTTCATTTTATAATATGTAAGGATAATGTTATTTTTGAAGTGAAACTTCTTTAGAATCGTTAGTGATTTCAAACCGGATGCAACGGAAAAACGACAGGTAAGATAATATAACCGCTAATTTCTTTGAATTTAACTTCTCCGTAGCTCAATGGTCAGGACGTAGATACACAATACCTGATGCGCAGGTTCGCGTCTATCAGTATTTCTTTTGAAGTGAAACTTCTTTAGAATCGTTAGTGATTTGAAACCGGATGCAACGACAGGTAAGATAATATAACTGCTAATTTCGACTTTCAACTTAAGTTCTCCGTAGCTCAATGGTCAGGACGTAGATTCACAATACCTGATGCGCAGGTTCGCGTCTCTCACTATTTTTTTTTTAGTTTTATTTTTATACTGTTTTTAAATACTTTCAAATGTTTTTTTAAATATTTTCAAAGAATTTATCAACAAAAAATAAGAATTTCATTCTTTCATTCTGTTGATCGACCAACCGATTATAGGTACAGACAGTAAAAATGCTAAGTTGTATTCATAGATGGCGCTTCGATTTATTGCTTTAAGATTCGATTTATTGCTTTTTCATCTCATTATCTAGAAATCAAAATTTTGGAAAGTTTCACTTCGACCACGTGTGAATTGCACACATTTTCTTTTTTACTATCAAAGTACATAACATAATTATTTTGTTGCCATTTTATTCATCATATTACACGGAGACAAAAACTGATAAAAAAATCCAAGACAACCAAATAGACTTGATTTTTGAACATCATGTATCATTCTCCCTACCTCCTTTCCTTTGTATTCTGTACACTTGGAAATAGGAACCAAATGTCTCGGAATTAAGATTTTTACTTGGGAATTTGGTGCCTTTGAGTTTTTCACGTTTTTGTATAATTTAACACTTTTAATTATAATGTAATATTGTAATGTGTTGTATTGTAATGTAATGTGTATGTTGTTTTTAATTGTAGTGTATTGTCAAACTGTGAGGACATTTCAAAAATAAGATAACTTCTGATAAAAATAGCCACCTACCTCTACAGAGAGGTTTGATAAATACTTAATTTTTAGTGTTCGTTCAAGTTATGGTGAAAATAACGCGGAATTAGGTGCCTTTACCTTAAAATGTTCTAAACAGAAGAGGTTGTTATTTTTGTTAATTTTGTCAATATTTAAAAAGTTCTAACATAATTATTATGATTACGTCGATTTAAATGTCAATATTGTTACCATTTTGTGAGGTATAAATTGGGCCGAAAAATTTGATAGAGGTATCAGTTCGGTTTGAACTCTCCACAAAATGAGAGCTACAACCTTCGTGATCCTGTGCTGCACACTGCAGGTAAGTTTAGTTTGCGTCCCAAACTTCCAATTTTAACTGTATTTACTAATGCTGTCTAATACATAATAAATAATTGTGAAAGTATAATTCTTACTTACAAATTATTACTAATTTAAAATTAAAGAATTATTGTAAGGAATAAAATATTTAGTAAGTAGTACATTAGTTACCTACTAGTGAAATATTTTTCATAATTCATAATTATTTATTTGCCATAAATGTGGTGGTGGTACAGTGGTGGCATGTGTGGGTAATACGATCAAACATCTCACTCATACTGATTTATTATTTATTATTATATTTCACTATGTACAAATCAATGTATTATTATATATCCGGTCAAGTCAGACATGCAAGATTACATACATAAATTTTGGGACGGCTAAAATTTGTATGAATATTCGGAACAATTTTATAAACGAAATGTTTTTACATTTCGTCCCATCAATCCGCTATTTGCAAAAACAATAATCAGGGTTCTCGTGTTCCTTAGCCAAACGGTAAGTTTTATCAAAAAATAATGTAAGCAGAAATTGTACCTCATGCCTCACCATTTTGCATGATCTTTAAGTCTGATTTATTATCATGATAAAACTTACCGCACATAGTTGCGAACTTTGACCTTTGACTTTGACCGCAGCAAGGCAACTTAGTGACCCTTAGTTTTTAAGCTATTGCATAGCTTCTATCGCGGGCCTTGAGCGTGGAGACCGAATCCCAGAAATTCCTTAAAGAAAATAACCTAACACACGTTGTATCGTAATAGTTCTCGTAATAGAACATTAATCCTAATATTAATACTTGTAAAAACACCATCTATGTTCTATTACGAGAACTATTACGATACGTAGCAAAGTAATATTAGAATAGCTTAATAGAATACACTATGTAGATACAAAATTAACCACAGATGTCGCTTAACACATATAGTTTGGCTATAGAGATTCGTAAATTAAATTATTTCAAAATATTAATTAATTTTTTTTCAACTCAATATTTAATGATACTACCTGATACTGAATTAACTGATACTGAATGTTTAATGATAACGTGTATGAAATAAAATTCCTGAATAACCTACATGTATCGTAAGATAATAAAAATATTTTAAACGATATTAACTTCTCATTTTATTCAGTAAAAGAAAAAAAATGTTTTCTTATCAGTCACCACGCTCAAGTGTAACTTGAATTAATCAAAGAAAAACTTGAATTAATATCAAAGAAAAAAATACTGCATAAATAAATAATTATAATTGCATAAGTTGATAAAAACAGCTATGCAATAGCTTTACCGCGGCAGTCTCCGAGTGCCACACGTCTTTTTTACTTAAAATAAGTAAATGCTGAGCAGGCCCCGATTTGTAAAGGGTCCAATTATAGGTATTGGATACCCTTACCTTGGGTACATAAATGGTGTACGTTTAAGTGTATCTTTTACAAATAAATGTATTTTCTTTCTTTCTTTCTTTCTAATGCATGACCTCAATCCCACCTGATGGTAAGTGGAGATGTGGTCTAGGATGGTGAGCACACTAACTTAATAAAATCTTATTCACTCTTTTCTTGAAGACATCCAGATCATAGGAGGGCGGGAACGCAGACGCTGGCAAGCTATACTATTGCGGGCTATATTATTGGGGAAGAGGGAATTAATTCAAATTATTCCTGCGCACACTCTCGAAAATGTTATTTTTACGGCCCAGTTATCGTTGATTTAACTTGGTCGGTATTTCTCATCTGATCATCAAAATAATAATAATATGCCGGAAAATTAATACATATTTCTAATAACTTCATGTATTTTCCAGTATGTCGCAGCAAAAGAAATCGAAGACAAATTTGTTAGGAACCTTTTACTATCTAATAACATAGTAGAAACGAATAGCTCGTTATCAGACGTATATAAGGTCGACAATAAAGGTGAAATATACGAAGAGAAAACAAGTATTACGGAGTATACAGCATCAGGACAAACTCCCACGGCTGAAATAACTGGTGACGATGTAGAAGTGAAGACTTTAGTCATAACTACCGATGCACAAGGTCACACAAACATTCAAGAAGTGGATAAAATAATAAAGAGATTACCACAAGCTGTTGCTAGTGAAAGTGCTGGTGCGAGTTCAACAACTGGAACATCAGTTGCAATCACTGCAGCTCCATCCCAAGTACAAAATGAAGCTCAAATGTCACCATTTTATTACCCATATTTCTCACAACAACAACCAATAATTATCCAGAATAATTTGCCTGAAGAATACGGAAAGGAATCAGTTCCTATAGCTGCCTCATCTGCCGGAGGTATCGGACCACTTGGAATACAAGGAGCTACAGGCCCACAAGGTCCACAAGGACCCGATGGACAACCAGGATCAGGTGGAGCAGCAGCAGCCGCAGCTGCCTCATCTGCCGGAGGTCTCGGACCACTTGGACTACAAGGAGCACCAGGCCCACAAGGTCCACAAGGACCCGCTGGACAACCAGGATTAGGTGGAGCAGCAGCAGCTGCAACTGCCTCATCTGCCGGAGGTATCGGACCATATGGACTACAAGGAGCACCAGGCGCACAAGGTCCACAAGGACCCGCTGGACAACCAGGATCAGGTGGAGCAGCAGCAGCCGCAGCTGCGTCATCTGCCGGAGGTCTCGGACCACTTGGACTACAAGGAGCACCAGGCCCACAAGGTCCACAAGGACCCGCTGGACAACCAGGATCAGGTGGCCCAGCAGCAGCCGCAGCTGCCTCATCTGCCGGAGGTATCAGACCATATGGACTACAAGGAGCACCAGGCCCACAAGGTCCACAAGGACCCACTGAACAACCAGGATCAGGTGGCCACGCAGCAGCCGCAGCTGCCTCATCTGCCGGAGGTATCGGACCACTTGGACTACAAGGAGTACCAGGCCCACAAAGTCCACAAGGACCCACTGAACAACCAGGATCAGGTGGCCACGCAGCAACCGCAGCTGCCTCATCTGCCGGAGGTATCGGACCACTTGGAATACAAGGAGCTACAGGCCCACAAGGTCCACAAGGACCCGATGGACAACCAGGATCAGGTGGAGCAGCAGCAGCCGCAGCTGCCTCATCTGCCGGAGGTCTCGGACCACTTGGACTACGAGGAGCACCAGGCCCACAAGGTCCACAAGGACCCGCTGGACAACCAGGATCAGGTGGAGCAGCAGCAGCCGCAACTGCCTCATCTGCCGGAGGTATCGGACCATATGGACTACGAGGAGCACCAGGTCTACAAGGTCCACGAGGACCTGCTGGACAACCAGGATCAGGTGGAGCAGCAGCAGCCGCAGCTGCGTCATCTGCCGGAGGTCTCGGACCACTTGGACTACAAGGAGCACCAGGCCCACAAGGTCCACAAGGACCTGCTGGAAAACCAGGATCAGGTGGAGCAGCAGCAGCCGCAGCTGCGTCATCTGCCGGACGTCTCGGACCATATGGACTACAAGGAGCACCAGGCCCACAAGGTCCACAAGGACCCGCTGGACAACCAGGATCAGGTGGAGCAGCAGCAGCCGCAGCTGCCTCATCTACCGGAGGTACCGGACCACTTGGACTACGAGGAGCACCAGGCCCACAAGGTCCACAAGGACCCGCTGGACAACCAGGATCAGGTGGAGCAGCAGCGGCTGCAGCTGCGTCTTCTGCCGGAGGTCTCGGACCACTTGGACTACAAGGAGCACCAGGCCCACAAGTTCCACAAGGACCCGTTGGACAACCAGGACCAAGTGGAGCAGCATCAGCCGCAGCTGCCTCATCTGCCGGAGGTATCAGACCACTTGGACTACAAGGAGCACCAGGCCCACAAGGTCCACAAGGACCCGATGGACAACCAGGATCAGGTGGAGCAGCAGCAGCCGCAGCTGCCTCATCTGCCGGAGGTCTCGGACCACTTGGACTACAAGGAGCACCAGGCCCACAAGGTCCACAAGGACCCGCTGGACAACCAGGATCAGGTGAAGCAGCAGCCGCAGCTGCCTCATCTGCCGGAGGTCTCGGACCACTTGGACTACAAGGAGCACCAGGCCCACAAGGTCCACAAGGACCCGCTGGACAACCAGGGTCAGGTGGAGCAGCAGCAGCCGCAGCTGCCTCATCTGCCGGTGGTATCGGACCACTTGGACTACGAGGAGCACCAGGCCCACAAGGTCCACAAGGACCCGCTGGACAACCAGGATCAGGTGAAGCAGCAGCCGCAGCTGCCTCATCTGCCGGAGGTCTCGGACCACTAGGACTACAAGGAGCACCAGGCCCACAAGGTCCACAAGGACCCGCTGGACAACCAGGGTCAGGTGGAGCAGCAGCAGCCGCAGCTGCCTCATCTGCCGGTGGTATCGGACCACTTGGACTACGAGGAGCACCAGGCCCACAAGGTCCACAAGGACCCGCTGGACAACCAGGATCAGGTGAAGCAGCAGCCGCAGCTGCCTCATCTGCCGGAGGTCTCGGACCACTTGGACTACAAGGAGCACCAGGCCCACAAGGTCCACAAGGACCCGCTGGACAACCAGGATCAGGTGGAGCAGCAGCAGCTGCAGCTGCGTCATCTGCCGGAGGTCTCGGACCATATGGACTACAAGGAGCACCAGGCCCACAAGGTCCACAAGGACCCGCTGGACAACCAGGATCAGGTGGAGCAGCAGCAGCCGCAGCTGCCTCATCTACCGGAGGTACCGGACCACTTGGACTACGAGGAGCACCAGGCCCACAAGGTCCACAAGGACCCGCTGGACAACCAGGATCAGGTGGAGCAGCAGCAGCCGCAGCTGCGTCATCTGCCGGAGGTCTCGGACCACTTGGACTACAAGGAGCACCAGGCCCACAAGGTCCACAAGGACCCGCTGGACAACCAGGGTCAGGTGGAGCAGCAGCAGCCGCAGCTGCCTCATCTGCCGGTGGTATCGGACCACTTGGACTACGAGGAGCACCAGGCCCACAAGGTCCACAAGGATCCGCTGGACAACCAGGATCAGGTGAAGCAGCAGCCGCAGCTGCCTCATCTGCCGGAGGTCTCGGACCACTTGGACTACAAGGAGCACCAGGCCCACAAGGTCCACAAGGACCCGCTGGACAACCAGGATCAGGTGGAGCAGCAGCAGCCGCAGCTGCGTCATCTGCCGGAGGTCTCGGACCACTTGGACTACAAGGAGCACCAGGCCCACAAGGTCCACAAGGACCCGCTGGACAACCAGGGTCAGGTGGAGCAGCAGCAGCCGCAGCTGCCTCATCTGCCGGTGGTATCGGACCACTTGGACTACGAGGAGCACCAGGCCCACAAGGTCCACAAGGACCCGCTGGACAACCAGGATCAGGTGAAGCAGCAGCCGCAGCTGCCTCATCTGCCGGAGGTCTCGGACCACTTGGACTACAAGGAGCACCAGGCCCACAAGGTCCACAAGGACCCGCTGGACAACCAGGATCAGGTGGAGCAGCAGCAGCCGCAGCTGCGTCTTCTGCCGGAGGTCTCGGACCACTTGGACTACAAGGAGCACCAGGCCCACAAGTTCCACAAGGACCCGTTGGACAACCAGGACCAAGTGGAGCAGCAGCAGCCGCAGCTGCCTCATCTGCCAGAGGTATCGGACCACTTGGACTACAAGGAGCACCAGGCCCACAAATTCCACAAGGACCCGTTGGACAACCAGGACCAAGTGGAGCAGCAGCAGCCGCAGCTGCCTCATCTGCCGGAGGTATCAGACCACTTGGACTACAAGGAGCACCAGGCCCACAAGGTCCACAAGGACCCGCTGGACAACCAGGGTCAGGTGGAGCAGCAGCAGCCGCAGCTGCCTCATCTGCCGGTGGTATCGGACCACTTGGACTACGAGGAGCACCAGGCCCACAAGGTCCACAAGGACCCGCTGGACAACCAGGATCAGGTGGAGCAGCAGCAGCCGCAGCTGCGTCTTCTGCCGGAGGTCTCGGACCACTTGGACTACAAGGAGCACCAGGCCCACAAGTTCCACAAGGACCCGTTGGACAACCAGGACCAAGTGGAGCAGCAGCAGCCGCAGCTGCCTCATCTGCCAGAGGTATCGGACCACTTGGACTACAAGGAGCACCAGGCCCACAAATTCCACAAGGACCCGTTGGACAACCAGGACCAAGTGGAGCAGCAGCAGCCGCAGCTGCCTCATCTGCCGGAGGTATCAGACCACTTGGACTACAAGGAGCACCAGGCCCACAAATTCCACAAGGACCCGTTGGACAACCAGGACCAAGTGGAGCAGCAGCAGCCGCAGCTGCCTCATCTGCCGGAGGTATCGGACCATATGGACTACAAAGAGCACCAGGCCCACGAGGTCCACAAGGACCCGCTGGACAACCAGGATCAGGTGGCCCAGAAGCAGCCGCAGCTGCCTCATCTGCCGGAGGTATCGGACCATATGGACTACAAGGAGCACCAGGCCCACAAGGCCCACAAGGACCCGCTGGACAACAAGGACCAAGTGGAGCTGCAGCAGCCGCAGCTGCCTCATTTGCCGGAGGTATCGGACCATATGGACTACAAGGAGCACCAGGCCCACGAGGTCCACAAGGACCCGCTGGACAACCAGGATCAGGTGGAGCAGCAGCAGCCGCAGCTGCCCCATCTGCAAGAGGTCTCGGACCACTTGGACTACAAGGAGCACCAGGCCCACAAGGTCCACAAGGACCCGCTGGACAACCAGGATCAGGTGGAGCAGCAGCAGCCGCAACTGCCTCATCTGCCGGAGGTATCGGACCATATGGACTACAAGGAGCACCAGGCCCACAAGGTCCACAAGGACCCGCTGGACAACCAGGATCAAGTGGAGCAGCAGCAGCCGCAGCTGCCCCATCTGCCGGAGGTATCGGACCACTTGGACTACAAGGAGCACCAGGCCGACAAGGTCCACAAGGACCCGCTGGACAACCAGGATCAGGTGGAGCAGCAGCAGCCGCAGCTGCCTCATCTGCTGGAGGTATCGGACCATATGGACTACAAGGAGCACCAGGCCCACAAGTTCCACAAGGACCCGTTGGACAACCAGGACCAAGTGGCCCAGCAGCAACCGCAGCTGCCTCATCTGCCGGAGGTATCGGACCATATGGACTACAAGGAGCACCAGGCCAACGAGGTCCACAAGGACCCTCTGGACAACCAGGATCAGGTGGAGCAGAAGCAGCCGCAGCTGCCTCATCTGCCGGAGGTCTCGGACCACTTGGACTACAAGGAGCACCAGGCCCACAAGGTCCACAAGGACCCGCTGGACAACCAGGATCAGGTGGAGCAGCAGCAGCCGCAACTGCCTCATCTGCCGGAGGTATCGGACCATATGGACTACGAGGAGCACCTGGCCCACAAGTTCCACAAGGACCCGCTGGACAACCAGGATCAAGTGGAGCAGCAGCAGCCGCTGCTGCCCCATCTGCCGGAGGTATCGGACCACTTGGACTACAAGGAGCACCAGGCCCACAAGTTCCACAAGTACCCGTTGGACAACCAGGACCAAGTGGCCCAGCAGCAACCGCAGCTGCCTCATCTGCCGGAGGTATCGGACCATATGGACTACAAGGAGCACCAGGCCCACAAGGCCCACAAGGACCCGCTGGACAACCAGGATCAGGTGGAGCAGCAGCAGCCGCAGCTGCCTCATCTGCCAGAGGTACCGGACCACTTGGACTACGAGGAGCATCAGGCCTACAAGGTCCACGAGGACCTGCTGGACAACCAGGATCAGGTGGAGCAGCAGCAGCCGCAGCTGCCCCATCTGCCGGAGGTCTCGGACCACTTGGACTACAAGGAGCACCAGGCCCACAAGGTCCACAAGGACCCGCTGGACAACCAGGATCAAGTGGAGCAGCAGCAGCCGCAGCTGCCCCATCTGCCGGAGGTATCGGACCACTTGGACTACAAGGAGCACCAGGCCGACAAGGTCCACAAGGACCCGCTGGACAACCAGGATCAGGTGGAGCAGCAGCAGCCGCAACTGCCTCATCTGCCGGAGGTATCGGACCATATGGACTACAAGGAGCACCAGGCCCACAAGGTCCACAAGGACCCGCTGGACAACCAGGATCAAGTGGAGCAGCAGCAGCCGCAGCTGCCCCATCTGCCGGAGGTATCGGACCACTTGGACTACAAGGAGCACCAGGCCGACAAGGTCCACAAGGACCCGCTGGACAACCAGGATCAGGTGGAGCAGCAGCAGCCGCAACTGCCTCATCTGCCGGAGGTATCGGACCATATGGACTACAAGGAGCACCAGGCCCACAAGGCCCACAAGGACCCGCTGGACAACATGGACCAAGTGGAGCTGCAGCAGCCGCAGCTGCCTCATCTGCCGGAGGTATCGGACCATATGGACTACAAGGAGCACCAGGCCAACGAGGTCCACAAGGACCCTCTGGACAATCAGGATCAGGTGGAGCAGAAGCAGCCGCAGCTGCCCCATCTGCCAGAGGTATCGGACCACTTGGACTACAAGGAGCACCAGGCCGACAAGGTCCACAAGGACCCGCTGGACAACCAGGATCAGGTGGAGCAGCAGCAGCCGCAATTGCCTCATCTGCCGGAGGTATCGGACCATATGGACTACAAGGAGCACCTGGCCCACAAGTTCCACAAGGACCCGCTGGACAACCAGGATCAGGTGGAGCAGCAGCAGCCGCAGCTGCGTCATCTGCCGGAGGTCTCGGACCACTTGGACTACAAGGAGCACCAGGCCCACAAGGTCCACAAGGACCCGTTGGACAACCAGGATCAGGTGGCCCAGCAGCGGCCACAGCTGCCTCATCTGCCGGAGGTATCGGACCATATGGACTACAAGGAGCACCAGGCCAACGAGGTCCACAAGGACCTGCTGGACAACCAGGATCAGGTGGAGCAGCCGCAGCTGCCTCATCTGCCGGAGGTATCGGACCATATGGACTACAAGGAGCATCAGGCCCACAAGGCCCACAAGGACCCGCTGGACAACAAGGACCTAGTGGAGCTGCAGCAGCCGCAGCTGCCTCATCTGCCGGAGGTATCGGACCATATGGACTACAAGGAGCACCAGGCATACAAGGTCCACAAGGACCTGCTAGACAACCAGTATCAGGTGGAGCAGCAGCAGCCGCAGCTGCCTCATCTGCCGGAGGTATCGGACCATATGGACTACAAGGAGCACCAGGCCAACGAGGTCCACAAGGACCCTCTGGACAATCAGGATCAGGTGGAGCAGAAGCAGCCGCAGCTGCCCCATCTGCCAGAGGTATCGGACCACTTGGACTACAAGGAGCACCAGGCCGACAAGGTCCACAAGGACCCGCTGGACAACCAGGATCAGGTGGAGCAGCAGCAGCCGCAATTGCCTCATCTGCCGGAGGTATCGGACCATATGGACTACAAGGAGCACCTGGCCCACAAGTTCCACAAGGACCCGCTGGACAACCAGGATCAGGTGGAGCAGCAGCAGCCGCAGCTGCGTCATCTGCCGGAGGTCTCGGACCACTTGGACTACAAGGAGCACCAGGCCCACAAGGTCCACAAGGACCCGTTGGACAACCAGGATCAGGTGGCCCAGCAGCGGCCACAGCTGCCTCATCTGCCGGAGGTATCGGACCATATGGACTACAAGGAGCACCAGGCCAACGAGGTCCACAAGGACCTGCTGGACAACCAGGATCAGGTGGAGCAGCCGCAGCTGCCTCATCTGCCGGAGGTATCGGACCATATGGACTACAAGGAGCATCAGGCCCACAAGGCCCACAAGGACCCGCTGGACAACAAGGACCTAGTGGAGCTGCAGCAGCCGCAGCTGCCTCATCTGCCGGAGGTATCGGACCATATGGACTACAAGGAGCACCAGGCATACAAGGTCCACAAGGACCTGCTAGACAACCAGTATCAGGTGGAGCAGCAGCAGCCGCAGCTGCGTCATCTGCCGGAGGTCTCGGACCACTTGGACTACAAGGAGCACCAGGCCCACAAGGTCCACAACGACCCGCTGGACAATCAGGATCAGGTGGAGCAGCAGCAGCCGCAGCTGCCTCATCTGCCGGAGGTATCAGACCATATGGACTACAAGGAGCTCCAGGCCCACAAGGTCCACAAGGACCCGCTGGACAACCAGGATCAGGTGGAGCAGCAGCAGCCGCAGCTGCCTCATCTGCCGGAGGTATCGGACCACTTGGACTACAAGGAGCACCAGGCCCACAAGTTCCACAAGGACCCGTTGGACAACCAGGACCAAGTGGAGCAGCAGCAGCCGTAGCTGCCTCATCTGCCGGAGGTGTCAGACCACTTGGACTACAAGGAGCACCAGGCCCACAAGGTCCACAAGGACCCGCTGGACAACCAGGACCAAGTAGAGCTGCAGCAGCCGCAGCTGCGTCATCTGCCGGAGGTCTCAGACCACTTGGACTTCAAGGAGCACCAGGCCCACAAGTACTACAAGGACCCGTTGGACAACCAGGACCAAGTGGAGCAGCAGCAGCCGCAGCTGCCTCATCTGCCGGAGGTATCAGACCACTTGGACTACAAGGAGCACCAGGCCCGCAAGGTCCACAAGGACCCGCTGGACAACCAGGACCAAGTGGAGCTGCAGCAGCCGCAGCTGCGTCATCTGCCGGAGGTCTCAGACCACTTGGACTTCAAGGAGCAACAGGCCCACAAGGTCCACAAGGACCCGCTGGACAACCAGGATCAGGTGGAGCAGCAGCAGCCGCAGCTGCCCCATCTGCAGGAGGTATCGGACCTTATGGACTTCAAGGAGCACCAGGCCCACAAGGTCCACAAGGACCCGCTGGACAACCAGGATCAGGTGGAGCAGCAGCAGCCGCAGCTGCCCCATCTGCCGGAGGTATCGGACCACTTGGACTACAAGGAGCACCAGGCCCACAAGGTCCACAAGGACCCGCTGGACAACCAGGATCAGGTGGAGCAGCAGCAGCCGCAACTGCCTCATCTGCCGGAGGTATCGGACCATATGGACTACAAAGAGCACCAGGCCCACAAGGTCCACAAGGACTCGCTGGACAACCAGGATCAGGTGGAGCAGCAGCAGCCGCAGCTGCCCCATCTGCCGGAGGTATCGGACCACTTGGACTACAAGGAGCACCAGGCCCACAAGGTCCACAAGGACTCGCTGGACAACCAGGATCAGGTGGAGCAGCAGCAGCCGCAGCTGCCTCATCTGCCGGAGGTATCGGACCACTTGGACTACAAGGAGCACCAGGCCCACAAGGTCCACAAGGACCCTCTGGACAACCAGGACCAAGTGGAGCTGCAGCAGCCGCAGCTGCGTCATCTGCTGGAGGTATCGAACCATATGGACTGCAAGGAGCACCAGGCCCACAAGGTCCACAAAGACCCTCTGGACAACCAGGACCAAGTGGAGCTGCAGCAGCCGCAGCTGCGTCATCTGCTGGAGGTATCGAACCATATGGACTGCAAGGAGCACCAGGTCCACAAGGTCCACGAGGACCCGCTGGACAACCAGGATCAGGTGGAGCAGCAGCAGCCGCAGCTGCGTCATCTGCCGGAGGTATCGGTCCATATGGTTCACAAGGTACACAAAATCAATACGTAACCTCCTCCACCACAGCTTCTGCTAATGCTTATGCAAGTGGATCAAAGACTCCTGGGTTTGGACGGTCTAGGTTGCGCCAAGCCTGTCAGCTTCGTAGCACTCAGTACATCATAAAAGTCGGAAGGAAGGGAGAAATTTGTGTTAATTGTTAAATAAACATTTTATAGTCTTTGAATAACATAATGTTTTTGAGCATATCTTTTTTCATTTCTTTGGATACATCTTTTTAATGTTTTTTTTTATAACATATTTATGCTTTATTTTGTCTATTGTATTTTTACCTTTCCAACCTACTAATGCATGGAATTATCATGCCGGGTCCACACGCTTGATGTTTGCCGCAAACACCAAACACAGCAAGCAACACCACAAACACTGATCACAATCACCCATTCAAACAGCGCATCCTCACATTTGGCGAACGTGTCAGTTTATCTATTCCAAACAGACGAACATGGCGGACGACGAACTTGTTGCAGCGATTGCTTTTGGGTTGACCTTCTTTTACTTTAAATTAAAACAAAATCAAAGAAAAAAGAGAAAATCAAGGAAACGAAGACGTTGGTGGATGACAAAAATTATTTTTATTTACAATAATATGCATCATTAACTTTATGCCTATTTTTGTGATTCACATGTTTAGGATTCCAAATACATGACTCATTTTTATATGCTTCTAAGAACGTTAAAATTATATCTTCAGACCAATCAGTCATTGCTTTATTTTAACACAAAGACTAGATTCTACGTCCGCTTCCCTCAAGCTCTTGTTCATTAATGATTGACTGATTGTTACCAAGCGTTTGGACACAACGCAAACTGTTTGCCGAACATCCTTTGATTCGTGAAGGAAAACCGACAAAGATGCCGATCACTGGCGAACACAAACACCAACAGGCAAACAGAAACAAACACCTATCCACATGTTTGTGTTTGCTGTTTGCCATTGATTGCCAAGCGTATGGACCCGGCATCACACAATATGTTACGTCCTTCCGAGCAGTTACAACCTTCTGATTTTTGCTTATCATAATATCATATTATGAAAGCTAGGACAGACGCAAAACAATTAGATTTTTCATTGATTATTTTTTCATTAACTCGATAGTTACTTTTTGTAATAAAAATCGATAGTTAAAATTGTTCATTCGAAGAAACAAGTCTTTACTTTTTAATATATTCCCATTCAGTCAAAGTCAAAATATTTTATTCATATTATGTAGTAGGTATCACTGATACACTTATGCATGATATATTTTTTTTTTATTGAAACATTATGTATAATATTTTATGTTTTAAATAGATAGCATATATTTCTTCTATAGTTATAGGTATTTATTAATAATCTTGCAAAAATCTAGGGTTTTTCGAGTTATTATGGTTTATATAATAAATAATCATGATATCTGGCATAATTTTGGTGATCTCCTTCCATGAAAACATGTTCAGAACTTTTATATTTATATTATGACTAGCTTTTGCCTGCGGCTTCGTCCGCGGTAGAGATCGATTTTTTACAAATACCACGGGGACCCTGATTTTTTCCACGATAAAACGTAGCCTCTGTTAATCCCGGATATAAGCTATCTCCATTCCACAACCAAATCAGGTAAGTAGTTGTGGCGTGATTGAGGAACAAAGATCCAAACATCTTTACAAACTTTCACATTTATAATATTACTTGTCGTGTTCTGAGGGTCAATAACACACATTACACATATTTTACTCTGTAATAGATGAGGTGTAATAGGAGATATTGTATATGCAAAGTGCACGTCTGCACTCTTTCGCAGCTAACCACAGACTGACCTAACCGCTGTGCATAGACACTACATCCCTTGTTTATTATTTTATAATGATAATTAATTGGCTATAACTGTTCGTTAGAAAATAATATATACGAGTATTTATATTGTTTTCTAACGAACACTTGAAATGTCTACGAACAGTTATAACATAATAATGTTATAATACAACATCGAGATAGATTTGACAATAATAATAATGTTTGTTACAAGTTTATAAAATAAGTATTAATTAATTAAATAAATAAATAAATAAATAAAAAAGGGTGCGTGTACTTTTGTACGCGCGTGAGAAGTTATACTTCTTTGACATGAAAAAAAAATCAAAAAACAATATTAAACAAACATTGTTCAAAATACAATATTCAAAAACAGCAATACTAAAAATAAAAATGAAATAATATTTTGAAATAATTTAATTTACGAATCTCTATAGCCAAACTATATGTGTTAAGCGCCATCTGTGATTAATTTTGTAGTATATTCTAATATTACTTTGCTACGTATCGTAATAGTTCTCGAAATAGAACATAGATGGTGTTTTTAACGTGATAACGTTTATAAAGACGATGAGCCTAAGAGGCATTCACGAAAACCGAGTAACGTCACGGAAGCGCGCGCAGCATTAGAGAGAGAGGCACGCTAGACAGGCCGTCTCTCTCCCACTCAAGCGTAATCGGTCCGCTTGGAAGAAAATCTACAATAGCGTCATCTCTGTTTATAGGTATGAACTACTTGAAAGAACTTTACACAGTACATCGACTCGGACTTTAGTTGTAGTCAAGAAAATCACAGATGTCGCGCAGCTCCTGATATTTAAAACGATTTAAACCAAATTTTCAACTCAAATATGTTTAAAATCGTATAGTTAGTATGAAATTTAATATTATAATCTAGCTAGATACGCGGGTCGCGGTGGCGCGTCAAGCCATGTTCAAGCTGACACAACTGGCGAGTAGCACCGCGGCTCCGTGCGTAGGGCTTCCATTACGTTCTTACATTACATTATTTATATCATAAATTATTCTTCTACGAAATAGACGTTATCACGTAAAACCATTGTCCGTAAACCGACTTTACAGACAACCAATTTTTTACAATTGCAAAAACAAATCAATTGTAAATCTTTTTTTTTCTGTTTTTACAATTGTAAAAACACCATCTATGTTCTATTACGATACCATGCTGTAAAACCAGTTTTTGTGGGGAGCCACAATGGTGGGAATGAAAGATTTTATTCAGTTCAGTTGAAGAATAATTTATTTTCCGACAGGCATTAAACTTTAATACAGATTAAGGAGAGAAAAAGAATGTGCTCCTAGTCCCAAAGACAAGTATCGATTACTATTTACTACTACAGTCCGTTCACAGTTATTTTACCTCTGACAAGCTGTCATTACCTTCCCATTAGATTAGCATTACCTTGCTGTCATGTGACGAGTGTTGCAAAAGTTCCCGATTTATCGGGAGATCTACTGATTTTGGTTATCGTCTCCCGATATCCCGTTTTAGCGACCGTTTCTCCCGATTTTTTGCATTTTCTACCAATGTAATATAATATTGAAAATTAAAATAGAAAATAGTGTTATAAATACAAAAAACAAAAGAAACTGAGTCGCTCAATGAAAATACAGAAGAATTTTGGGCAAACGTAGGTACATATTATAGCATAAAACGTGGTCATGGCTCACGAAATCGTGTTCTAATATTTTTTCCAACTGAATCAATGATAGGTCTATTACACACAAAAAAATTAAAAAATACAAAAAACCCGACTGCGTATAAAACATGTGCGACATATTGAGGATAAGTTTTGTAAAATGGATGGAAGCTTAGACGCGGAAATTGATAAATTTATTATAGAATTGTCTTTCAATTCGTGTTCGTCAGTTCTTTCAGTTCGTTCAGTGTGATACGGAATCTGAGAGCAGTTTTGATGATTCATGTTCGTCCGCTAGTGATTATTTATCATTAGGCGTGCGTTTGGATCATTCGTATGCCAACCCAATTTAAAGCAATTCAATTTGTTGTAATTTTAATATAACTACCGAGAATGTGAACTGATTAGTTAGGAGACTGTAAAATAATACATTACTTTATTTGAACGTGTATCATTTTTACTATCGTTACTTTTGGATCAACCTAGTAAATAATATTTATTTACATCAGAAGAAACATGTAATATTTCATGTTAGGGAATCGTACTAACTAAACATTACAACACACAGCTAAGGTTAACCAACATAATAAATTAATAATGTAGTTTTTATAAGGAAGAATATAAACGCGTATAAACAAAATTTTGATATTAATAATCGCCAAACAAAAAGAATGTATCAATTAATTACGCATTCGTTCCGCCAAAGTAAAGTGCAACGATCTTTCATAGGGCTTGGTGTACATTTCTATAATAAAATCCCAAAATTAATACGTGACTTGCCAATAGAATCTACGAGTTTAATGGTTAAAAGTTGGCGGGTGTCTATTATACTATCTACTACTTAAATGGTTTTTACCCAAAACGAATGTCATAAAAAGGTTGTATAATAAAAGCTATTGCATATTTCAAGAGATTTTATTAGTTATCATTTATATTAATATTTCGTCTAGTTGTGCAGGAGTCGCTATATTTCGTTGGTACCTTGCCCAATCAAGATACCATAACATACTCATTGTAAGTATGGCCACAGCAAACTACTGATCTTCTAAAGATGTATAGGGTACGTTATCCAGTGTTCAGGACTTATTCTGAACCTTTGTCAGTCACAAAACAGGCGATTAAGTAGTCCATATTCATATAGTATTGGTTTGCCAGAAATTGTAGCGAAACTGCGAAAACACATTCACCAAAACACAAGTACGAAATCGAATACAACAGTAAATTAAAATAACTGTGTGCGTGTCGATGAGTTTCAATAGTAAATAGGACTCCAAATAGGTACGCTGAAAATATTTAATAGAAAAATACAAAAAACCACGCGTAGAAACACGAAAGATCGATGACAAATATGACAGTACAGTGGTGTTATTTATAAATACTATGGTTACCAAAATGACATTATTAGGGATTACATCATCTTGGTTGTCAATCGATTAATCGATGTCAAAATATTCGAAATGTAATTTAATAAAATTAGCGTAACGATTGAATGGTAATTCTAAATATATTACATAGTTTTAATATGTATGGAATACGAAAACATGTAAGAAATAAATTAATATTATAATTATAATTAACAAATAATACATAAAATATATTATTATATTCCACGGAACACAGAGACAAGAGGTGGAAATGGTATAAGTGTTGATTAGTATGGGAACCGTTCTAGCCAAAAAAACACAAGTAAATGGATAATCGTATTACTTACAACTAACAAACTTACATTTTGATTGGTTGTTAGTTGTCAACTACGAATAGTCCGAGAAACCTGCTATTTATGTTTGAAAATTCACTTTAATATTTGATGTTAATTCTTATTTTTCAATGTCATATTCAGTGAACTTAGTACCTTTATCAATTAAGATCATAATACTTTTCAAGTTCTGCTATACCACAGCTATACACCGCTAGATGGCAATATTCTACGTAATAAATAATTCTATACTTAATATATAGTAATAAGGTTGACATTGAATTGCAGTTGGTTGTATTACAATGTCAATCTTATTGGAAAATGATTAAATAATACCGTCTTCTGATCGCTAGATGTCGTGACTGGAATCTAATATCAACCTTAAATGTATAGCGGTAAGTTATATTTTTGGTTAATTAGGCCTAGGGATGTGCGTGGTGCTTTTACCGCGTTATCGACAATTATCGATATTTATCGAAACTGGTATACTAGAAGGTAATGTTGGTACTTGTTCTTGTACAACTTGTGTGTGTGTATGTGAAAACGTGCTCAAAATTTTGAAAGCTTATATCTATTACAAGGCGTAGACGTGGCCGTAGCTTTTTTATATTAACGTTAGCTAACTAAACAGTATGTCGATAAGTGAAATTTCAATGTAGCTCAACGTAGCTTAGCTATAAAAACAATGATGTGAATTAGGATGAATTTCAACCTTAACGTTATACAAAAAAGGTAAAAAAGAATGCCCATAGCTAGTACTCTCAAAAAAATTATTGTGTCACAATGATTTTTGGACAAAAAATTAAATTAAAATATTTCAAGTATATACCGTATTTTCTAAAAAAATCCTCTTTGAGAATAATTTTCTGAAATTAATAAGTAACTTTACTTCCGTTTTACAAAAGAAAACCATTGGGCCATTTATGTTTGGATAAGGGCCAATCAGAAATATTTTAAGATCCTTCGGGTCAGTAGGTTGCATTGATTCCATTATGATTATGATACAACAATAGATGACTTAAGGGGACTGTCAAATGAATTAGAAAATTATTATAATCAGCCAGGAGTAATAGTGTTCTGTGATTATAATACATTATAAACTACATGGCGTTTTGGGACTGTCAAATGAATTTGAAACTTAAAAGAACGACATTACATACGCAATCGACTTTAATACGCCGGCATAGGCTCCATATTACTGTGAGTTTACTATAACCTAAATTCAAACTAATTTTGTTGAAAATCTCGTATTTCCTACAATAGTAGGTTAATAAACACTGACTAAAGTTAGTATGTGTAATTTACAAGACACAAAAATGTTAAAGTCAGTACAGTCATTTCTCCATACTAAATGGGCATTCTCCTTTTGTTCGACCTACAACGTTTAGTAGTAGAACCAATTGCGCCATCTAGTGTCGCCAAGGAATAGTTTAAACACCTTTATTTTCGTGGAATTATATTTCCTAGCTTTGAAGCTCTCATAGCCCGGCGGATTGCGTCGATCCTAAGCGATCGAAGAAGTTAAGCAACAGCGGGCGCGGTCGGTAGTTGGATGGGTGACCGCTAGTCCAAAAATTTTTTGAGCGCAATTGCAACATCCAAACTTACAACCTTTTTGCTTCTGCCCAGCAATGAGTAAGATATACTAAAAGATCACCAGCTGATCTGCCGTGGCGGAAACCGTATTGACGGTCACTGAAACTATGAATTCTTCTTGTACAAAATGCTCTGAGCATGGTACTAGATTTTACTGGGAACCAATTGATCCGCCCAGTAGTTATAAGCCAGTCTTCTTTTCTCTATGCGTCTTAAGGAAATCTAAGAAGTAACTATAGAAACCAAAATAAGCATAATATTCAAATAATTATTATAATTATTCATAATAATATTATAATATTGACCAAGTTCACTGTTAGAGATTGCCAACTGGCATTATACTATTTATATGTATTAACTATAGGTTACGAACATATTTTCTCTATAAATAGCCATTTAAACCCTAATCAGTCGGGTCTTGGTCGTATAATATTACATCGTAAATAAAATTACAACACACCGATATCGATAAATTTATCCCATCCCTTCCCGAGTAGCAAAGAATGTTTTCAAAGAATGTTCTGGAAAACAATAGTCGAGTAGCAGTACCATTTAAAACATAAAAATAACCTTATTGCCGTGTAAATAGAGTAGCTTTTTGATCATAAAAATGTATTATTTCCTTTAATTTTATGTTTTGAATTTGAATTAATACAAAATAAATATAAAACTAGGCTTACCTGTGGGTGGCTGTGGTATGAAACACTGCCATTAAATAAATTCTTAGCTCTGCTATCATTTTTGCACCCAAAATTGCACAATAAGTCATATTATTATAATTTAAGTCAAATTTTAATTTATGTAATACACAACCGACGCAGCTCAGTGACAGATATGTTATGCGGGCAAGTAAGCGGAGCTACGCTTACTGTTAGTCGCTGTGCCCCGCCTACTTCGCACTTCCACCTCTTGTCTCTGTGTTCCGTGTTATATTCCATCAATCGATTATTATGAATCAATTCAATCGATTATAAAATCGTTTGTAATGAGGTAAATACTGTGAAAACTTTTTTGCATACAGAAAAAATACAGAATTTAGCTAACTTCACGATGCAGAATTTAGGTGTCGGTGTGCGCGCGCATCGTAGAAATTCACTCTCATCATTTTTCACCATCGCGCCAAAAGAAGTATAACTTCAATACTTTAATATCCAACTTTTATTTTATTTGTGTTATTCATTATTATTAGTAGTGCGAAGATGTAAATGAATAATAAATTTATTAATAAATTATTTTTATAAATAAAAATTATTGTGGTAATAACATAAAATAACTCTTGCTTTATTCAGATTAAGAATCTCCCGATTTCTCCGGAATTTAAACTGGCAATGCTACCAATTTTTGGTATTTCACTTTTGCAACACTGGCAAGCTCACTCGGCCGGTGAGCGGCGACGGCATGGAACACATCTCCGGAACAGCAAGATCGGCAAGCAAAGAATTGACTGCGGTATTGAAGAAATACGGCTCGAAGATAGTCGACGAATGCATGAAGATAGTCTGCGTTTGAAGACAATGCGGCGCTGATGATATTTGCAGCTATTTCTTGTTTTTGAATAGAACGTCACATACGTCAAATTATCTTGCGTCGATATGCAGCTCGCAGTATCTCAGTAGCCGGGGTAGTTGAGAATAAATGTTTTCTTGTTACCTTCGCCTACTGCGTTATGGTAGTAGCAGGCCATACATTATTTCTTTTCCTGTTTGGGGTTGATTAGCGTGCTGCTACCATTGAAGTACTATTACTTCGTATAGAACAGACACCCCGAACATTGAGTCGGGGAAATGCATTGCAGCCAGGGTGGCTTACTTCATTCACTCACTCACTTGTCACTCGCCTGCGCTCATTGCGGCCGCATGCCAAAATTGTTTAATAACAAACTGAAAAAATGCCGTCTTGCGTGATAAGAACCTGTCTCAATTGCAAGTAAAAAAAACAAAAATAAAATGGTATTACTTATCATCAGTAAGAAAACAAAATATTAACTTAAATCAACTAAAACGAATTTATTTCAATTATTGTGTAATGTTCCCGCCATTTTTGAATGAAATGAGACTGACTTGAATTGAATTGAAAAAATCATGAGTCGGGCTTACACACTTGGCAAGCCGGAAGCGTGTTAATGGACAAATAAATAAGCTTGATAAGAATGACTATATTACCTACTCTTTGGTAAATAATAAATTATGTGTATTACATTACTCAGTGAATTTAATTAAACATTAAATCAAACATTTTAGAGTCGTAGATTAAGAGTCGTTCACTGTTTGTCGTGGTTCGGCAAGTGTCTTATACAAAGTTACTCTATGGCAAGTGTGTAAATCGCCTTCTACCGTTTGAAAAAAGAACGCGTCATCGCGGTTTCGGGACACACATTTTGTTCGAGATTTCTGTTCTATGTCATTATACTTCAATGGCTGCTACAGTTATATAACATATGTTTCCCATTTCTGTACATTGCTTTCACCATCAATAACTCACACCACTGTATGAGGGCAGGGTTAAAGTTTGGTGTCAATCTGTTAACCTCAATTAATTATTATTCGTCGATACACCTTATTTTTCTATACCGAATTTAAGATCTGTAGCTCCATTTGAATTATCCATATATTGTTTCTGGGGATTGCAATCCCGCAGCTCATTGAATCTCACGGGATTGCTATGCGGAATTTCTCAATCTCGCGCAGGATCACGCGGGATCCCGCATTTTTTAAATTATGTTATAAAATTAACATGAAACTATAGATTTTTGTGGAAAAATCAACTTTCATTAAACATTTCTTACATTAAGCAACAAATTATTTATTTTATATGAATTACGTATAAATAATTAGTAATCTGTTTTCTTAGATTCATCTTTAAATGTTTGGCATAGTTTAATAATTTTGCTTAATTTTACCCTTACCCCTAACAACAGTTTTATATTTTTAATTCAGTCTTATTCATATAATGACTAAATGACATTGAAGTACTATTACTTCGTATAGAATAGACACCCTGAACATCGAGTCGGGGGAATACATTGCATTCACTCACTCGCTTGTCACACCGCATGCCAAAATTATTTAGTAACAAACTGAAAAAATTAAGAATCTGTCACAATTGCACGTAAAAAAAAACAAAAAAGAAAATGGTATTACTTATCATCAGTAAGAAAACAAAATATTAACTTATATCAACTAAAACAAATTTATTTCAATCATTATGTAATGTTCCCGCCATTTTTTAATGAAAAAATCATGATGGCGGGCTTACACACTTAGCAAGCCGTAAGCGTGTTAATATTGGTATTAATGAACAAATAAATAAGCCCGATAAGAATGACTAAAGTACCTACTTTTTGGTAAATAATAAATTATGTGTATTACAATAATCAGTGAATTCAATTAAACATTAAATCAAACATTTGTAAGAGCTAAAGATTCGGAGTCGTTGACTGTTTGTCGTGGTTCGGCAAGTATCATAGCTCTATGGCAAGTGTGTAAATCGTCTTCTAGAGTTTGAAAAAAGAACGGGTCATCGCGGTTTCGGGACACACATTTTGTTCGAGATGTCTGCTCTATTAGTACAGTCAATAAAGTAGTTGTAGAGTGCGTGAGCGGGAACCTAAGCAATTTCTTCAGAAACTTATTCAGGGTGCTTAGGGTGATAAAATACTAAAAGTCCCCGCGTCTAGGAGGTGAGCCGGAGGGAGGGGGGGGGTTACAAAGGTCTCAATTTTAGGTTTTTCGCCAATATCTCAAAAACGGTGCGTTGTAGCGAAAAATGTTCTAAGATGAAATGAAAGCTTATAAAATTCTCTATAACTTTAATTCTGTACACTTTTTCTATATCTCCAACCGTTTTTGAACTACACGCTCCAGAAATGTCGAAATTAAAGTAATTCAGCGTGATAACCATTACCTGATGCGAAAATTATCTTAAAATTTATAGTAACCTAAGCTGGGAGTACCTCCACGTAGTAAAGGCAGTAACAGTAAGAAATCGCGTTTTTTATAACAGTGAATAACTGAGCAGAGGCGGGAAAACAATCATGATATTGATGAAGATTTCTTTTTGCTCAATATCTTTAATGCTCGCTGTACGAAACGTGACCTTCTTGGCTAAAACTCCTATTGATATTGTATACTTGCCTTCGGGCTTATGTTATTATAGGTTTTCGCAATTTTATTTTGTCTGGCACGGTAGCCTAACCGGCAACGCAGGGGGGCAGCCACAAAATATTCTTTTCAGATATACATACACTGTTATTAGTAACACAATTGGGTTATCCAACATGAGTACTAATAAGAGTCCTGTATGCATTTTGTATGACGAGAATGTTGTTGAAGGAAGTAACGATGTCTCTGAGGGAAAGGAAAGGGAATACCGGGTCGTATTAAAGCTAGTAAGGAAAGGAAGACGGCAAATATCGAAGTTTCCTTGACTTGATATCCCTTTTGATTTACATCAGCTGTCGTAAAAATGACACCCGAATTGATACCATTAAAAAAGACATTAGGCAGGCATCTTTATCTAATGAAGAGGCAGGGCAGTCGCAGCTCAGATCTTCTGCTCCACCATTTGCCTTCAAGAATAATTGTTTTTATGTGCATGTTGCCTTAATGAAGATATAAAAAAGCCTTTTAACAAAAACAAACAAAAAAAACGAGTATCTCATCGTGGGAAAGTAATCCATGTAAGCAAATATTTCTTCCATAGCCTCTACGACATGGGTATCTCTAGAGATCTCAGTTTTGTAGAGTTTTGGGTAACTGACAGGCTTCACAAGTGAGTAATAGTGTCTTCGTGATATTTTGCTCCTTCAGCAACAATATCGGTAATGCAGGAAAAAATATCAAGAACTTCGTTACCCCAGGCATCATTTCTCGAATAACATACCTGCTTGATACAATATTTAGCAGCTAGAGTCTCAACTGAATGTACAACCCGCCTTTTGTTCAAAGGCTTTTTTATATCTTCATTGAGGCAATATGTACATAAAAACAATGATTCTTGAAGTCAATTGGTGCAGCAGAAAATCTGAGCTGCAACGGAACTGCCTCCTCGTTATATAAAGATGCCTGCCTAACATCTTTTTAATGGTATCAGTTCAGGTGTCATTTTTACGACAGCTGATGTGAATCACGCTGTTATCACGCTGAATAACTTAAATTGCTACATTTCTGGAGCGTATAGTTCAAAAACGGTCGGAGATACGGATAAAGTGTATAGAATTAAAGTTATAGAGAATTTTATAAGCTTTCATTTCATCTTAGAACATTTTTCGCTATAACGAACCGTTTTTGAGATATGGGCGAAAAACCTAAAATTAAGACCTTTGTAACCCCCTCCTCCCTCCGGCTCACCTCCTAGACGCGGGGACTTTTAGTATTTTATCACCCTAAGCACCCTGAATAAGTTTCTGAAGAAATTGCTTAGGTTCCCGCTCACGCACTCTATACCCTCTTTAAGTCATTCCTTGACTGGACTATATGTCATTATACTTCAATGCTAAATAATCCTTTTTAATGTGAAACATCTATAGGCGAGGGGTAAACCTGATTTTTGGCGCGGTGAGTGGCGACGCATCGGCGCACTATATTATTATGGTAGGGCAATATGAAAAAAAAATATAATAACACAATGTGGGTAATCATAAATAAACTTAGTTTGATAGGCTGTAGCATACAGTTGGACAAAACTGTCATCATTTTCTAGAGATAATTCGTAATACTGTATTTTTTCATCATTCCATACAATGATATTATATGTATAAAAGAGGCATTGATTCCATATTTAGTTCCTGTCATAATCTGTACTTTTATGCCTATTAGTAATTGTACAAAATAATTTCGATATTTCACATCTGCCAGCCGCCCCATGACGGCTCACTTTTTTTAATTTATTTATTATGAAAAAGAAAATACATTCATTGTATTTACTTAGTTTTCTGCCAAACTGTGGGCCAGTTTGTCGGTAGTACACAAATCAGTTCTCGTTTCTTTACAACATTAAAACATTAATAAAGTCATAACGATGGAGTTCAAACTAATATAACAAATACAAAAATAACCATACTGTATCTGTCACTTACTGCGACACTGGAGCGATGGATGCTCAATAAAAGATGTTTTTATGAATTTACAAACTGTATTCAGTACTTTTCCTAATACAAGTATCATCTGATTTAGGTTTCGTTTTAATATAAATGGAGCGCGTGTCCCGTATAGAAGGCGATTATTACGTATTCACAAGCAAGATTAAAAACAGAAGGTTTTACAACAAAAATATTTTAAGAGTACCGACATTAATCGACTCCTGTAGAATTCGAGGAGCAAAGAAATTAAGCGTTTAAAAATGTCCATTTTGGTGTAGGCGCGAACAGTATCAATAATAATAGGGTATTTTCCAGTTTACTGCTTTACGTAGGTATGTATAAACACTACACACTCAGCTAAACATAACATAACTAGATATTTAAATCTATATAATCTAGAATATACCCTGTTTCACATATCAATAGGCATGTTGACAGATTTTGAAATACTGTTCTATGTATATATGTTGTATGTATATATTGCAATTACAACGTCTATCATACCTATTTCCGCAAAAATAAATAAATAAACTTTAATTTATAAATTCAAAATTCGCACCGAAACACTTCAAAATGTCATGTCGTCTTATGATAATACAATAAAAATGCGTGTTTTGCAATCCATTAAAACGGTTTCATTGAATAAATATGTATATAATTTTAGTGTTAAGTCAAAGTCAAAAGTCAAAGTCAAAATATTTTATTCATATAGGTATCATTGATACACTTATGCACGTCATTTTTTGGCTTTTAGTGATTTTTACTTAGGTACTGTCATCATGCATATTATCTACCGTGTCATACCTTCGTCGTGCCCGTGACAAATAGTGCTTTTGCAGAATATTTTTCAGTTCATTCTTTGATTTTTTCTCATCATAGATGTCTGCTACCTCATTACAAAAGGTTGGAGTGACCCACTGTCTTGTACGCCTACCAAAATATTTAATAACCTTAGGTACAGAAAACATAGTCTTTTCATTACATCAGTCATTTTATAAAGTTATTCAACATTTTAATTCTAATAAAAACTGGCCAAGTCAAATCTAACCTACTTTAAGGTCTAACTTTTTTAAATAAGAGCAATTGTTATAGGTATCCACTAAAGCAAAGAAATAGAGTTTAATACTTCTTCATAATGTTATTTTGTTTCTATAAATACATATTTAGATTTTGCATAGAACTTGGCACTCATTTAGATCTCCATTCTTTTTGCGGCGAAGCCCACAGCCAAGCATAATTTTTGTATTGAACTTGGCTCTCCTTTTTTACATTTATGTTTTTGGTGGGATATCATTACTTTTTGTAAAGAAAAATATACTTTGTTCACAAATCTTAGAGACTAAATTGACGTTTCATGGGTGACCAGTTTCGGGTGTAAATTAAATAGTGATGACGATAAACGGGAAAGTGAATCGGAAAAACATTAGCTTTTACGGTGAGTCGAATATTTTTATGATTATTGAAGAGTCCCTAAAACTGGTATAAAAATAAGTTTAAGCAACCTTAATATCATATATAATATATTTACCCTGATTAACTGAATTCAAAAGTTATTCTGCTTACAAGAACAAGTATTTGGTTATGGTTATATTCGGTACACAGCTAATTTTATACTATTTAGCCGAGTACTAAATATCTAGGTAAATATGACAAACAGGCGATTCTCACACTGCTCCGCGCCCTGCCACACAGCGTAGATCTGCCTCACCACGCATTGTTTTAATGGTGTACCGAAGTATATCAGCTTCTATGGAAAATACGCATGGTTTGTTGCGTTGAATGTGTTGTACATTACAACGACTTTCCGCGAGGGACAGCAAAGGGAAAAGTGTCCGTAAAACGCGTAAAATTACGGATGGGGCTGCGGTGCGGTCTACAACAGCTATGTTCGAATATCTATTTGGCGGACACTAGCGCCATTGATTAGGGTGGCATAACTCAGCAAACTTCACTCCGTTTACAACAGTCATGTTCATATATCTATTTGTCACACACTTGCGCCATTTAGAAATGGCCATTATTGGAACCTCTATTTTTTGTAAACAGCTGGAAACTTTTTCAACTTTCCCTTCATATGAGATGGCCCTCGTTCTACCTCAATACTCCATGCCCTGAAGTATGCCATATTGAGCCCCGCGTGCACAGAGGCCTTAGTGCGAGTTTTACGTGACATAACGGGCTCACAATGTAAATGCGAGTTGGCTAAGATTTGTATGGGACCGAAGCTTTTCTTTTCACTGCCGCTAGATGGCTCTGCTTCGGTCCCATACAGATTTTGTATGGGGACACCACTTATTTTTCGACTTTTTTTAATTTTTTGATTTTTTCCTACGCTTACACACAATTACCGAGCTGGATTCCAAATTTCATCCTTTTAGGTTATCTGGAAGTAGGTTAGATTTAGGTACTATATGTCAGTCAGTCAGTGCTAAAATTTACAACTTTTTGACCTTCATATCGACGGCGGAAAGCGAAAACGTAGTCATCGACAAAAATAGTTCAAAATGTCGTAGTCAACAAAATCTTGGCGAATAATTGTTTGGATGAGATTTGAGTTACAATTATATTATATTTAGAAAAAATAACAAGCCTAATATCCAAAAATCGTGAGTTTTAGTTAAAAAACACGCTAGTTATGATTTTTTAAAAAAAAGTGTAAAAGGTTTTTGGCTCTGATGAACATTTTCGTTTTTGTGGATGACTACGTTTTCGCTTTCCGCCGTCGATATCTTTATAACCGTTTGAGCTAGCTTCATGAAACTTGGTCTTCTACATGTCCTTATGGATATAATTAAACACACGTAGTTTTATGTGTTTACGTTAAAGAGGTTTTGAGTTATAAAAGGGTCAAAAGTGGCACCAAGTGGTTCGTGTAATATTACACTCGGCGCTGGCTAGCCAGTTCCTTTGCTTGAACTTGGCTTGACACGCTGCCGCGTGTCTAGAAAGATTTCATTGTACCAATTTGTTAACCTATAGAACATAACATACGAACGTAACAGATCAATATAAATAAAAATAAGTACCTATTTTTGTTTTCTTTATTATATTTTTTGGGCCTAGGAAATAAATAAATAGAAAAATTTTTTTACAGAACAAGCTGAAATTTTTTTGAGTTTGTGCTGTTGGCCGCTGTGGACATTTCTGTTACCTATGGAGATGGAGCCATCCCTGAGATCGGCAGTTTAAAACAAGCTATCATAATTGAATGAGTAGGTATATAAATTTCATGTCTGTAATGTCGAAGAGTTTTCTCATAGCATATTATTATCAGGTCACTATTATTATCATGTAGTCATCGGAACTGAAGTACTTAATATAGGTATGCAAAATTTCAAGAACAGGATAAAAGGAAGTAGGTAAGTAGTTCTAATTCAGCTTGCAAGATTAGACCTAAATGCCAAATGCTAATAAACTAACGAACATTATTACTTACTTACAAATTATTAATTACAAATTAAATAAAAGCTTGTGAAAACGAATCGTTTTGAACCTTAATCTGATAAAATTAACGATTCATCCAAGTGGGAATGCCATGGCTCCTTACACCACACAAACTATATGGATCTAAGGCCCGTATTAATAAACCGATCTGAAAAATTCGATGATCCCAAGATTAGGGATACGCAAAAAGTATCGATACCTGTAGGTATAGGTATTTTTAACAAAAAAAATACACTATTATTAAAACATCGATCAAAGTTACAACGTAAGTACTACTAGAAATTTTATATTATTATTATGTTACTTGCTGCCACGGAACCCTTCATGGGCGAGTCCAACTCGCACTTGGCCGCTTTCTATACTTATTGAAGTTATACTTCTTTTGGCGCGATGGTGAAAAATGATGAGAGTGAATTTCTACGATGCGCGCGCACACCGACACCTAAATTCTGCATCGTGAAGTTAGCTAAATTCTGTATTTTTTCTGTATGCAAAAAAGTTTTCACAGTATTTACCTCATTACAAACGATTTTATAATCGATTGAATTGATTCATAATAATCGATTGATGGAATATAACACGGAACACAGAGACAAGAGGTGGAAGTGCGAAGTAGGCGGGGCACAGCGACTAACAGTAAGCGTAGCTCCGCTTACTTGCCCGCATAACATATCTGTCACTGAGCTGCGTCGGTTGTGTATTACATAAATTAAAATTTGACTTAAATTATAATAATATGACTTATTGTGCAATTTTGGGTGCAAAAATGATAGCAGAGCTAAGAATTTATTTAATGGCAGTGTTTCATACCACAGCCACCCACAGGTAAGCCTAGTTTTATATTTATTTTGTATTAATTCAAATTCAAAACATAAAATTAAAGGAAATAATACATTTTTATGATCAAAAAGCTACTCTATTTACACGGCAATAAGGTTATTTTTATGTTTTAAATGGTACTGCTACTCGACTATTGTTTTCCAGAACATTCTTTGAAAACATTCTTTGCTACTCGGGAAGGGATGGGATAAATTTATCGATATCGGTGTGTTGTAATTTTATTTACGATGTAATATTATACGACCAAGACCCGACTGATTAGGGTTTAAATGGCTATTTATAGAGAAAATATGTTCGTAACCTATAGTTAATACATATAAATAGTATAATGCCAGTTGGCAATCTCTAACAGTGAACTTGGTCAATATTATAATATTATTATGAATAATTATAATAATTATTTGAATATTATGCTTATTTTGGTTTCTATAGTTACTTCTTAGATTTCCTTAAGACGCATAGAGAAAAGAAGACTGGCTTATAACTACTGGGCGGATCAATTGGTTCCCAGTAAAATCTAGTACCATGCTCAGAGCATTTTGTACAAGAAGAATTCATAGTTTCAGTGACCGTCAATACGGTTTCCGCCACGGCAGATCAGCTGGTGATCTTTTAGTATATCTTACTCATTGCTGGGCAGAAGCAAAAAGGTTGTAAGTTTGGATGTTGCAATTGCGCTCAAAAAATTTTTGGACTAGCGGTCACCCATCCAACTACCGACCGCGCCCGCTGTTGCTTAACTTCTTCGATCGCTTAGGATCGACGCAATCCGCCGGGCTATGAGAGCTTCAAAGCTAGGAAATATAATTCCACGAAAATAAAGGTGTTTAAACTATTCCTTGGCGACACTAGATGGCGCAATTGGTTCTACTACTAAACGTTGTAGGTCGAACAAAAGGAGAATGCCCATTTAGTATGGAGAAATGACTGTACTGACTTTAACATTTTTGTGTCTTGTAAATTACACATACTAACTTTAGTCAGTGTTTATTAACCTACTATTGTAGGAAATACGAGATTTTCAACAAAATTAGTTTGAATTTAGGTTATAGTAAACTCACAGTAATATGGAGCCTATGCCGGCGTATTAAAGTCGATTGCGTATGTAATGTCGTTCTTTTAAGTTTCAAATTCATTTGACAGTCCCAAAACGCCATGTAGTTTATAATGTATTATAATCACAGAACACTATTACTCCTGGCTGATTATAATAATTTTCTAATTCATTTGACAGTCCCCTTAAGTCATCTATTGTTGTATCATAATCATAATGGAATCAATGCAACCTACTGACCCGAAGGATCTTAAAATATTTCTGATTGGCCCTTATCCAAACATAAATGGCCCAATGGTTTTCTTTTGTAAAACGGAAGTAAAGTTACTTATTAATTTCAGAAAATTATTCTCAAAGAGGATTTTTTTAGAAAATACGGTATATACTTGAAATATTTTAATTTAATTTTTTGTCCAAAAATCATTGTGACACAATAATTTTTTTGAGAGTACTAGCTATGGGCATTCTTTTTTACCTTTTTTGTATAACGTTAAGGTTGAAATTCATCCTAATTCACATCATTGTTTTTATAGCTAAGCTACGTTGAGCTACATTGAAATTTCACTTATCGACATACTGTTTAGTTAGCTAACGTTAATATAAAAAAGCTACGGCCACGTCTACGCCTTGTAATAGATATAAGCTTTCAAAATTTTGAGCACGTTTTCACATACACACACACAAGTTGTACAAGAACAAGTACCAACATTACCTTCTAGTATACCAGTTTCGATAAATATCGATAATTGTCGATAACGCGGTAAAAGCACCACGCACATCCCTAGGCCTAATTAACCAAAAATATAACTTACCGCTATACATTTAAGGTTGATATTAGATTCCAGTCACGACATCTAGCGATCAGAAGACGGTATTATTTAATCATTTTCCAATAAGATTGACATTGTAATACAACCAACTGCAATTCAATGTCAACCTTATTACTATATATTAAGTATAGAATTATTTATTACGTAGAATATTGCCATCTAGCGGTGTATAGCTGTGGTATAGCAGAACTTGAAAAGTATTATGATCTTAATTGATAAAGGTACTAAGTTCACTGAATATGACATTGAAAAATAAGAATTAACATCAAATATTAAAGTGAATTTTCAAACATAAATAGCAGGTTTCTCGGACTATTCGTAGTTGACAACTAACAACCAATCAAAATGTAAGTTTGTTAGTTGTAAGTAATACGATTATCCATTTACTTGTGTTTTTTTGGCTAGAACGGTTCCCATACTAATCAACACTTATACCATTTCCACCTCTTGTCTCTGTGTTCCGTGGAATATAATAATATATTTTATGTATTATTTGTTAATTATAATTATAATATTAATTTATTTCTTACATGTTTTCGTATTCCATACATATTAAAACTATGTAATATATTTAGAATTACCATTCAATCGTTACGCTAATTTTATTAAATTACATTTCGAATATTTTGACATCGATTAATCGATTGACAACCAAGATGATGTAATCCCTAATAATGTCATTTTGGTAACCATAGTATTTATAAATAACACCACTGTACTGTCATATTTGTCATCGATCTTTCGTGTTTCTACGCGTGGTTTTTTGTATTTTTCTATTAAATATTTTCAGCGTACCTATTTGGAGTCCTATTTACTATTGAAACTCATCGACACGCACACAGTTATTTTAATTTACTGTTGTATTCGATTTCGTACTTGTGTTTTGGTGAATGTGTTTTCGCAGTTTCGCTACAATTTCTGGCAAACCAATACTATATGAATATGGACTACTTAATCGCCTGTTTTGTGACTGACAAAGGTTCAGAATAAGTCCTGAACACTGGATAACGTACCCTATACATCTTTAGAAGATCAGTAGTTTGCTGTGGCCATACTTACAATGAGTATGTTATGGTATCTTGATTGGGCAAGGTACCAACGAAATATAGCGACTCCTGCACAACTAGACGAAATATTAATATAAATGATAACTAATAAAATCTCTTGAAATATGCAATAGCTTTTATTATACAACCTTTTTATGACATTCGTTTTGGGTAAAAACCATTTAAGTAGTAGATAGTATAATAGACACCCGCCAACTTTTAACCATTAAACTCGTAGATTCTATTGGCAAGTCACGTATTAATTTTGGGATTTTATTATAGAAATGTACACCAAGCCCTATGAAAGATCGTTGCACTTTACTTTGGCGGAACGAATGCGTAATTAATTGATACATTCTTTTTGTTTGGCGATTATTAATATCAAAATTTTGTTTATACGCGTTTATATTCTTCCTTATAAAAACTACATTATTAATTTATTATGTTGGTTAACCTTAGCTGTGTGTTGTAATGTTTAGTTAGTACGATTCCCTAACATGAAATATTACATGTTTCTTCTGATGTAAATAAATATTATTTACTAGGTTGATCCAAAAGTAACGATAGTAAAAATGATACACGTTCAAATAAAGTAATGTATTATTTTACAGTCTCCTAACTAATCAGTTCACATTCTCGGTAGTTATATTAAAATTACAACAAATTGAATTGCTTTAAATTGGGTTGGCATACGAATGATCCAAACGCACGCCTAATGATAAATAATCACTAGCGGACGAACATGAATCATCAAAACTGCTCTCAGATTCCGTATCACACTGAACGAACTGAAAGAACTGACGAACACGAATTGAAAGACAATTCTATAATAAATTTATCAATTTCCGCGTCTAAGCTTCCATCCATTTTACAAAACTTATCCTCAATATGTCGCACATGTTTTATACGCAGTCGGGTTTTTTGTATTTTTTAATTTTTTTGTGTGTAATAGACCTATCATTGATTCAGTTGGAAAAAATATTAGAACACGATTTCGTGAGCCATGACCACGTTTTATGCTATAATATGTACCTACGTTTGCCCAAAATTCTTCTGTATTTTCATTGAGCGACTCAGTTTCTTTTGTTTTTTGTATTTATAACACTATTTTCTATTTTAATTTTCAATATTATATTACATTGGTAGAAAATGCAAAAAATCGGGAGAAACGGTCGCTAAAACGGGATATCGGGAGACGATAACCAAAATCAGTAGATCTCCCGATAAATCGGGAACTTTTGCAACACTCGTCACATGACAGCAAGGTAATGCTAATCTAATGGGAAGGTAATGACAGCTTGTCAGAGGTAAAATAACTGTGAACGGACTGTAGTAGTAAATAGTAATCGATACTTGTCTTTGGGACTAGGAGCACATTCTTTTTCTCTCCTTAATCTGTATTAAAGTTTAATGCCTGTCGGAAAATAAATTATTCTTCAACTGAACTGAATAAAATCTTTCATTCCCACCATTGTGGCTCCCCACAAAAACTGGTTTTACAGCATGGTATCGTAATAGAACATAGATGGTGTTTTTACAATTGTAAAAACAGAAAAAAAAAGATTTACAATTGATTTGTTTTTGCAATTGTAAAAAATTGGTTGTCTGTAAAGTCGGTTTACGGACAATGGTTTTACGTGATAACGTCTATTTCGTAGAAGAATAATTTATGATATAAATAATGTAATGTAAGAACGTAATGGAAGCCCTACGCACGGAGCCGCGGTGCTACTCGCCAGTTGTGTCAGCTTGAACATGGCTTGACGCGCCACCGCGACCCGCGTATCTAGCTAGATTATAATATTAAATTTCATACTAACTATACGATTTTAAACATATTTGAGTTGAAAATTTGGTTTAAATCGTTTTAAATATCAGGAGCTGCGCGACATCTGTGATTTTCTTGACTACAACTAAAGTCCGAGTCGATGTACTGTGTAAAGTTCTTTCAAGTAGTTCATACCTATAAACAGAGATGACGCTATTGTAGATTTTCTTCCAAGCGGACCGATTACGCTTGAGTGGGAGAGAGACGGCCTGTCTAGCGTGCCTCTCTCTCTAATGCTGCGCGCGCTTCCGTGACGCTACTCGGTTTTCGTGAATGCCTCTTAGGCTCATCGTCTTTATAAACGTTATCACGTTAAAAACACCATCTATGTTCTATTTCGAGAACTATTACGATACGTAGCAAAGTAATATTAGAATATACTACAAAATTAATCACAGATGGCGCTTAACACATATAGTTTGGCTATAGAGATTCGTAAATTAAATTATTTCAAAATATTATTTCATTTTTATTTTTAGTATTGCTGTTTTTGAATATTGTATTTTGAACAATGTTTGTTTAATATTGTTTTTTGATTTTTTTTTCATGTCAAAGAAGTATAACTTCTCACGCGCGTACAAAAGTACACGCACCCTTTTTTTTTTTTATTCTATTTATATTAAACACAGTCTCTTTCAACTTTAATTACCAATTATGGTATTGATAAACTGAAAATATTTTGAAATGTAGATATAACGTCAACCTGTAGTGACGTCTATAAAACTTGATTTAAAATAAGTATTACGTGAGCAGCGCTCTCTTTTAGTAACAACTAGTACCTACTATAGGATATGCTGGCTGGTTCAAATCGAATGTTCATAACGACAAATCTATATTTTTTGGTTCGAAGTTGGTTTGTTGGTTATTAATTAGATCATTTCAAAAAGCTTAATTTCTACAATTTTAACGGCTGCCAGCAATAATAATAATGTATCTATACTAATATATAAAGAGGAAAGATTTGATTGTTTGCATTGAATAGGCTCCGAAGCTACAGAACCGATTTGAAAAATTCTTACACTGTTGGAAAGCTACTCTATCCCCGAGTAACATAGGCTATATTATATTTTTAAAAAAATTAGGGATCCTTAATAAAACTTCAATAATGTAACCCAAGGTGTAAAGAATAAAGAAGACCGAAGCAAAGCGAGGGCGGTTACTCGTTTCATATAAATGTACAAAGTATAATTTGTTTCTGACATAGTAATTATAGTATAAGGACATTGCAGTAAAAAGGATCTTCAGTTGCCTAAACTGGGTGGAAAACCTGTATTATAGGCAACTGAAACTCTCCCAACAATGAGCAGATAATTACATACTATAATTTTATTAGAACAATATAATCATTTATATTAACACTTAACTTATTATTTATTTAATAATAATAGTTATGTGGTGTGTGTGCTTGCGTGCGTGCGTGCGTGTGTGTGTGTGTGTGTGTGTGTGTGTTTGGACATGAAAGGAAGTCTTCAGTTTCATCATAGGTAAGATCAATAAGAACATTGGTAAGAGTCTTTTTCAATGTAAAAGTGTTGAGGTTTTTAATTTTTATCATTTTAAAGATTTTGTTGTAAACACTACCTACTCTCTAAACAGTATGGAAATCTGCTGGCAAATGCTGTTCTAACTTTATTTAAAACAAATACTTTGTCTTCCCTGCGTTTGGATGGAAAGGATGCATCTGACGATTTAAACGGAAACTGTTTGTGCTGCATTATCGTTACTTTTAAGAGAACACCGCCTTCTTTATATAATACTATTGTGGGGTATCTAAAAGGTAGAAAGTTGCTAACTTTAAGTATGGCACGCTGTGCTTGGTGACAGCTTTTATGCGCTCATTATAATCTAGATTGGAGTCCAGTACTATTCCTAAGTATTTGCATGTGTTAACTCTTTTCAATCTTAAACAGTTGCAAGTATTTTCTGGACATAGTAAGTTGTTATTATTATTATTATGGACTTTTATATTACAAGAATCAAGATTTGGTGGTTGGACGTTTGATCGGATCGAAAAGGTTAGTATTTTGGTTTTTGAAACATTGAGACTAAGTAAATTGCTTTTTAGCCAGTTCGTTACTATATCGAGGCCTTTTTGTGCAAGAGAATAAACTTCGTCCCAACTCTCTCCATGGAATATAAGCGCCGTGTCAACCGCAAAGGCAATTACTTTTCCGTTTTTTAGTTTTAGGTTGCACAAATCATTAGTATATAGGTACCAGGAAGAGAGTTGGACCCAGAATACTTCCCTGGGGTACCCCACATGTAAGCGTTACCGGTTCACTCGTAACACTGTCCACTCTAACACACTGTATGCGATTAGACAGGTATTCTTTTAGAAGTTGTAAGTCCCGAACTCCTATCGGTTCTAACTTACGAAGAAGTGAATCATATAGATACTTAGTTATGGAATAGTTTAAAAGACGAAATAATAAACATAGTGGCGTCCTTGTCTAACGTATGAAATAAAAACAATCCAACTCTATACGCACAGTTTCCCTATACTGTCTTTTCATGATGTCAGACATGTGCCGTGTTCGCCATTTTTTTTCTCTTTAGTTCCATGTAAATTTTGACTTATTACCAAGGTACTAAGGTACTAACTACTAAAACTCACTTTGATAAAGGAATGTTAACGTCAAATTGGACATTAGTAGGAACAAAACTGCCATGTTTTGTTGCGTAGGTATGCACGTTTTTTTCGTAGGTAGGGCCTCTCCTTATACCTCCAAGATCGCCGCACTATATTATTATGGTAGGGCAATATAAAAAAATATATAATAACACAATGTGGTTAACACGTTCGCTGCGTTGTGAGGTCATATTGGCTCACAGCGAACTTTCATCTGGTGCGGCGAGCAAAATAGCGTTCTTTCCCCTGGTGCGGAAGGCTTAACTTTGTGTATTTCTATCGTAGGAAAGAGATTTATATACCATTGCAATTGCCGCTTTAACGTGAACAATCCAACATTTTCAAACACTCGTGAGCCAATTTGACCTCATCCGCACTTAAAGAAAATTGTTTTACCCTTGTGCGGTGTGAGGTCAATAGTTATAAAGGTTTATTTGGAGCTCTCAATCCTCCTATGTGTGGATTGAGTGTTCCCAAAGTTCTCCAACTCTGGCTGAAAATTTGTTTATATCCTTACTATTATTTTACGAGTATAGTTAAGAGTGAATTTATGAAACAAAAACCCTGACTTTAAACACAATAATTAGAGAGTAAATGAAAAAAATACTTTCTTATCAACGTCCCGTCTGAGAGCTCCAAGTTTTAGCGTTTATTTGTTTAACCCAAGCTTTTATACAAACGTCAGATGCATCAGAAATTGTGAAAATGTTGTCACTAAAGATTAACACGATTAAATTTTTTGTGAACTCTTAATTTTAAGAATAATCCACAATATTATATTTTCAAGCGACGAAATTGTGTAGGGTGGACATAGATTTGTTGGACACATTTTTCACCTACGTAATTACGCGTTTTTAGGGTTCTGATACTGATCTCTTTATTCATTTTGAAATTTGTGTTTATAATAAATTATCAAGTTATACGAAAAAGTCAAAGTCACAACCCATAACTGTCCCACTGCTGGACTCGGGTCTCCTCTCACAATGCGGAGAGTAACAGACCATAGTCTACCACGCTGGCCAAGTGTGAATTGGTAGACTTCACACACTTTGAGAACATTATGGAAAACTCGCAAGTTTCTTCACGATGTTTTCAATTATAATAAAATAAAATACTCGGTCTACATTGAATTATACGTTCTTACTAGAAACGCTCATCGCTTAAGTACATTTTACTTTCTTTTACGTATGCATGGTCACCCTATATATTTTTTCTATGAAAAATATAATAATGTTGATTATGCTTAAAATTAAGCGTTCACAAAAAATTTAATCGTGTTAATCTTTAGTGACAACATTTTCACAATTTCTGATGCATCTGACGTTTGTATAAAAGCTTGGGTTAAACAAATAAACGCTAAAACTTGGAGCTCTCAGACGGGACGTTGATAAGAAAGTATTTTTTTCATTTACTCTCTAATTATTGTGTTTAAAGTCAGGGTTTTTGTTTCATAAATTCACTCTTAACTATACTCGTAAAATAATAGTAAGGATATAAACAAATTTTCAGCCAGAGTTGGAGAACTTTGGGAACACTCAATCCACACATAGGAGGATTGAGAGCTCCAAATAAACCTTTATAACTATTGACCTCACACCGCACAAGGGTAAAACAATTTTCTTTAAGTGCGGATGAGGTCAAATTGGCTCACGAGTGTTTGAAAATGTTGGATTGTTCACGTTAAAGCGGCAATTGCAATGGTATATAAATCTCTTTCCTACGATAGAAATACACAAAGTTAAGCCTTCCGCACCAGGGGAAAGAACGCTATTTTGCTCGCCGCACCAGATGAAAGTTCGCTGTGAGCCAATATGACCTCACAACGCAGCGAACGTGTTAACCACATTGTGTTATTATATATTTCACAGTGACTTTAATATACTACTAAACTCAAGAATTTTGGATAGTTATTACAATATATTAATAAAGATCTTAAATTATAAATATCAATAATGAATATTTAATATAAGTCCAACCACGATGACAAAATTAATTATTTAATTTATGTTTTGATGTTCATATCAAAAAAATAACAAAAATATTGGTGTGCTACTCGCTATCAGCTGATTTTAAAACACAATTTTGTCAGTCTTTATAAATTTTTTTCTTCAGGCAATTGTTTTAGTGTATTATTTTTAATAAGAATGAAATTAAAACAAATTAATAATTAATATTCATATATTATGTGCAATAAAAATTGTGTAAATTTTAATTTACCAAGACAGTAGATTATACAATTATGTACTATATTTTTTACAAAATATACACGTGCTTAATGCAGATAAATGCACACTTTAATCATAAAAATATAATATAAATAACTAAATAATTTACTTACTGATGATAGTGTGTCATAGTGTGCGTGTGGGTGGATTGAGGGCTCTTTTTTAAAAATTACTCATATTTTTTCCAAAATCAGGAGAAATTTAATCAATCACTCAATCGGATTGATTGAGTGTTCCAGTTAATTGACCACAACTTTCTTAACATACGTTTCACAATTTTTTTATCTTCACCACGTTGTTTTCACAATTTTTTCCTAAATTTCTCCTGATTTTGGAAAAAATATGAGTAATTTTTAAAAAAGAGCCCTCAATCCACCCACACGCACACTATGACACACTATCATCAGTAAGTAAATTATTTAGTTATTTATATTATATTTTTATGATTAAAGTGTGCATTTATCTGCATTAAGCACGTGTATATTTTGTAAAAAATATAGTACATAATTGTATAATCTACTGTCTTGGTAAATTAAAATTTACACAATTTTTATTGCACATAATATATGAATATTAATTATTAATTTGTTTTAATTTCATTCTTATTAAAAATAATACACTAAAACAATTGCCTGAAGAAAATAATTTATAAAGACTGACAAAATTGTGTTTTAAAATCAGCTGATAGCGAGTAGCACACCAATATTTTTGTTATTTTTTTGATATGAACATCAAAACATAAATTAAATAATTAATTTTGTCATCGTGGTTGGACTTATATTAAATATTCATTATTGATATTTATAATTTAAGATCTTTATTAATATATTGTATTAACTATCCAAAATTCTTGAGTTTAGTAGTATATTAAAGTCACTGTGAAATTTTTTGTATTAAAAATTTTTGTTTAAAAAGAAAATAAATGTTTATTAAATAAACTGTCATCATTTTCTGGAGACAGTTCGTAATATTGTATTTTTCACCATGTCATATTTAGTTCCTGTCATAATCTGTACTTTTATGCCTATTAGTTGCTCAGATTAGTTGAATAAAATCATTTCGATGTTTCACATCTGCCAGCCGTCCCATAACGGCTCACATTTTTTTCCTTTTTGTTTTGTTATAGAACAATGCCAAAAAAATATTTTTTATTTTTTGTAGCGTCTTAAAACGTCAGTTATACCGAATCAATACAATTTTTTTTACGTATTTTAAAATTAATACCTGTACTCGTATCACCCAGCGTAAAATAATTTTATTAATAAGTGATGAATTGACTATAATAACAATGATGTCAACAATGTCCATTTTCATTCGGTAAAAAATGTTAGGTCATTTCATATTATTGACGTTGACGTTTAGTGATCACATGACATTTTCATCAAATGTTGGTATAACAAATGTAATGATGTCAAATTTTCATTTCCGATTGTCAATCAAAAAAAAGTCAGAATAAAATAAAAATTTTAGTATGGTAAAAATTACAGACAGCCCTAAGTCTCCCCTACTCTATGACTGACTCAGAAATTAAAGCGGCGATTTTTAGAATATTTTTTTTATTCTAAGACGCTAACGTTGAAAATAAAATAATACGATGTATGGCAGTTTGGCATTGTTCTTTGTGTTTTGTTTTGTACTACTCTTAAAAAGCATCTTGTATTTGATCAAGTTATTTAAATCTGTGCTCGAGTCGTAAATATTTTTTTTTTCTTTCTTTCTTTCTATTTTAAAAATACACAAAAGCTTTAGAAAGATAAAAGATCAGCGACGATACAGTAGTGTTTTTTTACAACTGCTATGTATAGGCTCGGCCCAATAAAATGACGATATTCCACAATTATTTTAATTACACTTCCATTACACTTATCACAAAATAAATTATCACTAAAATCACAGACCTTAAATACCTTTTGCCTCGGGTTTTCATGCGACCGTTCAGGTCGACTGTCGAATGGCGAATGTCCCGATTACTGAGTTCTATGCTCTAACGTCGACATCAATGTCGTCAATATGCTCACTAGCGCCACCAAGTGGCGACTGATGATAGTAGTACAGTTTAGTCAATATCATACTTAAATTCACAATAGTTCAAAATAATAGTCCCAAGTGGTACTTACACTGTAATAATAGAGAGCACGCTAACATATGGTTACCATTATAGAGTACTTAAATACTACGTTTCAAAATGACATTATATAGGAATATTTGTTGTCAATCGATTAATCGACATCAAAATATTCGAAATGTCATTTAAGAAAATTAGCGTCACGACTGAATGGTAATTATAAATATATTATATAGTTTTGCTATAAATATAACGTGTCCGGTGGGGAATGTGGCCGGCGGCGGTGGGCATAGTGGGTGATGAGGATCAGTATTGTAGATTCTTCTACCAGATATTCCTTTGGATATCTCCCAGTGGGCGTATGTCAGGATGCTAAATAAAACACAGGATTACCAGGATACTAAATAAAACACACAATTCGACAGGCACAAGGATACTATTCGTTTATTGCCTGATAACACCCGATTTTATCAATTCAACGTTATTTAGTTATTTCCATATTTTATTTCCATATTGACAGTTCCCCTTTTTCTTAATTTTAAAGATTATTACGAACTTATTTTAGATCTCACCGACATATAGAATACGAAAACATGAAAAAAAGGAATTAATATTTTACTTATAATCAATAAATAATTCATAAAATATATTATTATGTTCCAATAATCGATTTAATCGATTGTAATAAGGTAAATAATTATAATAAGAAAATTGTTTGTAATAACTTAAATACTATTAAAACTTTTTTGCATTATTATGTTCATTGATACAGCAGTGATAGCCTAGCGGTTAGAACGTTGGTCTCTCGAACGAAGGGACCCTAGTTCAAATCCTGGCACGCACCTCTAATTTTCTAATATTATGTGCGTATTACAAGTTAATTATCACTTGCTTCGGTGAAGGAAAACATCGTGAGGAAACCTGCACACCGGAGAGTTCTCCATAATGTTCTCAAAGGTGTGTGAAGTCTACCAATCCGCACTTGGCCAGCGTGGTAGACTATGTCCTGTTCCCCTCACATTGTGAGAGGAGACCCCGAGCCCAGCAGTGGGCCAATTATGGGTTGTTGCTTTGCTTGCTTTTTTTATGTTCATTTGGCAAATGCAGATGAGGCTAAGATTTAAATAATGTTTATCTAGTAAATGAGGCCATTTTTTTAGTATATAGTTTACTCTTATCTAGTCCGATGTTCTAGCACAGATTACATATGATTCGTGGCCGAAAATCGGGTTTCTTCTTTGTTTCTAATCTTGAGCTAATATCAACTTTCATGTTTTTAACTTCAAAAATTACGAAGTTGCATACTAAGTGCCATCCCCTAAATTAACCCTTGAAGGTATGATTTTCCAAAAAAAATGTGTTAAAATTATCTAATACCTTTAAACGAGCAATTCTTGTATATATATATATATATATATGAATGAATTGGAATCTCGGAATCGGCTCCAACGATTTTCATGAAATTTAGTATATAGGGGGTTTCGGGGGCGATAAATTGATCTAGCTAGGATTCATTTTTAGAAAATGTCGTTTTATCGGTGTTTTCAGGCAATGATAAACTTCTACAATATACTCTTCCTGACATCTATTGGCAAGTAGCAATACTAAAGCTACTTCAGTAAATGGCGTTGTTAAGCAACACTAAACCGAGCAATGCTCGGTCATCCTGGTACTTTTTGTTAATAACTATAAACTTACATAAAAATTTCATGTTTATAACTCTAAAACTGACGAAATTGGTTTGTATAAAAGTGACTTCAAACCCCAATTTTAACCCCTTAGGGGATGAATTTCCTAAACTAGTATAGCCTGTAGCCTTTCTTGATAAATGGACTATCAAACACAAAAATAATTTTTCAATTTAAACCAGTAATTCCTGAGATTAGCGCGTTCAACCAAACAAACAAACTCTTCTGCTTTATTTATTAGTGTAGATATAGATTAGTGACAATTTTTTGAGACACGTTCTTGCTAGTTTTTTTGCGAAATTACAACACAAACAACATTTCATTCGGGTTTTTTATAAATGTAATTAAAAAGTACTCGATACCTTCAGGTATTAATACTTTTGTTCCAATACTTTTTACTACTATACTACTTACAGATCGTGCTTATCTCTTATTAGACTTAATCCCAGCTCAAAATTTATTGAGATAAATAAAAGTTCCAGAAACGTGTAGATAAAGGTTATGTTCGCAAACATTTGTGACTTGAAGGTCATATTTTGAAGGCGTCACTAAATTCGATAACCACGAACAATCAGTCGCAAATTAAGGTATTGCGAAAACGTGCGCACAACATGTGATTATTTAATGTTTACTCAGACATGTGTTTCATGTCAGGGATATTGTTAAATTAATCAAAAATCATTATTGATAATAAAACTGTAATGGCCCTGAATCTGTAAATAATAATAGGAAATACTAATTCAGATAAAGATCAGTCGGTCTGCATTTTTTTATAATGAGTATCTGTCTAACTGATTATATTACTGTAAGTATTGCAAATTACTGAATATATTATAAATGTGTGATTGAAAATCCATCGGAAAGTTGGCATTTTGTTAACTTACTTATTACCATTTGGACTACTTTGTATCCTGGGGAGGATGTAGGAAAAAATTAAATATAATATGAAAGTTTTTCAAAAGTAATAAGTGGCTTCAACCCTTTAATGGTCCACTACTAAGGACGGATCTCTCCTTTTGACTTGAGGAGACTAAGAGTATATTCACCATGCTGTTCCGTGCCGCTTATTATGGTATGAAAATGAAAATGAAAATGATTTATTGGAAAAAATGAGTTATACCATTACATTGTTCCGTTGTTGGGATGTCCTTTTAAGTAAGAAGTTTACCTGTGCCAGGATGTCCCGCTCTTCCGTAAAAAATTTATACATAACTCAGTTTAATGAACAATCTTCAACTTAAATTATTAAATTATTATTATGAAAAATGTGTGTCTGTGCGAGCGTGTCTGTGCGAGCGTGTGTGTGTGTGTGTGTGTGTGTGTGTGTGTGTGTGTGTGTGCGTGTGTGTGTGTGTGTGTGTGCGCGTGTGGTGTGTATGTGTGTGTGATGTTTAGGTGATTACTTGAAAAAAAGCCTCTATCTCTTCATAATTTAATTTTGTGAGCCAGTCAGTAAAGGACTTTTTTAGTTCGTATGTATTTAGCGGATATATTTTTAGTAAACTATTTACCTTCTTGTATATATAAGCAGATTGCTTAGCATAATGATGGCGAGCAAATTGAGTTTTTAAAATATCTGTTTCTATTCTAATGTTTTCTCTTCTATTTGTCTTTGTATTTATGTCTATAATTACTGTTTTATGCCTGTTTAATATTAGTTGTAGTATATATAGCTTTCTCACACTCAATAAGTTATTAATTGAGTATAGCTCTTTTGTGGGGAATCGGTAAGGTTTACAGTACATAACTTTTAGTAAAGCTCGTTGACTACGTTCCGATTCAAGGAATTTAATTTTTGACGCTCCTCCCCACACTGGAATGCAGTAGGACAGTATTGATTCAGCAAGAGCTGAATAAACTTGGATTAGAACTTTGTTTGTTGCAATATGTCTTAAATTTTTAAAAATCCAAATAAGTTTCCTAATTCTGCTAGTTAGTAGTTCTAGATGAGAATGCCAAGATAATCGTTCGTCAATAATTACGCCTAAATATTTAGTTGAATATATTTTATCAATGGTGGGACACATACAATTTACAGTGTATTCGTTACAATGGTGTATTTGTAGGTTAAACGATGAAGGTTGCGTTTTTTTATTTATTGAGAAACATATATTATAATTAGTTTTATCAGTGTTTAGTGTTAGAACGTTAGATTTAAGCCAACTAGATATTTTTCTTAAGCCTTTTTCGGCAGTACTATGAACTTCTTTCCATGTTTTCCCATGAAAAACTATAGCAGTATCATCTGCATATGAATATATCTGCCCATTTTCTATTTTAAAGTTACAAAGGTCATTTATGTATATCAAGAACAAGGTAGGTCCTAGGACACTACCTTGTGGTACACCAAAGGTCATTTCAATATCATTACTAATATAGTCCCCTATTTTTACTCGCTGCTTTCGATCATTTAGATAGATTTCCTCTAATGCCAATATTTTCTAACTTATTTATAAGGATGGGAATAGATACTGTATCAAATGCCTTTTTTAGGTCCAAAAAGACAGTCAGACATCTATTTTTACGATCCAGATGGTCAACAATGTGCGAAGTAATATCTAAAATGGCATCTTGCGTACATTTCCCTTGTCTAAAGCCATACTGCGACGCTGATAATATGTTAAATTTATTAAGATATTGCATAAGTCTATTATTAATTAGTTTTTCCATTACTTTAGAGATACCCGTTAAAACTGAAATTGGTCTGTAGTTATTTATTTGACTTTTATCTCCATTCTTATACACAGGAGTAACAATTGATTGCTTCATCAGCGAAGGGAAAACACCTTTAGTAAAACAAAGATTAGCTAAATAAGTGAGTATGGGAACTATTATATCTTTTGAGTGTTTTAGAAATTTTGTAGGGATATTATCAAAGCCAGAAGCACTATCTGATTTTAAACTCATGAGGATTGAAGTGACCTTTTCGTGATCGGTATTTAAAAGAACAAAGGATGAAAATTGATAATTTTGATAGGGATATATAGGTATGGGTTTGTTATGGTGTAATAATTGGTTATTAGTTTCTTATTTGTATATTCTATTTTGTTTTAATACGTTAAGTACATAGTTTCATCTAGTACGTGTGTATGAACATGTTAATGTTAAGTACGGCATTGTAAATCACCGCATGTTGATGCCAATTGACCGAACTACACGACAGAAACAGGGCACACTGAAAACCAGCGGTTGGGGCACTCTGCCACAACTAATGCTGAGTGTGTTCCTTTTTCGTCGTGTTTTGCAACAAACTTTAGCTCCTCATATTTTGTTTTTAATAGCATGCATTTTTTTGTTATTTTGGTTTGATTTGTTGTGTAAACTGGCGAATTAAAGTTATTCTATTCTATTCTATTCTATTTCTTTTGCAAGGTTTGGTCCAACTTCAGCAAAGAAGTTGTTTACTAAGTTGACTGCCTTTACAGGACACGACTCAATATGTAGTAATTCAGCATTTGTTGACTTAGTTTGTTTTAAGTTAGTTAAATTTTTAATATTGTTCCATAATATTTTAGAATTCTTAGCTAGTAATAGTTTCCTATCATGTACACGTTTTAGTTTCTTGATTAAATTGTTGCAGTAGTTGCGGTATCTTTTATATGTTATTTTAAGTATTTCATCGTCAGGATTATGTTTTAATTGTTTTTGCATTTTATTCCTATTGTGTATACAGCGTAGGACTCCTTGAGTTATCCAAGGCTTTATTATTCTTTGTTTTTTAGGTAAGTTCATCATACGTGTATTTTCATGTAAAAATTCTGTGATTTTAATAGTTAGCATCTCGAGTAAGCTATTTGGGTCATCACAATGCAGTAAAGCTGGTAGGTTTTTATTTGCGAGAGTAATAAGAGCTTTGTCGAAATCAGTGTAGGTCTTCTTCTTGATAATCTCTCTAGTAAATTTTATTTTAGCCAACGTACACAGAACCATATGATGGTCTGTTACGGTTGTATTCAAAACAGCTACTTTAGCAGAGATCTTTTTTTTGTTCAGTTTTAAAATAAAATGGTCTAAACAGTTATTGTCTCTGGTTGGAATCATATGCCCTGGTAATAGCCCAAATGTGGATAACATGTTTAGATAATTATGTCTATTTTTATGATCTATAGAACTTTCATTCACTTTCTGTATAAGATTTATATTTATATCACCAGTTATGACAATATTTTTACAGGTTTTGATTGTGTCTAGGTGCATTCGAAGTGATTCACCGAAGGTGCATGAAGTGGTATACCTAGTGTTTATTAAAAATTTGATTTTGTTAATTTAGTTTACATTTTAGACTTACAACAATGAAATACAATAATTAGATAATGATGCATGCATGATAGTATTACCACGGTAAAGTAGTATTTCTTTACATCAGAAAAAGAATTGAAATAGTCTATCGCTTGACGTACCACATCAGTAGGTCGATCACGAATATTTGCGAAAAAGTATTCGTATCGTTGACGTAAGCAATTTGTATGACATTTTGCAAAAGCGCCCCTATCGTGCGTAAATGGTACTAAAATCGGCATCACGAATATTTGCGTCACAACTTGCGTATCGCCGCGTAACGCTGCGTAAACTGCGTAACGCTACGTGAGAATTTTGTATGGAAAACGGTGGAAAACGGCAGCACGAATATTTTTTTGACATACGGACGCTAGCTGGCTATCGTCATCTTACGAATGTTTTTTCACGGAGAATTGTTGCGTGAGAAAACTTTCGTATCACTTTTAAGCAGTGAATTTCAGTGTTTTAATTGTTTTTAAAACTATATTGAAGTAAAAATGCAAGAAAAACGTATAATTCAACGTATCACATTTTATTATTACCTATTATTATTTTACTATCACGCAGCGGAGTAATGAAATATAGAGTAGTTTCTAAGGGAAAAATATTTGTTTATATGAAAATAAGCTTAACATTGTGTGAGTAATCCAATTACTAAAATAATAATAATATATTAATATGTTGTCATATGATGATTGTCTTATTTAATTTGGTCCCAGCCAAACAAATTGCAAAGCAGATTATAATCACTAATTTGCTAAGTGCAATGAAATAGTATTTAAAATTGATATCTTCTTAGCAAGGCTGTAGTGTTAAGGAAGGAAAGTAAGATAAAAGGCTAAGGGAGAGTAAAATTTAATGATATACTTCCCTGGTGGTTACAGAGTCGGTTACACAATATACACAATATGAAGTAGTTAATATATTAGCACAAAACAGAGTCACTTGGTTCCTCCACAATAGGAAGGCCTTCAGTAAGGCCTTCAACCAAAGGCCTGCAGCTCTTCTGGCGTGCGGTGTCTTGGGAGACTGCGGGAAGCGTGCGGGCGTGCGGTTATAGCGCACAAGCCAGCGCACGAAGCAGGAGCAGTAGTAGCACAGCCTCAGTGTCGTGAATGCAGTAGGACAGTCGTGTGGGCGTGCTGTAGTGCACTCAAGCCGACACACGTACTGCAGAGGTCACTCGGCTGTAAGGACAGTATAGATTAGAACTGTTTTCCAAAGATTGTCACGACTCTAGGCGATTCTCGACAACTTTTCTCATCGAGGGCTACCGGGGAACTGTTGCCTCTCCACCCGAGCTCGTCTATGTTCGGCGAACGATTTTTGAAATTCTTCCAATTTCAAATAGGAAAGCGTAGATGGCCTGATAATACATTGTCAAAGGAGGATAAGGACATATTACATAGAATTAGATTTATGACGAAAACATTAAGACATTAAGTTATAATGACAATAAATGTCATAACAAATCAAACTATAAAATACAATAAGCATAATATTAAATTTTAAAGAATAAACCAAAGAGAAAGCTATAAAAGGAATTTGGATAACAAAACAGAAGGTATTACAATCTTGTAGTTACAATAATATATAATTTCAACATACAATTTAGAATAAAGACCAAAATAACATGTAATCTAAAGGATATCAATATACATTAAAATTTACTTTCAGCCAAGAAAAGTACTATAAAATGATAAAGCAATATATAAAGTAAATAGAACTAAAAGGAATAAAGAAAAGGAGATAGAAGCAAAATAACAAGGAATAGAAGAAGATAAATACGGACCTAACAAGTAAATACTACATATTTCCCCCACCCAAGTAATTTTTTTGGCTGTTACAAAAAAATTTAGAATTAAAAATAGTGACTACCTTACGCATTCATTATCCTGTTCATACTTCAATCTTTCATACATCTATCTTGCAAAGTTAGGGGCTAGGGTTCACATTCGATGACGCCTACTCCAAAGGTAACACTAGAACATCGACCAAGGCTTATTTAAGGAGTTGTCATCCGCTCAACGCTTACAACCCAGAACTCGAATACGAGATTATTTGGTGAAGGCTTATTTAACGAGTCACGACCCGCTCGTACCGTAGGCTTATTTATAGAGTTGTAGTCCGCTCTTTAAGAATAACCAAGACGGTTATAAGAAAGAATCAGAATTAATTAGTTCTGACAAAGAAAGTAAGATTATTTTAGCTATTAAGAAATAAAAGAAAAGAAACTAAGCTTAGTAGTGACTTAGTTAAACAAAAGTCTTTCTCTTCCAGAAAAGAAGATAACAGAACTCAAGAAATCTTGAGAACCTACATCGCTTAAAAGCAGAGTTTAAAGAATGAACTTCGAAATAAAGTCAAAATACGAAGTTTAATGATGAAGAAAAAAAAATTTATAGTATAAGATTAAAGAAAGAAAGAATAAATATTATAATTAGAATTGAAAATTAAGTAATGAAAAATAAAATATAAATTAAGCTAGACTTTAATATCTTTAATATGCCATTTGGATCTAGAGCCATTAATGTCTTCTAAAATATACACGAGAGGTGAAAGTTTTTCCACAACCTTGCTTTTTATATATTTAGGAGCCAATTTTGTGGTAAAATAAGATCCAGCATTGCTAAGAACAAAATTTTTACGCCATACTATATCACCGACATCAAATTCTTTAAAGACATGACGAAGATTGTAACCTACAGAATTCTTAGCATGTGCAGCATGTAACGCGACTTGCACCTTGTCAAAAGTATTAGATAATAAGCCAAGGTTATGGGCATAAATGTCCCTAGGAAGGAAAGTTACCTCGTCTAAGTTCTGTAATGTAGAATATAACGAACCACAAGGGATAAGTTCCCGACCAAAGACCAAATATGAAGGCGAGAATCCAGTCGTAGTATTAACTGAACTGTTCATTGCAAATTGAATTCTTGGTAAAAATAAATCCCATGATCTTTGATCTTCCCCTACCAAAGAAGACAAAGCTGTAAGAATTGTTCTATTATACCTTTCGGTAGGATTGACCTGAGGGCAATATACCGGAGAATAATAAATAAATGGAATATTATAACGTTGAAGTAAATTATGAAATTCATGAGATTGAAACTGGGAGCCATTATCCATTATTACCGTTTGTGGAATCCCATGAACTAAAAACACAAAGTTTTCTAAGTTAGATATAATATTACTAGCTGTAGCACGTTTTAAAGGAAATAATAAGGAATATTTTGTGAATAAACAGTTAACTACTAAAATGAACTGATTACGGCGTCTAGTCATAGGAAATGGTCCCATAAGGTCAAGCGATATAGTTTGAAAAGGTCTAGAACAAATTTTAGGTTTACCCATAAGACCATAAGGAGAATGATTAGAATGTTTATAAGATAAACATATCTCACATGTTGATATTATTCTAGCAATATCTTTAAACATGTTAGGCCAGTAGTATCTAAGAGAAATCTTTTTGTACGTTTTAAATATTCCTAAATGAGGATCTTGAGAAGAGCCATGATTTGTTAAGACAATATGATCTCTATCCTGTGGTAAAGGTATTTCTTTCCAAATAAAATCATCTGTAATATTATAAGGAGAATAAATACAACGATAAAGTTTATTATCCTTTATGGTATAATTTGGATAAGAATCAGGATTATTCTGACAGCCAAGAAATATTTTATTATAAAGTTCTAAAGCAGGGTTCAGAGCATCATCAGCAGCTACGGGATGAGAATAAAGAGAACGAATATAATTACAGGAGTTAGAAGCAGAGCTAAATTTAGAACGAGATAAAAGATCAGGAACTACGTTATCTTTACCTTTTTTATGTTTAAGAATAAAATTGAAGCACGATAACCTGAGAGCCCATCGAGCTAGTCTTCCTGAGGGATTAGATAGATTGAGGAACCATTTTAAGGCTGCATGGTCTGTATAGACAAAGAATTGTTTACCATTATCAATATAGCACCGCCAATGTTCTAGCGCTGTTATAACGGCTAACGTTTCACGTTCAGTGGTAGAGTAATTTTGTTCGTGTTTACTTAAGGATCTGCTCATATAAGCTATAACAACATCTTTACCATCTTGTTCTTGAGTTAACATAGCACCAATACCAAAACTAGAAGCATCGCAATGTACTGAGAAAGGTAAGTCAAAATTCGGACAAGCAAGAACTGGAGTAGTGACAAGAGATTCTTTAAGTTTACTAAAAGCTAAATCACATGTATGATTCCAAGAGAATTTAGGAGCATTTTTACCAGAAGAAGTAAGTTTATTTAATGGGGCAGCAATCGTGCTAAAATTTGGAATAAATCTCCGGAACCAACTACAAGTACCTAAGAATCTTCTTACCTCCTTACGACAAGATGGAGTAGGATATTCTAAGATAGCTTGAATTTTTGATGGATCTGCCATGAGGCCGTGTTCATTAACAACGTAACCTAAATACTTTAATTCCTTCCTAAAGAATTTGGATTTTTCAAAATTAATCGTTAATTTTGCGTAAGTTAATTTATCTAAAACTTTCATCAAAATGGAAATATGTTGATCAAAATTATCCGAAATTATTATAATATCATCAAGGTAACAGAATACTTTATTGTCGAATTCTGGAGTAAATAATGTGTCCATTAACCTCTGTTGAGTAGCAGGTGAATTACACAACCCGAAGGGCATTACGGTAAATCTATACATCCCCCTTCCAGGTACGTAAAAAGCCGTCTTATCTCTATCTGCTGGATTCAAAGGAATCTCCCAAAATGCTTTAGCAATGTCAATACTAGAAAGATATTTTGCATTTTTAAGATTATCAATGATATCATTAATAAAAGGTAGGCTATAAGCGTCCCGACGAGTAATGGAGTTAAGTTTCCTACTATCAACACAAAAACGCCACGAACCATCTTTTTTTGGAGTAATGAGTACCGGTGACAGCCAAGGGCTTTCACATTTTTCAATAACCTGCCATTCCAACATTTTATCTACTTCATTAATAAGAGCGCGTTGTTTTTCTGGAGATAAACGATAAGTACGTTGTTTAATAGGAGCTGCGTTACCAGTATCAATATGGTGACAAATTAAATCAGTACGACCTAATTGACCCTTTTCCTCAAAGGAAATGCTTTTAAAACGCAGGATAATGTCATTAGCAATTATTTTTTGAGAATCTGATAAATGGTCAAAAGAACATACCTTTTTATCAGGGATAACATTTGTAGTATTACAAGAATCAGGGTTAAAAGAAGAAGAAAGAATATGAGGAAGTAAATCGAATTTCTTCCAAAAGTCAACACCTAAAATTAAAGAGGGTGATATATCTGGAAGAACATGAGCTTTTATAACATGAGATTGTTGATTGAAGTAAAGGGGTAATTCAAAATATCCCATTGATTTTATCTTATGTTTACTAGCTGTAGAAACAGTAATGACTTCAGACTTCGATAATTGAAAACCTAGTTTTAAAATTTCCAAATAACAATTATTCCCAATGATAGTTACTGAGCTACCACTATCTAGTAATCCATAGAATGTAGCTCCATTAATGACAACAGGTATAAAAGGTCTGTTGCCGTCTTTTTCACTATCATAAAAAATAGAAGTAGTTTTATAACAGCGAAAGAAGTTACGAAGTGTTAACAACCAATTTTGCCAATCTGAAGAATTATTTTTATTATCGAAGTCTGAATTTAGTTTTTTGAAGAGGGCTTAGAAGAATTAATTGATTCAGAGTTAAGAGTATAAGAACAATTAGGGCAGTTATTAATTTTAACATCCTTACGACCACACTTGAAACAAATTAAAAAGCGAGGTTGGGTGCAGTTATATAGTGAATGGTCGTTAGAACGACAACGAGGACAATACGTGGAATTATCGCCAGTAATAACGTTAAGATGTTTTAAATTTGGGTTGTAAGGTCTAGATGAAAAATAATTTTTGGAAAAAGACGGTTGATTATTAAAAGATTTCTGAAAATTAGAAGTTTTAGATGTGCCAGGAATTGAAGAGGTAGGGAGTTTATTAAAAGAGGATTTAGAATTGAAGTCTGCAAGTAAAGGATTAGAATCAAATTTAGGTTCCTTAAAATTATGGTCCCGATCTAAAATTCTTTCATAGTTATGACAGGTTGAAATAAGCGCATCTATAGTTGTAACGTCTTTGAGAGCGATAAATACAGAGTAACATGGACGAATATTTCTAAGTAAAATTTCCAATTGTTCAGATTCGCTAAGCGGTTTTGATAATCTAGAAAACATTCCACCCATTATCGACACGTAAACAACTATAGATTCGTCTGAAGCTTGAGTACGATCTCTTATTGCAGAAAGAAGTTTAAAATCGTAGTCAAACTGTCCAAAATCGCGGTTTAGTAAAAGGCAAAGTTCGTCCCAAGTAAGAATTGGATTCCTTGATTTTTGAAAGCGGAACCAATGAAGAGCATTATCTGTAAAAATTTCGTAAGCGCAAGCCAACAATTTTTCTTTATCAACATTTCTTGAAATTCGGAATTCTTCAAGTTTTATTAAAAAAGATTTAGGACAAGTTTTACCGTTGAAAGAAAGTTTACGTAGATCAGATAAAATATTATTTGAAAGAACGATTTGAGGTACAGGAAGGTCTGGGAAAGCAACAAGTGAGGTTTGATTCGGAGGATTTAAAGATGTTAAATTTTGGGATGGAGGCGAAACGTCATGACAAGTTGGGGGAAGAAAAGAAGGACTTTCTTCGCAAGGTTGAAAGTGATCAGGACTTTCATAAAAAGATTCTAAGCGTTTATCAAGTGCTGCAAATTTTAATTTAATATCATTGTATGATTCTTGTAATTCCGGTGCTAAATCAATGTCAATTCGTTCTAATCTGTGAAATAGATGATTAGTGATCGAAATTATTTTCTTTAAATATCTAGTGTTACCGGATTCCAGAATTAAAATTTTTTGTTCAAGATATTCTAAAGTTTTGAGGGTCTGTTCCAAATCTACCTTTGGTTCTAATGGAGAATCTAGTAAATTTTCAGAAGGAGAGCCAATTTTGTCAATTTGTTTTTTTAAAAGAATAAAGTTCGTCTCGGGTTCCTCTAATCGAATTAATACCTCGTATTCAAGTTCTGCCTTGTTCAAAAGGTTAAAAGTTATCGGTCTAGACATTTTTACTGAATAAAGATAAACTAAAAAAAAAGTTAAATTAATTACGCTAAGAAGTTGTAATAAAGGTAAAAAAAATAAACAGATCTAGAGAATCTAAAATTTGAAAAGTGAAGCTAAGAGAAAACAACTAGATCTAATAAATAAAATAAGTTAAGCTACAATAATACAATGTTTGTAACCACCAAGAAAATGAACAAAATTATAAAGAAAGAAGGAGTCTTCAGGGTCGTTTTAGAAAAGAAAGATTGAAATGAAATAAGCCAAAATTAAGGATATCACTTGTGTAAGTGTTATTTTGGAATTTAGAAAGGATTTTAGTTGGGCGCCAAACTGTAGTGTTAAGGAAGGAAAGTAAGATAAAAGGCTAAGGGAGAGTAAAATTTAATGATATACTTCCCTGGTGGTTACAGAGTCGGTTACACAATATACACAATATGAAGTAATTAATATATTAGCACAAAACAGAGTCACTTGGTTCCTCCACAATAGGAAGGCCTTCAGTAAGGCCTTCAACCAAAGGCCTGCAGCTCTTCTGGCGTGCGGTGTCTTGGGAGACTGCGGGAAGCGTGCGGGCGTGCGGTTATAGCGCACAAGCCAGCGCACGAAGCAGGAGCAGTAGTAGCACAGCCTCAGTGTCGTGAATGCAGTAGGACAGTCGTGTGGGCGTGCTGTAGTGCACTCAAGCCGACACACGTACTGCAGAGGTCACTCGGCTGTAAGGACAGTATAGATTAGAACTGTTTTCCAAAGATTGTCACGACTCTAGGCGATTCTCGACAACTTTTCTCATCGAGGGCTACCGGGGAACTGTTGCCTCTCCACCCGAGCTCGTCTATGTTCGGCGAACGATTTTTGAAATTCTTCCAATTTCAAATAGGAAAGCGTAGATGGCCTGATAATACATTGTCAAAGGAGGATAAGGACATATTACATAGAATTAGATTTATGACGAAAACATTAAGACATTAAGTTATAATGACAATAAATGTCATAACAAATCAAACTATAAAATACAATAAGCATAATATTAAATTTTAAAGAATAAACCAAAGAGAAAGCTATAAAAGGAATTTGGATAACAAAACAGAAGGTATTACAATCTTGTAGTTACAATAATATATAATTTCAACATACAATTTAGAATAAAGACCAAAATAACATGTAATCTAAAGGATATCAATATACATTAAAATTTACTTTCAGCCAAGAAAAGTACTATAAAATGATAAAGCAATATATAAAGTAAATAGAACTAAAAGGAATAAAGAAAAGGAGATAGAAGCAAAATAACAAGGAATAGAAGAAGATAAATACGGACCTAACAAGTAAATACTACAAGGCAGGTTTTAAAATGTAGTGCAATTAACTTAATCGTCTTTAAAATCAAACCAAAGAATTATCCTCAAAGTCAAGCTTGTGTGCATACCTGCTACTTAAGTGAAGTGAGAAATAGGTTTATGCGAATTAAAAATGCATTTCCTAATTAATAATTCTTCCATTAGTATCACAACATAATATTAGTTTTCTTTTATTAGTAAAATACCTAGAAACGACTAAAATATACACCATATAGGTAATTAAATAACACATAATACTTGAGGCGCCAAATAAAAGAAGATAATAAATAATTATATCTTTATTTCAGGCAACGAGGTCATAAATAAATACCTTACAAAATGCAGGCTAACATACTTAAACTACTATTACACGTCTTTTATAACTAAATCACTCATTTTATCACTGTTATTATTATTATTATATCACTATAACTTCAGGAATGTAGACGAGAGCTCCGTTGTAAAGCACAAAATAAATACTATATAATAGGTTGAAGTTCACTGCATTACGCGAATCCAACTTATGGTGGAGTAACAACCGGTACTTCGTCTTCTTCACCAACTACTCCACGACATTGGAGACCTTCGCGATGTAATGGAGATGAAGTCAAGAAACTTTGTATATCATAAAGGTCATTGGGTCATTGTATAAATGTATATACAAATAAGTCCTCAATAATATATGGGTACTTTTCCATAAACGCCGCAATCACTATTAAGTATTACATTGTGAATTTTGTTATTTACTTTAGTTTATATAAAATTATAAAATTCACAAAATATTAGTTTGACAACAATTTAACAAACGCAGTACGGCAGACCGCTAAGGGCGCCAAACAACAGGCTAGGTAGGGACACAGAGTACTTAAACGGTAGAGATTCACCTTGACAATGTACGCGTTCGAATTCCAAGGTCAAAGAGACACGAAAATATTTTTATTTTTGTAAAATATATCATTAAGTACCTAAATGTTTCTTAATGTAAGGTTTATTTTTATTGAAAAGTTAATACAAGCTGTATTAACTGTGTTAAAAGTGTGATTTCATAGTTTTAATGAAATTTCTTTGCATAATTATTGTTTTTTCAATTTACATGTAACTTTTGAACGCACCATTCATTCGTTCATTCATTCACTTGGACCCCTCTCTTATTTACGATAGGATGACGTCACTTGCGTTGAACTTGCGAGTTGACGCTAGCGTAACGCAAGTAACTCGTGATGCCAACTAACGTCTACGTAAACTACGTATCGTCAATTCGATACGGTGACGCTACGAATGTTTTAAAAACTCGTGATCGAGGTACAGTTAGAGCATCCGCGGAGCTCGAAGGCTACAGGGTCGTCAAATTTATTTTGACGATTGTCATTTGTTTTGAGGTATTCATTATTAATACTCTAAGGTTTTGAGGTAGTCATTTGTTTTGTTGGTAGTCATTTGTTTTGTTGGTAGTCATTTGTTTTGTTGGTAGTTATTTGTTTTGACGATTATCATTTCTTTTGACGATTGTCATTTGTTTTGACCATTGTCATTTGTTTTGACGATTGTTTTGACGATTCAGGCCCGGCTGGCCTATCGGTGTCGTTATCCTTTGAGGCGTGGAGCGTTGGCTCGGTTGCCAGGGAGAGTCGGTGAAACGGTTAGCCGCACCGCCCGCCGGTCAGTTGGGGACCCGAACCCGGGCAACGCTCTTAACCTCTGGTCCGGGAGGCTGTCCCGCCAACCAGCGAAAAATCCCGATGCATGTCTATCGTGCCGGAGTAAAAGACCGGAGTGGAACCCGATAGCCATGCTCGGGGGGGATCGGTGGCCCTTCCGTCCTCCGAGCCAGCAAACCACATTTCCTCGGGGTGAACGTCACTTGACGGCCTGCGTCTTGTCGTGATGACCACTGACAACATCTCTCCAATCCCGTCCTTCTTTACACTCAATACAACAACCATGGGCTGTAGAACAAAAATAAAACGTTGTCCCGCGGCATCCCCTTCCACATTTAAAGTGGACATGTGTAACATTAGGGGACTTCATTCTAATATCAATGCCGTCCATCACCACCTTGAGACGGCAAAGCCGGCCTTGTTGTTCCTGACGGAGACACAGATATCCGACCCCGGTGATACTTCATATCTGCAGTACCCTGGCTATCGACTGGAACACACCTTTATCCGTCGAGCTGGAGTCTGCATGTATATTAGGGAGAATGTCATGTGCCGCCGTCTACACAGTCTTGAGGCTAAGGATCTTTCCATTCTGTGGGTGTGTGTGGACTGTAGAGATCACTCCGGTGTATACGCGTGCATCTACAGGTCCCACAGCGGAGATGCGGAAACGGCTCGATTATTTGAGCACATCCGAGAGGCAACCGACCAAGTGCTCGCACAGTATCCGCGGGCGGAGTTAGTGATTCTAGGTGACTTCAACGCCCATCACACAGATTGGCTGGGGTCACGAGTCACTGACTTCGCTGGCAGAACTACTTATGATTTTGCCTTGGCTTATGGTCTCTCTCAAGTTGTACCGACCTTTACCAGGGTACCAGACGTAGAGAACCATGCCGCCTCTTTGTTGGACCTCCTGCTGACTACCCATCCTGCCAGACATAAAGTGGTGGTAGGAGCCCCTTTAGGCTCTTCAGATCACTGCTTAGTTCAGTCCACCACACCGTTGTTACAGCCGGAAATGCCTCGGCCCACTGGAACACGGCGTGTCTGGCACTATCAGTCAGCCGACTGGGATGAGTTCCGACAATTTCTGGCCTCATACCCATGGAGGCAGCTTTGTTTCTCATCCGATGATCCAGACGCATGCACCGAATTAGTGGCCGATGTAATCCAACAAGGCATGGAACTCTTCGTTCCCAGTTCTGTGATCCCCATTGGTGGCCGTAGTCAACCTTGGTTCGGTGGACAGTGTGCTGAGGCTACTCGCCAAAAGCAAGCCGCCTTCCGGGACTGGGTCTCGGCGCATGCCACAAAAGATCAAAATTTATATCAGCTCAGGAAGAGATTCAATGCTGTCTCCAGGTCAACAAAGAAAACAATAGCCAGGGCAAGGTGCGAGCATATCGCCAGTATTAGTGAGCGCCTATTTAGGTACCCTTCAGGGAGTCGCGCTTTTTGGTCGCTTGCCAAGGCCGTTGAGGGTAACTTCCGTCGGTCGTCGTTTCCACCATTGCGAAGACCGGATAACGATCTGGCCCTAACTGCAAAGGAGAAAGCCGATCTTCTGGGTAGCTTTTTTGCAGCTAACTCAACTCTTGACGATCGTGGGGCTTGGATCGCGGTGTGTGAGCTCCATGCTTGATATAAGGTTCACGCATAAAGCTGTAAAAAGAGCTCTTTTATCTCTCGACGTCAAGAAGTCGAGTGGCCCAGACGGAATTCCAGCAATGGTGTTAAAGATGTGCGCTCCCGAGCTGACTCCGCCGTTGACACGTCTTTTCTCCCTGTCTTACAGTGTAGTAAAGTGCCGTCTTCGTGGAAGGTTGCTCTCATACATCCAATCCCCAAAAAAGGTGACAGTGCCGACCCATCAAACTATAGACCCATCGCATTAACCTCCCTTCTCTCAAAAATTATGGAACGTGTTATAAACACGCAGCTCCTCGAATACCTAGAGGAACATCAGCTGGTCTGTGACAGGCAGTATGGTTTCCGTCACGGTCGATCGGCGGGTGACCTCCTGGTATATCTCACCCATAACTGGGCCCAAACCATTGAGAGTCGCGGAGAGGCGTTGGCTGTAAGCCTAGACATCGCCAAGGCGTTTGATCGGGTTTGGCACAGAGCCCTTCTATCGAAGCTACCTTCATACGGCCTGCCAGAGAAGTTGTGCACGTGGATAGCCAGCTTTTTGTCCGAGCGTTCCATTTCCGTAGTTGTCGACGGTCAACGCTCTGACACTAAATTTGTTAACGCTGGCGTTCCCCAAGGCTCGGTGCTCTCTCCCACGCTGTTTATTCTGCATATCAATGATATGCTGGAACAAATCCCCGGCATGCATTGCTATGCAGATGACAGTACGGGAGATGCGCATTATTCGGGCCACGCAAACTCCTCTCAGTCCTACCTAGTGGAGAATAGAACCAGACTTGTGTCCGAAATCGAGCTTTCTCTGGAGCGGGCCTCAGACTGGGGACGGCAAAATCTAGTTCTATTCAGTCCTTCGAAGACACAGGTCTGTGCTTTCTCCGCAAAAAGAACCCCATTTGTCATGGCGCCGAAACTCTAAAATACGCCTCTCACCATAAGTAAAAGCATTGGGATCTTGGGGGTTGACATTTCGAACGAAGTGCAGTATCGGGGTCACCTGGAGAAGAAGGCCAAACTTGCCTCCAGAAAACTGGGTGTACTGAACAGGGCGAAGCAGTACTTCACACCAAAGCAGCGCCTGCTGCTCTACAAGGCCCAAGTTAGACCACATATGGAGTACTACTCTCACCTTTGGGCTGGTGCACCAAATTATCAACTAAGCCCTCTTGACTCCGTACAGCGGCGCGCTGTTCGAATTGTTGATGATCCCAACCTTACAGACGGCTTAGAGGACTTAAGTCTCCAGAGAGACGTAGGCTCTCTTTGTGTCCTCTACCGTCTCTATTATGGTGAATGTTCCGAAGAACTTTTTAACCTGGTGCCCCCATCCACCTTCCTTTATGGCACCACCCGCAAAAGGTTACGGTTCCACCCGCATCACCTTGACTCGTGGTAGTCGTCGACTGCTCGTTTCTCCCGCTCTTTCCTGCCACGAACTTGCGAGCTTTGGAACAAACTTCCCATATCGTAGCGCACAGGGAATGCCCTGTGCGTTACGATATGGGGTTATTTAAGAAGAGTGTTTATCGTTTCCTTTAAGGCCGGCAACGCACTTGCAGCTCCCTTGATGCTGTACATGTCCATAGGCGACGGTGACCACTTACCATCAGGTGGGCCGTATGCCTGTTTGCCCGTCATTAACATAAAAAAAAAATTGTCATTTGTTTTGACAATTATCATTTGTTTTGACCATTGTCATTTGTTTTGATGATTGTCATTTGTTTTATCGGTTGTCATTTGTTTTGTCGGTAGTTATGAATAGGTGCATGCAGCAGGGTGCAAACGAAAACTATTAATTTAACTAATTGATCGATTTAATTTCAATATTAGAAATTACATTTTTAAAATACTAAAAACTAGGGTGATTACGGTCGATGTTTGTACCGGAATGGTCAGAAAGCTTAGGTGTTTAGGTTCCCAGGCTCGATTCCGCGAACCGTCACCTGATATCTTGACTATACAAGTGGTGGATGCAGCGATGTCTGCTTTATTAATTAATTATAATATTTCTCTATGAATCTTGTATATATATTGTATGTATGTATATATAATATATTAATCTCGTTACGAATTACATATTCGTAACGAGACGGTTGTCATTTGTTTTGAAGATTGTCATTTGTTTTGACAATTGCCATTCGTTTTGCAGATTGTCATTTGTTTTGACGGTAGTCATTTCTTTTGTCGATTTTCATTTGATTTGAATATTGTCATTTGTTTTGATGATTGTCGTTTGTTTTGACGGTTGTCATTTGATTTGACGGTTATCATTTGTTATGATGATTGCCATTTGTTTTGACGGTTTTCATGTGTTTAGATAGTTGTCAATTGTTTCGACAGTTGTCATTTGTTTCTACAGCTGTCATTTGTTAACCAAATACAATTTTTTTTATTTTTTTTACTTTTTTTGATATTTTAATAGTCATTTTGATATTTCGGCCGAGATGTTCGATAAAACAATCTAAAGTAAGTAGTCAAAGTCAAATGTTAAATATAGTAAGATATAGTCACATTACTTAATATCAGGAAAAATATAACAATGAACAATATAATACAATTAACCATTAATTGTACTATTGTTCTTAATTGCGATTTCATTCTTAAATGTACTAAACAGAAGAGTTTGTAATTTCTGTTAATTTTGTCAATATTTAAAGAAGCTCGAACATAAGATTGCGTCGATTTAAATGTCAATATTGTTACAATTTTGGGGGGTATAAATTGGGCCGAAAAATTGATAGAGGTATCAGTTCGGTTCCAACTCTCCACAAAATGAGAGCTACAACCTTCATGATCCTGTGCTGCGCACTGCAGGTGAGTTTTACTTCCTTAAAGTTTTCTACCCAAATTTCCAATTCTAATTGTCTTCACTAATGCTGTTTAATACAAACTATCGTGAAAATATAATTCTTACTTACAAATACTAACAAATTTCAAATTAAAGCCTTATCGTACGGAATAAATTAAATATGTATTATACAATAGTTACTAGCGAAATATTTCTCACTCATACACCCAGTTGCACAAACGATCTTTAATTTTTAAAGACGACATTAAACACTAATCTTTCATTAAATGGTTGCACAAAGCAAAATTTAAACAGATTTTAAAGATCCATTAAATTTAATTAATGAAACGTCGAACTATCTGTTTACACAGATTTTACGTTGCACGAAACGTCATTAGCGCTAATGAAGACCTAATGAGCCTTTAGTTTGACAGTTCAGGAAACAAATATTTAATTGGTCAAAAAGCGTCCATTAAATCGAGTATTTTAGTAATTACATAAAATTTTTCCTGCAATATTGTGTTAAAAATGTCTTTATCCAGTCTTTCATCGTTGTCTGATCCCGAAGAAGAAGTTTCCCGCCGCGAAATTCCAGACAGGGAAAATTTATTTATAAAACACGATGGAGAAGACTTTCGTGTGAGGTACAGACTTTCTAAGGATGCGGTACTTCAAATCCTATCCTTAAATTAGAACCTGTGACTCAAATAAATAAAGCCATCGATGGCCTTACACAACTCTTGATTTGTTTGAGATTCTTCGTTACAGGGACGTTCCAGCAAGTGCTTGGTGATTTAGTTAACAACCACAAATCAACAGTTTGTAGAATAGTACAAAAAGTTACTCGTGAACTGGCAAAATTAAGCTAATAAAAAATGACTTGGTTTACAATTTTACAAATATTTCGAAATTAACATCACAAACGCACTTACCGTTTTATTAATCTGGGTCACAAGGAACCAACGAATATATTATTAGCAAGTTGTGATGGCAAAAACACTTCCTTTCACAATGAAAATAGTAAAGTTTTCAGGACCTCATTTATCCTGCATTCAAGGGACTCACTTCAAGACCTTTTTTTAATATGTTGGCCAAACCTCACTTCAATCCAGGGTACCTAACTATTTCAAGAAAAAAAAATAATGCAGATTTCAAAAAATATAAATTTCGGAACATTTTTCTTTCAAAATTTTTGGCTATAGTCTATAGATTGTCATTTTTACTTTTGTATCTATTCACCCCTCCAATTCTATTCACCCCGTTTTACGGTACCGTCCGTTACATCCAACATATAAACAAACACTTCGATTCACAAATGTCAAATCACAATTGATAACTGACAGTAGTGACACGAGCAGCCAATTTGACATATATACGTATTTTTTACGCACAATGATTGGCTATTTGCAATCTTTTCATTCATTCGATGTTCATACGTTATCTAATGTCGTCTTTAGTTAATGGAACTTTAGTGAGGCCTAATGTTGATGGTAAAAGTTATATGCAACGACTTTAAAATAAAGATTTCATTAGCACTAATGACGTCTTTAAGTAATGACGCATTAATGAAGAGCTTTGTGCAACTGGGTGATACTGTGTTATTATTTTATTATATTACATTTCACTCTGTACATATTAATTTATTATTAAAGTAATGGCGACTTATAAAACTGCATTAAATATTTCTGCGTTCTCTGTTATCTGAACTTTAGTTGTGGTCTTGTCTCATGGGGGTCAACCCATTAATGGCCCACTACAGAGCTTCGCTCTCTCCCCATAACTGAGAAGGCCTAGTTAGAGCATACTTCATCACACTGCTCCAATACGAATTGGTGGAAGAGCTAAAATGGCCATCCAAATGTCGAAACTTTTTATGCTTTTAAGTTCGTAATAATTATCAAACAAAATAAATTGATTATTACTTTTGCCACATTTTTATTTTTCCGTCAATTTTATTCTTCTCCAGGAAAAAGTAATAAGAAGACTGGACATGACGAACATGACAAAACTAAAAGTTCCATTTTGAGTTCGAAATCCTAAGGTTATCTTTATTTTTACGGCCCAGTTATCGTTGGTTTAACTTGGTCGGTATTTCTCATCTGATCATCAAAATAATAATAATAAGCCGGAAAATTAATACATATTTCTAATAACTTAATGTATTTTCCAGTATGTCGCAGCAAAAGAAATCGAAGACAAATTTGTTAGGAACCTTTTACTATCTAATAACATAGTAGAAACGAATAGCACGTTATCAGATATATATAAGGTCGACAATAAAGGCGAAGTATACGAAGAAAAAACAAGTATTACAGAGTATACAGCATCAGGACAAACTCCCACGGCTGAAATAACTGGCGACGATGTAGAAGTGAAGACTTTAGTTATAACAACCGATGCACAAGGTCACACAAAGATTCAAGAAGTAGATAAAATTATAAAAAGATTACAACATGCAGCAGCAAGTGCAAGCGCAAGTGCAAGTGCAAGTGAGTCGTCATCTGCAGCTGCTTCTTCAACTGCAGCAGCAGAATCACAAAGATCATATGGAAAATCGTCAGCTGCAGCAACAGGTGCAGCGGCAACAGGTTCGAGTGGCCCACAACAAGGACCGCGAGGACCACAAAGGCCAAATGGAGCAAATGAAAATATATCGCCAGTAAATCCATCCTTTTACCCCTATTTTGCACAGGAACAACCACTTATTATTCAAAATTATTTACCAGAAGAATACGGTAATACAGGAGTAATTTCACCTGCATCTGTATCTATAGCACAAGGACCTCAACAAGGACCACAAGGAGCACATGGACCTCAACAAGGACCACAAGGAGCACCAGGCCCACAAGGAGCACAAGGACCATATGGACATCAAGAAGGACCACAAGGAGCACCAGGCCCACAAGGAGCACAAGGACCATATGGACCTCAACAAGGACCACAAGGAGCACCAGGCCCACAAGGAGCACAAGAACCATATGGACCTCAACAAGGACCACAAGGAGCACCAGGCCCACAAGGAGCGCAAGGACCATATGGACCTCAACAAGGACCACAAGGAGCACCAGGCCCACAAGGAGCACAAGGACCATATGGACCTCAAGAAGGACCACAAGGAGCACCAGGCCCACAAGGAGCACAAGGACCATATGGACCGCAACAAGGACCACAAGGAGCACCAGGCCCACAAGGAGCACAAGGACCATATGGACCTCAAGAAGGACCACAAGGAGCACCAGGCCCACAAGGAGCACAAGGACCATATGGACCTCAACAAGGAACACAAGGAGCACAAGGAGCACCAGGCCCACAAGGAGCACAAGGACCATATGGACCTCAACAAGGACCACAAGGAGCACCAGGCCCACAAGGAGCACAAGGACCATATGGACCTCAACAAGGACCACAAGGAGCACCAGGCCCACAAGGAGCACAAGGACCATATGGACCTCAACAAGGACCACAAGGAGCACCAGGCCCACAAACACAAGGACCATATGGACCTCAACTAGGACCACAAGGAGCACCAGGCCCACAAGGAGCACCAGGCCCACAAGGAGCACAAGGCACATATGGACCTCAACTAGGACCACAAGGAGCACCAGGCCCACAAGGAGCACCAGGCCCACAAGGAGCACAAGGACCATATGGACCTCAACAAGGACCACAAGGAGCACCAGGCCCACAAGGAGCACAAGGACCATATGGACCTCAACAAGGACCACAAGGAGCACCAGGCCCACAAGGAGCACAAGGACCATATGGACCTCAACAAGGACCACAAGGAGCACCAGGCCCACAAGGAGCACAAGGACCATATGGACCTCAACAAGGACCACGAGGACCACAAGGTTCACAAGGACCACGAGGCCCACTAGGACCATATGGACCTCAACAAGGACCACAAGGACCATACGGTTCAGCAGCAACAGCTTCAGCTGCAGCTTCAGCCGCAGCAGAAACACAAGGCTCACAAGGACCATATGGACCTCAACAAGGACCACAAGGAACACAAGGTTCACAAGGACCACGAGGCCCACAAGGACCATACGGTTCAGCCGCAACAGCTTCAGCTGCAGCTTCAGCCGCAGCAGGAACACGAGGCCCACAAGGACCAAACGGTCCAGCCGCAACAGCTTCAGCTGCAGCTTCAGCCGCAGCAGGAACACAAGGCCCACAAGGACCACAAGGACCATATGGACCTCAACAAGGACCACAAGGAACACAAGGTTCACAAGGACCACGAGGCCCACAAGGACCATACGGTTCAGCCGCAACAGCTTCAGCTGCAGCTTCAGCCGCAGCAGGAACACGAGGCCCACAAGGACCAAACGGTCCAGCCGCAACAGCTTCAGCTGCAGCTTCAGCCGCAGCAGGAACACAAGGCCCACAAGGACCACAAGGACCATATGGACCTCAACAAGGACCACAAGGACCACAGGGTTCACAAGGACCACGAGGCCCACAAGGACCAAACGGTCCAGCCGCAACAGCTTCAGCTGCAGCTTCAGCCGCAGCAGAAACACAAGGACCACAAGGCCCACTAGGACCATATGGACCTCAACAAGGACCACAAGGACCATACGGTCCAGCCACAACAGCTTCAGCTGCAGCTTCAGCCGCAGCAGGAACACAAGGACCACAAGGCCCACTAGGACCATATGGACCTCAACAAGGACCACAAGGACCATACGGTTCAGCAGCAACAGCTTCAGCTGCAGCTTCAGCCGCAGCAGAAACACAAGGCTCACAAGGACCATATGGACCTCAAGAAGGACCACAAGGAGCACCAGGCCCACAAGGAGCACAAGGACCATATGGACCGCAACAAGGACCACAAGGAGCACCAGGCCCACAAGGAGCACCAGGCCCACAAGGAGCACAAGGACCATATGGACCTCAAGAAGGACCACAAGGAGCACCAGGCCCACAAGGAGCACAAGGACCATATGGACCTCAACAAGGACCACAAGGAGCACCAGGCCCACAAGGAGCACCAGGCCCACAAGGAGCACAAGGACCATATGGACCTCAAGAAGGACCACAAGGAGCACCAGGCCCACAAGGAGCACAAGGACCATATGGACCTCAACTAGGACCACAAGGAGCACCAGGCCCACAAGGAGCACCAGGCCCACAAGGAGCACAAGGACCATATGGACCTCAACAAGGACCACAAGGAGCACCAGGCCCACAAGGAGCACAAGGACCATATGGACCTCAAGAAGGACCACAAGGAGCACCAGGCCCACAAGGAGCACAAGGACCATATGGACCTCAAGAAGGACCACAAGGAGCACCAGGCCCACAAGGAGCACAAGGACCATATGGACCGCAACAAGGACCACAAGGAGCACCAGGCCCACAAGGAGCACCAGGCCCACAAGGAGCACAAGGACCATATGGACCGCAACAAGGACCACAAGGAGCACCAGGCCCACAAGGAGCACCAGGCCCACAAGGAGCACAAGGATCATATGGACCTCAAGAAGGACCACAAGGAGCACCAGGCCCACAAGGAGCACCAGGCCCACAAGGAGCACAAGGACCATATGGACCTCAACAAGGACCACAAGGAGCACAAGGAGCACCAGGCCCACAAGGAGCACAAGGACCATATGGACCTCAACAAGGACCACAAGGAGCACCAGGCCCACAAGGAGCACAAGGACCATATGGACCTCAACTAGGACCACAAGGAGCACCAGGCCCACAAGGAGCACCAGGCCCACAAGGAGCACAAGGACCATATGGACCTCAACAAGGGCCACAAGGAGCACCAGGCCCACAAGGAACACAAGGACCATATGGACCTCAAGAAGGACCACAAGGAGCACCAGGCCCACAAGGAGCACAAGGACCATATGGACCTCAAGAAGGACCACAAGGAGCACCAGGCCCACAAGGAGCACAAGGACCATATGGACCTCAACAAGGACCACAAGGAGCACCAGGCCCACAAGGAGCACAAGGACCATATGGACCTCAACTAGGACCACAAGGAGCACCAGGCCCACAAGGAGCACCAGGCCCACAAGGAGCACAAGGACCATATGGACCTCAACAAGGGCCACAAGGAGCACCAGGCCCACAAGGAACACAAGGACCATATGGACCTCAAGAAGGACCACAAGGAGCACCAGGCCCACAAGGAGCACAAGGACCATATGGACCTCAAGAAGGACCACAAGGAGCACCAGGCCCACAAGGAGCACAAGGACCATATGGACCGCAACAAGGACCACAAGGAGCACCAGGCCCACAAGGAGCACAAGGACCATATGGACCTCAACAAGGACCACAAGGAGCACAAGGAGCACCAGGCCCACAAGGAGCACAAGGACCATATGGACCTCAACAAGGACCACAAGGAGCACCAGGCCCACAAGGAGCACAAGGACCATATGGACCTCAACAAGGACCACAAGGAGCACCAGGCCCACAAGGAGCACAAGGACCATATGGACCTCAACAAGGACCACGAGGACCACAAGGTTCACAAGGACCACGAGGCCCACTAGGACCATATGGACCTCAACAAGGACCACAAGGACCATACGGTTCAGCAGCAACAGCTTCAGCTGCAGCTTCAGCCGCAGCAGAAACACAAGGCTCACAAGGACCATATGGACCTCAACAAGGACCACAAGGAACACAAGGTTCACAAGGACCACGAGGCCCACAAGGACCATACGGTTCAGCCGCAACAGCTTCAGCTGCAGCTTCAGCCGCAGCAGAAACACAAGGCTCACAAGGACCATATGGACCTCAAGAAGGACCACAAGGAGCACCAGGCCCACAAGGAGCACAAGGACCATATGGACCGCAACAAGGATCACAAGGAGCACCAGGCCCACAAGGAGCACCAGGCCCACAAGGAGCACAAGGACCATATGGACCTCAAGAAGGACCACAAGGAGCACCAGGCCCACAAGGAGCACAAGGACCATATGGACCTCAACAAGGACCACAAGGAGCACCAGGCCCACAAGGAGCACCAGGCCCACAAGGAGCACAAGGACCATATGGACCTCAAGAAGGACCACAAGGAGCACCAGGCCCACAAGGAGCACAAGGACCATATGGACCTCAACTAGGACCACAAGGACCATACGGTTCAGCAGCAACAGCTTCAGCTGCAGCTTCAGCCGCAGCAGAAACACAAGGCTCACAAGGACCATATGGACCTCAAGAAGGACCACAAGGAGCACCAGGCCCACAAGGAGCACAAGGACCATATGGACCTCAACAAGGACCACAAGGAGCACCAGGCCCACAAGGAGCACCAGGCCCACAAGGAGCACAAGGACCATATGGACCTCAAGAAGGACCACAAGGAGCACCAGGCCCACAAGGAGCACAAGGACCATATGGACCGCAACAAGGACCACAAGGAGCACCAGGCCCACAAGGAGCACCAGGCCCAGAAGGAGCACAAGGACCATATGGACCTCAAGAAGGACCACAAGGAGCACCAGGCCCACAAGGAGCACCAGGCCCACAAGGAGCACAAGGACCATATGGACCTCAACAAGGACCACAAGGAGCACCAGGCCCACAAGGAGCACTAGGCCCACAAGGAGCACAAGGACCATATGGACCTCAACAAGGACCACGAGGACCACAAGGTTCACAAGGACCACGAGGCCCACTAGGACCATATGGACCTCAACAAGGACCACAAGGACCATACGGTTCAGCAGCAACAGCTGCAGCTTCAGCCGCAGCAGAAACACAAGGCTCACAAGGACCATATGGACCTCAACAAGGACCACAAGGAACACAAGGTTCACAAGGACCACGAGGCCCACAAGGACCATACGGTTCAGCCGCAACAGCTTCAGCTGCAGCTTCAGCCGCAGCAGGAACACGAGGCCCACAAGGACCAAACGGTCCAGCCGCAACAGCTTCAGCTGCAGCTTCAGCCGCAGCAGGAACACAAGGCCCACAAGGACCACAAGGACCATATGGACCTCAACAAGGACCACAAGGAACACAAGGTTCACAAGGACCACGAGGCCCACAAGGACCATACGGTTCAGCCGCAACAGCTTCAGCTGCAGCTTCAGCCGCAGCAGGAACACGAGGCCCACAAGGACCAAACGGTCCAGCCGCAACAGCTTCAGCTGCAGCTTCAGCCGCAGCAGGAACACAAGGCCCACAAGGACCACAAGGACCATATGGACCTCAACAAGGACCACAAGGACCACAAGGTTCACAAGGACCACGAGGCCCACAAGGACCAAACGGTCCAGCCGCAACAGCTTCAGCTGCAGCTTCAGCCGCAGCAGAAACACAAGGACCACAAGGCCCACTAGGACCATATGGACCTCAACAAGGACCACAAGGACCATACGGTCCAGCCACAACAGCTTCAGCTGCAGCTTCAGCCGCAGCAGGAACACAAGGACCACAAGGCCCACTAGGACCATATGGACCTCAACAAGGACCACAAGGAGCACCAGGCCCACAAGGAGCACCAGGCCCACAAGGAGCACAAGGACCATATGGACCTCAAGAAGGACCACAAGGAGCACCAGGCCCACAAGGAGCACAAGGACCATATGGACCGCAACAAGGACCACAAGGAGCACCAGGCCCACAAGGAGCACCAGGCCCAGAAGGAGCACAAGGACCATATGGACCTCAAGAAGGACCACAAGGAGCACCAGGCCCACAAGGAGCACCAGGCCCACAGGGAGCACAAGGACCATATGGACCGCAACAAGGACCACAAGGAGCACCAGGCCCACAAGGAGCACCAGGCCCACAAGGAGCACAAGGACCATATGGACCGCAACAAGGACCACAAGGAGCACCAGGCCCACAAGGAGCACCAGGCCCACAAGGAGCACAAGGATCATATGGACCTCAAGAAGGACCACAAGGAGCACCAGGCCCACAAGGAGCACCAGGCCCACAAGGAGCACAAGGACCATATGGACCTCAACAAGGACCACAAGGAGCACAAGGAGCACCAGGCCCACAAGGAGCACAAGGACCATATGGACCTCAACAAGGACCACAAGGAGCACCAGGCCCACAAGGAGCACAAGGACCATATGGACCTCAACTAGGACCACAAGGAGCACCAGGCCCACAAGGAGCACCAGGCCCACAAGGAGCACAAGGACCATATGGACCTCAACAAGGGCCACAAGGAGCACCAGGCCCACAAGGAGCACAAGGACCATATGGACCTCAAGAAGGACCACAAGGAGCACCAGGCCCACAAGGAGCACAAGGACCATATGGACCTCAAGAAGGACCACAAGGAGCACCAGGCCCACAAGGAGCACAAGGACCATATGGACCGCAACAAGGACCACAAGGAGCACCAGGCCCACAAGGAGCACAAGGACCATATGGACCTCAACAAGGACCACAAGGAGCACAAGGAGCACCAGGCCCACAAGGAGCACAAGGACCATATGGACCTCAACAAGGACCACAAGGAGCACCAGGCCCACAAGGAGCACAAGGACCATATGGACCTCAACAAGGACCACGAGGACCACAAGGTTCACAAGGACCACGAGGCCCACTAGGACCATATGGACCTCAACAAGGACCACAAGGACCATACGGTTCAGCAGCAACAGCTTCAGCTGCAGCTTCAGCCGCAGCAGAAACACAAGGCTCACAAGGACCATATGGACCTCAACAAGGACCACAAGGAACACAAGGTTCACAAGGACCACGAGGCCCACAAGGACCATACGGTTCAGCCGCAACAGCTTCAGCTGCAGCTTCAGCCGCAGCAGAAACACAAGGCTCACAAGGACCATATGGACCTCAAGAAGGACCACAAGGAGCACCAGGCCCACAAGGAGCACAAGGACCATATGGACCGCAACAAGGATCACAAGGAGCACCAGGCCCACAAGGAGCACCAGGCCCACAAGGAGCACAAGGACCATATGGACCTCAAGAAGGACCACAAGGAGCACCAGGCCCACAAGGAGCACAAGGACCATATGGACCTCAACAAGGACCACAAGGAGCACCAGGCCCACAAGGAGCACCAGGCCCACAAGGAGCACAAGGACCATATGGACCTCAAGAAGGACCACAAGGAGCACCAGGCCCACAAGGAGCACAAGGACCATATGGACCTCAACTAGGACCACAAGGACCATACGGTTCAGCAGCAACAGCTTCAGCTGCAGCTTCAGCCGCAGCAGAAACACAAGGCTCACAAGGACCATATGGACCTCAAGAAGGACCACAAGGAGCACCAGGCCCACAAGGAGCACAAGGACCATATGGACCTCAACAAGGACCACAAGGAGCACCAGGCCCACAAGGAGCACCAGGCCCACAAGGAGCACAAGGACCATATGGACCTCAAGAAGGACCACAAGGAGCACCAGGCCCACAAGGAGCACAAGGACCATATGGACCGCAACAAGGACCACAAGGAGCACCAGGCCCACAAGGAGCACCAGGCCCAGAAGGAGCACAAGGACCATATGGACCTCAAGAAGGACCACAAGGAGCACCAGGCCCACAAGGAGCACCAGGCCCACAAGGAGCACAAGGACCATATGGACCTCAACAAGGACCACAAGGAGCACCAGGCCCACAAGGAGCACCAGGCCCACAAGGAGCACAAGGACCATATGGACCTCAACAAGGACCACGAGGACCACAAGGTTCACAAGGACCACGAGGCCCACTAGGACCATATGGACCTCAACAAGGACCACAAGGACCATACGGTTCAGCAGCAACAGCTTCAGCTGCAGCTTCAGCCGCAGCAGAAACACAAGGCTCACAAGGACCATATGGACCTCAACAAGGACCACAAGGAACACAAGGTTCACAAGGACCACGAGGCCCACAAGGACCATACGGTTCAGCCGCAACAGCTTCAGCTGCAGCTTCAGCCGCAGCAGGAACACGAGGCCCACAAGGACCAAACGGTCCAGCCGCAACAGCTTCAGCTGCAGCTTCAGCCGCAGCAGGAACACAAGGCCCACAAGGACCACAAGGACCATATGGACCTCAACAAGGACCACAAGGAACACAAGGTTCACAAGGACCACGAGGCCCACAAGGACCATACGGTTCAGCCGCAACAGCTTCAGCTGCAGCTTCAGCCGCAGCAGGAACACGAGGCCCACAAGGACCAAACGGTCCAGCCGCAACAGCTTCAGCTGCAGCTTCAGCCGCAGCAGGAACACAAGGCCCACAAGGACCACAAGGACCATATGGACCTCAACAAGGACCACAAGGACCACAAGGTTCACAAGGACCACGAGGCCCACAAGGACCAAACGGTCCAGCCGCAACAGCTTCAGCTGCAGCTTCAGCCGCAGCAGAAACACAAGGACCACAAGGCCCACTAGGACCATATGGACCTCAACAAGGACCACAAGGACCATACGGTCCAGCCACAACAGCTTCAGCTGCAGCTTCAGCCGCAGCAGGAACACAAGGACCACAAGGCCCACTAGGACCATATGGACCTCAACAAGGACCACAAGGACCATACGGTTCAGCAGCAACAGCTTCAGCTGCAGCTTCAGCCGCAGCAGAAACACAAGGCTCACAAGGACCATATGGACCTCAAGAAGGACCACAAGGAGCACCAGGCCCACAAGGAGCACAAGGACCATATGGACCTCAACAAGGACCACAAGGAGCACCAGGCCCACAAGGAGCACCAGGCCCACAAGGAGCACAAGGACCATATGGACCTCAAGAAGGACCACAAGGAGCACCAGGCCCACAAGGAGCACCAGGCCCACAAGGAGCACAAGGACCATATGGACCTCAACTAGGACCACAAGGAGCACCAGGCCCACAAGGAGCACCAGGCCCACAAGGAGCACAAGGACCATATGGACCTCAACAAGGACCACAAGGAGCACCAGGCCCACAAGGAGCACAAGGACCATATGGACCTCAAGAAGGACCACAAGGAGCACCAGGCCCACAAGGAGCACAAGGACCATATGGACCTCAAGAAGGACCACAAGGAGCACCAGGCCCACAAGGAGCACAAGGACCATATGGACCTCAACAAGGACCACAAGGAGCACCAGGCCCACAAGGAGCACAAGGACCATATGGACCTCAAGAAGGACCACAAGGAGCACCAGGCCCACAAGGAGCACAAGGACCATATGGACCTCAAGAAGGACCACAAGGAGCACCAGGCCCACAAGGAGCACAAGGACCATATGGACCGCAACAAGGACCACAAGGAGCACCAGGCCCACAAGGAGCACAAGGACCATATGGACCTCAACAAGGACCACAAGGAGCACAAGGAGCACCAGGCCCACAAGGAGCACAAGGACCATATGGACCTCAACAAGGACCACAAGGAGCACCAGGCCCACAAGGAGCACAAGGACCATATGGACCTCAACAAGGACCACAAGGAGCACCAGGCCCACAAGGAGCACAAGGACCATATGGACCTCAACAAGGACCACAAGGAGCACCAGGCCCACAAGGAGCACAAGGACCATATGGACCTCAACAAGGACCACGAGGACCACAAGGTTCACAAGGACCACGAGGCCCACTAGGACCATATGGACCTCAACAAGGACCACAAGGACCATACGGTTCAGCAGCAACAGCTTCAGCTGCAGCTTCAGCCGCAGCAGAAACACAAGGCTCACAAGGACCATATGGACCTCAACAAGGACCACAAGGAACACAAGGTTCACAAGGACCACGAGGCCCACAAGTACCATACGGTTCAGCCGCAACAGCTTCAGCTGCAGCTTCAGCCGCAGCAGAAACACAAGGCTCACAAGGACCATATGGACCTCAAGAAGGACCACAAGGAGCACCAGGCCCACAAGGAGCACAAGGACCATATGGACCGCAACAAGGATCACAAGGAGCACCAGGCCCACAAGGAGCACCAGGCCCACAAGGAGCACAAGGACCATATGGACCTCAAGAAGGACCACAAGGAGCACCAGGCCCACAAGGAGCACAAGGACCATATGGACCTCAACAAGGACCACAAGGAGCACCAGGCCCACAAGGAGCACCAGGCCCACAAGGAGCACAAGGACCATATGGACCTCAAGAAGGACCACAAGGAGCACCAGGCCCACAAGGAGCACAAGGACCATATGGACCTCAACTAGGACCACAAGGACCATACGGTTCAGCAGCAACAGCTTCAGCTGCAGCTTCAGCCGCAGCAGAAACACAAGGCTCACAAGGACCATATGGACCTCAAGAAGGACCACAAGGAGCACCAGGCCCACAAGGAGCACAAGGACCATATGGACCTCAACAAGGACCACAAGGAGCACCAGGCCCACAAGGAGCACCAGGCCCACAAGGAGCACCAGGCCCACAAGGAGCACAAGGACCATATGGACCTCAACAAGGACCACAAGGAGCACCAGGCCCACAAGGAGCACAAGGACCATATGGACCTCAAGAAGGACCACAAGGAGCACCAGGCCCACAAGGAGCACAAGGACCATATGGACCTCAAGAAGGACCACAAGGAGCACCAGGCCCACAAGGAGCACAAGGACCATATGGACCGCAACAAGGACCACAAGGAGCACCAGGCCCACAAGGAGCACAAGGACCATATGGACCTCAACAAGGACCACAAGGAGCACAAGGAGCACCAGGCCCACAAGGAGCACAAGGACCATATGGACCTCAACAAGGACCACAAGGAGTACCAGGCCCACAAGGAGCACAAGGACCATATGGACCTCAACAAGGACCACAAGGAGCACCAGGCCCACAAGGAGCACAAGGACCATATGGACCTCAACAAGGACCACGAGGACCACAAGGTTCACAAGGACCACGAGGCCCACTAGGACCATATGGACCTCAACAAGGACCACAAGGACCATACGGTTCAGCAGCAACAGCTTCAGCTGCAGCTTCAGCCGCAGCAGAAACACAAGGCTCACAAGGACCATATGGACCTCAACAAGGACCACAAGGAACACAAGGTTCACAAGGACCACGAGGCCCACAAGGACCATACGGTTCAGCCGCAACAGCTTCAGCTGCAGCTTCAGCCGCAGCAGGAACACGAGGCCCACAAGGACCAAACGGTCCAGCCGCAACAGCTTCAGCTGCAGCTTCAGCCGCAGCAGGAACACAAGGCCCACAAGGACCACAAGGACCATATGGACCTCAACAAGGACCACAAGGAACACAAGGTTCACAAGGACCACGAGGCCCACAAGGACCATACGGTTCAGCCGCAACAGCTTCAGCTGCAGCTTCAGCCGCAGCAGGAACACGAGGCCCACAAGGACCAAACGGTCCAGCCGCAACAGCTTCAGCTGCAGCTTCAGCCGCAGCAGGAACACAAGGCCCACAAGGACCACAAGGACCATATGGACCTCAACAAGGACCACAAGGCTCACAAGGTTCACAAGGACCACGAGGCCCACAAGGACCAAACGGTCCAGCCGCAACAGTTTCAGCTGCAGCTTCAGCCGCAGCAGAAACACAAGGACCACAAGGCCCACTAGGACCATATGGACCTCAACAAGGACCACAAGGACCATACGGTCCAACCACAACAGCTTCAGCTGCAGCTTCAGCCGCAGCAGGAACACAAGGACCACAAGGCCCACTAGGACCATATGGACCTCAACAAGGACCACAAGGACCATACGGTTCAGCAGCAACAGCTTCAGCTGCAGCTTCAGCCGCAGCAGAAACACAAGGCTCACAAGGACCATATGGACCTCAACAAGGACCACAAGGAACACAAGGTTCACAAGGACCACGAGGCCCACAAGGACCATACGGTTCAGCCGCAACAGCTTCATCTGCAGCTTCAGCCGCAGCAGGAACACGAGGCCCACAAGGACCAAACGGTCCAGCCGCAACAGCTTCAGCTGCAGCTTCAGCCGCAGCAGGAACACAAGGCCCACAAGGACCACAAGGACCATATGGACCTCAACAAGGACCACAAGGACCACAAGGTTCACAAGGACCACGAGGCCCACAAGGACCAAACGGTCCAGCCGCAACAGCTTCAGCTGCAGCTTCAGCCGCAGCTTCAGCCGCAGCAGAAACACAAGGACCACAAGGCCCACTAGGACCATATGGACCTCAACAAGGACCACAAGGACCATACGGTCCAGCCACAACAGCTTCAGCTGCAGCTTCAGCCGCAGCAGGAACACAAGGACCACAAGGCCCACTAGGACCATATGGACCTCAACAAGGACCACAAGGACCATACGGTCCAGCCACAACAGCTTCAGCTGCAGCTTCAGCCGCAGCAGGAACACAAGGCCCACAAGGACCACAAGAACCATATGGACCTCAACAAGGACCACAAGGACCATACGGTTCAGCCGCAACAGCTTCAGCTGCAGCTTCAGCCGCAGCAGAAACACAAGGACCACAAGGCCCACTAGGACTATATGGACCTCAACAAGGACCACAAGGAGCACCAGGCCCACAAGGAGCACAAGGACCATATGGACCTCAACAAGGACCACAAGGAGCACCAGGCCCACAAGGAGCACAAGGACCATATAGACCTCAACAAGGACCACGAGGACCACAAGGACCATACGGTTCAGCCGCAACAGCTTCAGCTGCAGCTTCAGCCGCAGCAGGAACACGAGGCCCACAAGGACCATACGGTTCAGCAGCAACAGCTTCAGCTGCAGCTTCAGCCGCAGCAGAAACACAAGGCTCACAAGGACCATATGGACCTCAACAAGGACCACAAGGAACACAAGGTTCACAAGGACCACGAGGCCCACAAGGACCATACGGTTCAGCCGCAACAGCTTCATCTGCAGCTTCAGCCGCAGCAGGAACACGAGGCCCACAAGGACCAAACGGTCCAGCCGCAACAGCTTCAGCTGCAGCTTCAGCCGCAGCAGGAACACAAGGCCCACAAGGACCACAAGGACCATATGGACCTCAACAAGGACCACAAGGACCACAAGGTTCACAAGGACCACGAGGCCCACAAGGACCAAACGGTCCAGCCGCAACAGCTTCAGCTGCAGCTTCAGCCGCAGCTTCAGCCGCAGCAGAAACACAAGGACCACAAGGCCCACTAGGACCATATGGACCTCAACAAGGACCACAAGGACCATACGGTCCAGCCACAACAGCTTCAGCTGCAGCTTCAGCCGCAGCAGGAACACAAGGACCACAAGGCCCACTAGGACCATATGGACCTCAACAAGGACCACAAGGACCATACGGTCCAGCCACAACAGCTTCAGCTGCAGCTTCAGCCGCAGCAGGAACACAAGGCCCACAAGGACCACAAGAACCATATGGACCTCAACAAGGACCACAAGGACCATACGGTTCAGCCGCAACAGCTTCAGCTGCAGCTTCAGCCGCAGCAGAAACACAAGGACCACAAGGCCCACTAGGACTATATGGACCTCAACAAGGACCACAAGGAGCACCAGGCCCACAAGGAGCACAAGGACCATATGGACCTCAACAAGGACCACAAGGAGCACCAGGCCCACAAGGAGCACAAGGACCATATAGACCTCAACAAGGACCACGAGGACCACAAGGTTCACAAGGACCACGAGGCCCACTAGGACCATATGGACCTCAACAAGGACCACAAGGACCATACGGTTCAGCAGCAACAGCTTCAGCTGCAGCTTCAGCCGCAGCAGAAACACAAGGCTCACAAGGACCATATGGACCTCAACAAGGACCACAAGGAACACAAGGTTCACAAGGACCACGAGGCCCACAAGGACCATACGGTTCAGCCGCAACAGCTTCAGCTGCAGCTTCAGCCGCAGCAGGAACACAAGGCCCACAAGGACCACAAGGACCATATGGACCTCAACAAGGACCACAAGGACCACAAGGTTCACAAGGACCACGAGGCCCACAAGGACCAAACGGTCCAGCCGCAACAGCTTCAGCTGCAGCTTCAGCCGCAGCTTCAGCCGCAGCAGAAACACAAGGACCACAAGGCCCACTAGGACCATATGGACCTCAACAAGGACCACAAGGACCATACGGTCCAGCCACAACAGCTTCAGCTGCAGCTTCAGCCGCAGCAGGAACACAAGGACCACAAGGCCCACTAGGACCATATGGACCTCAACAAGGACCACAAGGACCATACGGTCCAGCCACAACAGCTTCAGCTGCAGCTTCAGCCGCAGCAGGAACACAAGGCCCACAAGGACCACAAGAACCATATGGACCTCAACAAGGACCACAAGGACCATACGGTTCAGCCGCAACAGCTTCAGCTGCAGCTTCAGCCGCAGCAGAAACACAAGGACCACAAGGCCCACTAGGACTATATGGACCTCAACAAGGACCACAAGGAGCACCAGGCCCACAAGGAGCACAAGGACCATATGGACCTCAACAAGGACCACAAGGAGCACCAGGCCCACAAGGAGCACAAGGACCATATAGACCTCAACAAGGACCACGAGGACCACAAGGTTCACAAGGACCACGAGGCCCACTAGGACCATATGGACCTCAACAAGGACCACAAGGACCATACGGTTCAGCAGCAACAGCTTCAGCTGCAGCTTCAGCCGCAGCAGAAACACAAGGCTCACAAGGACCATATGGACCTCAACAAGGACCACAAGGAACACAAGGTTCACAAGGACCACGAGGCCCACAAGGACCATACGGTTCAGCCGCAACAGCTTCAGCTGCAGCTTCAGCCGCAGCAGGAACACGAGGCCCACAAGGACCAAACGGTCCAGCCGCAACAGCTTCAGCTGCAGCTTCAGCCGCAGCAGGAACACAAGGCCCACAAGGACCACAAGGACCATATGGACCTCAACAAGGACCACAAGGACCACAAGGTTCACAAGGACCACGAGGCCCACAAGGACCAAACGGTCCAGCCGCAACAGCTTCAGCTGCAGCTTCAGCCGCAGCAGGAACACGAGGCCCACAAGGACCAAACGGTCCAGCCGCAACAGCTTCAGCTGCAGCTTCAGCCGCAGCAGGAACACAAGGCCCACAAGGACCACAAGGACCATATGGACCTCAACAAGGACCACAAGGAACACAAGGTTCACAAGGACCACGAGGCCCACAAGGACCATACGGTTCAGCCGCAACAGCTTTAGCTGCAGCTTCAGCCGCAGCAGGAACACGAGGCCCACAAGGACCAAACGGTCCAGCCGCAACAGCTTCAGCTGCAGCTTCAGCCGCAGCAGGAACACAAGGCCCACAAGGACCACAAGGACCATATGGACCTCAACAAGGACCACAAGGCTCACAAGGTTCACAAGGACCACGAGGCCCACAAGGACCAAACGGTCCAGCCGCAACAGTTTCAGCTGCAGCTTCAGCCGCAGCAGAAACACAAGGACCACAAGGCCCACTAGGACCATATGGACCTCAACAAGGACCACAAGGACCATACGGTCCAGCCACAACAGCTTCAGCTGCAGCTTCAGCCGCAGCAGGAACACAAGGACCACAAGGCCCACTAGGACCATATGGACCTCAACAAGGACCACAAGGACCATACGGTTCAGCAGCAACAGCTTCAGCTGCAGCTTCAGCCGCAGCAGAAACACAAGGCTCACAAGGACCATATGGACCTCAACAAGGACCACAAGGAACACAAGGTTCACAAGGACCACGAGGCCCACAAGGACCATACGGTTCAGCCGCAACAGCTTCATCTGCAGCTTCAGCCGCAGCAGGAACACGAGGCCCACAAGGACCAAACGGTCCAGCCGCAACAGCTTCAGCTGCAGCTTCAGCCGCAGCAGGAACACAAGGCCCACAAGGACCACAAGGACCATATGGACCTCAACAAGGACCACAAGGACCACAAGGTTCACAAGGACCACGAGGCCCACAAGGACCAAACGGTCCAGCCGCAACAGCTTCAGCTGCAGCTTCAGCCGCAGCAGAAACACAAGGACCACAAGGCCCACTAGGACCATATGGACCTCAACAAGGACCACAAGGACCATACGGTCCAGCCACAACAGCTTCAGCTGCAGCTTCAGCCGCAGCAGGAACACAAGGACCACAAGGCCCACTAGGACCATATGGACCTCAACAAGGACCACAAGGACCATACGGTCCAGCCACAACAGCTTCAGCTGCAGCTTCAGCCGCAGCAGGAACACAAGGCCCACAAGGACCACAAGAACCATATGGACCTCAACAAGGACCACAAGGACCATACGGTTCAGCCGCAACAGCTTCAGCTGCAGCTTCAGCCGCAGCAGGAACACAAGGACCACAAGGCCCACTAGGACTATATGGACCTCAACAAGGACCACAAGGAGCACCAGGCCCACAAGGAGCACAAGGACCATATGGACCTCAACAAGGACCACAAGGAGCACCAGGCCCACAAGGAGCACAAGGACCATATGGACCTCAACAAGGACCACGAGGACCACAAGGTTCACAAGGACCACGAGGCCCACTAGGACCATATGGACCTCAACAAGGACCACAAGGACCATACGGTTCAGCAGCAACAGCTTCAGCTGCAGCTTCAGCCGCAGCAGAAACACAAGGCTCACAAGGACCATATGGACCTCAACAAGGACCACAAGGAACACAAGGTTCACAAGGACCACGAGGCCCACAAGGACCATACGGTTCAGCCGCAACAGCTTCAGCCGCAGCAGGAACACGAGGCCCACAAGGACCAAACGGTCCAGCCGCAACAGCTTCAGCTGCAGCTTCAGCCGCAGCAGGAACACAAGGCCCACAAGGACCACAAGGACCATATGGACCTCAACAAGGACCACAAGGACCACAAGGTTCACAAGGACCACGAGGCCCACAAGGACCAAACGGTCCAGCCGCAACAGCTTCAGTTGCAGCTTCAGCCGCAGCAGAAACACAAGGACCACAAGGCCCACTAGGACCATATGGACCTCAACAAGGACCACAAGGACCATACGGTCCAGCCACAACAGCTTCAGCTGCAGCTTCAGCCGCAGCAGGAACACAAGGACCACAAGGCCCACTAGGACCATATGGACCTCAACAAGGACCACAAGGAGCACCAGGCCCACAAGGAGCACCAGGCCCACAAGGAGCACAAGGACCATATGGACCGCAACAAGGACCACAAGGAGCACCAGGCCCACAAGGAGCACCAGGCCCACAAGGAGCACAAGGACCATATGGACCTCAAGAAGGACCACAAGGAGCACCAGGCCCACAAGGAGCACCAGGCCCACAAGGAGCACAAGGACCATATGGACCTCAACAAGGACCACAAGGAGCACAAGGAGCACCAGGCCCACAAGGAGCACAAGGACCATATGGACCTCAACAAGGACCACAAGGAGCACCAGGCCCACAAGGAGCACAAGGACCATATGGACCTCAACAAGGACCACAAGGAGCACCAGGCCCACAAGGAGCACAAGGACCATATGGACCTCAACTAGGACCACTAGGAGCACCAGGCCCACAAGGAGCACCAGGCCCACAAGGAGCACGAGGACCATATGGACCTCAAGAAGGACCACAAGGAGCACCAGGCCCACAAGGAGCACAAGGACCATATGGACCTCAAGAAGGACCACAAGGAGCACCAGGCCCACAAGGAGCACAAGGACCATATGGACCTCAAGAAGGACCACAAGGAGCACCAGGCCCACAAGGAGCACAAGGACCATATGGACCGCAACAAGGACCACAAGGAGCACCAGGCCCACAAGGAGCACAAGGACCATATGGACCTCAACAAGGACCACAAGGAGCACAAGGAGCACCAGGCCCACAAGGAGCACAAGGACCATATGGACCTCAACAAGGACCACAAGGAGCACCAGGCCCACAAGGAGCACAAGGACCATATGGACCTCAACAAGGACCACGAGGACCACAAGGTTCACAAGGACCACGAGGCCCACTAGGACCATATGGACCTCAACAAGGACCACAAGGACCATACGGTTCAGCAGCAACAGCTTCAGCTGCAGCTTCAGCCGCAGCAGAAACACAAGGCTCACAAGGACCATATGGACCTCAACAAGGACCACAAGGAACACAAGGTTCACAAGGACCACGAGGCCCACAAGGACCATACGGTTCAGCCGCAACAGCTTCAGCTGCAGCTTCAGCCGCAGCAGGAACACGAGGCCCACAAGGACCAAACGGTCCAGCCGCAACAGCTTCAGCTGCAGCTTCAGCCGCAGCAGGAACACAAGGCCCACAAGGACCACAAGGACCATATGGACCTCAACAAGGACCACAAGGAACACAAGGTTCACAAGGACCACGAGGCCCACAAGGACCATACGGTTCAGCCGCAACAGCTTCAGCTGCAGCTTCAGCCGCAGCAGGAACACGAGGCCCACAAGGACCAAACGGTCCAGCCGCAACAGCTTCAGCTGCAGCTTCAGCCGCAGCAGGAACACAAGGCCCACAAGGACCACAAGGACCATATGGACCTCAACAAGGACCACAAGGACCACAAGGTTCACAAGGACCACGAGGCCCACAAGGACCAAACGGTCCAGCCGCAACAGCTTCAGCTGCAGCTTCAGCCGCAGCAGAAACACAAGGACCACAAGGCCCACTAGGACCATATGGACCTCAACACGGACCACAAGGACCATACGGTCCAGCCACAACAGCTTCAGCTGCAGCTTCAGCCGCAGCAGGAACACAAGGACCACAAGGCCCACTAGGACCATATGGACCTCAACAAGGACCACAAGGACCATACGGTTCAGCAGCAACAGCTTCAGCTGCAGCTTCAGCCGCAGCAGAAACACAAGGCTCACAAGGACCATATGGACCTCAACAAGGACCACAAGGAACACAAGGTTCACAAGGACCACGAGGCCCACAAGGACCATACGGTTCAGCCGCAACAGCTTCATCTGCAGCTTCAGCCGCAGCAGGAACACGAGGCCCACAAGGACCAAACGGTCCAGCCGCAACAGCTTCAGCTGCAGCTTCAGCCGCAGCAGGAACACAAGGCCCACAAGGACCACAAGGACCATATGGACCTCAACAAGGACCACAAGGACCACAAGGTTCACAAGGACCACGAGGCCCACAAGGACCAAACGGTCCAGCCGCAACAGCTTCAGCTGCAGCTTCAGCCGCAGCAGAAACACAAGGACCACAAGGCCCACTAGGACCATATGGACCTCAACAAGGACCACAAGGAGCACCAGGCCCACAAGGAGCACAAGGACCATATGGACCTCAACAAGGACCACAAGGAGCACCAGGCCCACAAGGAGCACAAGGACCATATGGACCTCAACAAGGACCACGAGGACCACAAGGTTCACAAGGACCACGAGGCCCACTAGGACCATATGGACCTCAACAAGGACCACAAGGACCATACGGTTCAGCAGCAACAGCTTCAGCTGCAGCTTCAGCCGCAGCAGAAACACAAGGACCACAAGGCCCACTAGGACCATATGGACCTCAACAAGGACCACAAGGACCATACGGTCCAGCCACAACAGCTTCAGCTGCAGCTTCAGTCGCAGCAGGAACACAAGGACCACAAGGACCACTAGGACCATATGGACCTCAACAAGGACCACAAGGACCATACGGTCCAGCCACAACAGCTTCAGCTGCAGCTTCAGCCGCAGCAGGAACACAAGGCCCACAAGGACCACAAGAACCATATGGACCTCAACAAGGACCACAAGGACCATACGGTTCAGCCGCAACAGCTTCAGCTGCAGCTTCAGCCGCAGCAGGAACACAAGGCCCACAAGGACCATACGGTTCAGCCGCAACAGCTTCAGCTGCAGCTTCAGCCGCAGCAGAAACACAAGGACCACAAGGCCCACTAGGACTATATGGACCTCAACAAGGACCACAAGGAGCACCAGGCCCACAAGGAGCACAAGGACCATATGGACCTCAACAAGGACCACAAGGAGCACCAGGCCCACAAGGAGCACAAGGACCATATGGACCTCAACAAGGACCACGAGGACCACAAGGTTCACAAGGACCACGAGGCCCACTAGGACCATATGGACCTCAACAAGGACCACAAGGACCATACGGTTCAGCAGCAACAGCTTCAGCTGCAGCTTCAGCTGCAGCTTCAGCCGCAGCAGAAACACAAGGCTCACAAGGACCATATGGACCTCAACAAGGACCACAAGGAACACAAGGTTCACAAGGACCACGAGGCCCACAAGGACCATACGGTTCAGCCGCAACAGCTTCAGCTGCAGCTTCAGCCGCAGCAGGAACACGAGGCCCACAAGGACCAAACGGTCCAGCCGCAACAGCTTCAGCTGCAGCTTCAGCCGCAGCAGGAACACAAGGCCCACAAGGACCACAAGGACCATATGGACCTCAACAAGGACCACAAGGAACACAAGGTTCACAAGGACCACGAGGCCCACAAGGACCATACGGTTCAGCCGCAACAGCTTCAGCTGCAGCTTCAGCCGCAGCAGGAACACGAGGCCCACAAGGACCAAACGGTCCAGCCGCAACAGCTTCAGCTGCAGCTTCAGCCGCAGCAGGAACACAAGGCCCACAAGGACCACAAGGACCATATGGACCTCAACAAGGACCACAAGGACCACAAGGTTCACAAGGACCACGAGGCCCACAAGGACCAAACGGTCCAGCCGCAACAGCTTCAGCTGCAGCTTCAGCCGCAGCAGAAACACAAGGACCACAAGGCCCACTAGGACCATATGGACCTCAACAAGGACCACAAGGACCATACGGTCCAGCCACAACAGCTTCAGCTGCAGCTTCAGCCGCAGCAGGAACACAAGGACCACAAGGCCCACTAGGACCATATGGACCTCAACAAGGACCACAAGGACCATACGGTTCAGCGGCAACAGCTTCAGCTGCAGCTTCAGCCGCAGCAGAAACACAAGGCTCACAAGGACCATATGGACCTCAACAAGGACCACAAGGAACACAAGGTTCACAAGGACCACGAGGCCCACAAGGACCATACGGTTCAGCCGCAACAGCTTCATCTGCAGCTTCAGCCGCAGCAGGAACACGAGGCCCACAAGGACCAAACGGTCCAGCCGCAACAGCTTCAGCTGCAGCTTCAGCCGCAGCAGGAACAAAAGGCCCACAAGGACCACAAGGACCACAAGGTTCACAAGGACCACGAGGCCCACAAGGACCAAACGGTCCAGCCGCAACAGCTTCAGCTGCAGCTTCAGCCGCAGCAGAAACACAAGGACCACAAGGCCCACTAGGACCATATGGACCTCAACAAGGACCACAAGGACCATACGGTCCAGCCACAACAGCTTCAGCTGCAGCTTCAGCCGCAGCAGGAACACAAGGACCACAAGGCCCACTAGGACCATATGGACCTCAACAAGGACCACAAGGACCATACGGTCCAGCCACAACAGCTTCAGCTGCAGCTTCAGCCGCAGCAGGAACACAAGGCCCACAAGGACCACAAGAACCATATGGACCTCAACAAGGACCACAAGGACCATACGGTTCAGCCGCAACAGCTTCAGCTGCAGCTTCAGCCGCAGCAGGAACACAAGGCCCACAAGGACCATACGGTTCAGCCGCAACAGCTTCAGCTGCAGCTTCAGCCGCAGCAGAAACACAAGGACCACAAGGCCCACTAGGACTATATGGACCTCAACAAGGACCACAAGGACCATACGGTTCAGCCGCAACAGCTTCAGCTGCAGCTTCAGCCGCAGCAGGAACACGAGGCCCACAAGGACCAAACGGTCCAGCCGCAACAGCTTCAGCTGGAGCTTCAGCCGCAGCAGGAACACAAGGCCCACAAGGACCACAAGGACCATATGGACCTCAACAAGGACCACAAGGAGCACCAGGCCCACAAGGAGCACAAGGACCATATGGACCTCAACAAGGACCACAAGGACCACAAGGACCACAAGGTTCACAAGGACCACGAGGCCCACAAGGACCAAACGGTCCAGCCGCAACAGCTTCAGCTGCAACTTCAGCCGCAGCAGAAACACAAGGACCACAAGGCCCACTAGGACCATATGGACCTCAACAAGGACCACAAGGACCATACGGTTCAGCCGCAACAGCTTCAGCTGCAGCTTCAGCCGCAGCAGGAACACAAGGCCCACGAGGACCACAAGGACCATATGGACCTCAACAAGGACCACAAGGAACACAAGGTTCACAAGGACCACGAGGCCCACAAGGACCAAACGGTTCAGCCGCAACAGCTTCAGCTGCAGCTTCAGCCGCAGCAGAAACACAAGGACCACAAGGCCCACTAGGACCATATGGACCTCAAAAAGGACCACAAGGAGCACCAGGCCCACAAGGAGCACAAGGACCATATGGACCTCAACAAGGACCACAAGGAGCACCAGGCCCACAAGGAGCACCAGGCCCACAAGGAGCACAAGGACCATATGGACCTCAACAAGGACCACAAGGAGCACCAGGCCCACAAGGAGCACAAGGACCATATGGACTTCAACAAGGACCACAAGGAGCACCAGGCCCACAAGGAGTACAAGGACCATATGGACCTCAACAAGGACCACAAGGAGCACCAGGCCCACAAGGAGCACAAGGACCATATGGACCTCAACAAGGACCACAAGGAGCACCAGGCCCACAAGGAGCACCAGGCCCACAAGGAGCACAAGGACCATATGGACCTCAACAAGGACCACAAGGAGCACCAGGCCCACAAGGAGCACAAGGACTATATGGACCTCAAAAAGGACCACAAGGAGCACCAGGCCCACAAGGAGCACAAGGACCATATGGACCTCAACAAGGACCACAAGGACCATACGGTTCAGCCGCAACAGCTTCAGCTGCAGCTTCAGCCGCAGCAGAATTACGAGGCCCACAAGGACCAAACGGTCCAGCCGCAACAGCTTCAGCTGCAACTTCAGCCGCAGCAGGAACACAAGGCCCACAAGGACCACAAGGACCATATGGACCTCAGCAAGGACCACAAGGAGCACCAGGCCCACAAGGAGCACAAGGACCATATGGACCTCAAAAAGGACCACAAGGAGCACCAGGCCCACAAGGAGCACAAGGACCATATGGACCTCAACAAGGACCACAAGGACCATACGGTTCAGCCGCAACAGCTTCAGCTGCAGCTTCAGCCGCAGCAGAAACACGAGGCCCACAAGGACCAAACGGTCCAGCCGCAACAGCTTCAGCTGCAGCTTCAGCCGCAGCAGAAACACAAGGACCACAAGGCCCACTAGGACCATATGGACCTCAACAAGGACCACAAGGACCATACGGTTCAGCCGCAACAGCTTCAGCTGCAGCTTCAGCCGCAGCAGGAACACAAGGCCCACAAGAACCATACGGTTCAGCCGCAACAACTTCAGCTGCAGCTTCAGCCGCAGCAGGAACACAAGGCCCACAAGGACCATACGGTTCAGCCGCAACAGCTTCAGCTGCAGCTTCAGCCGCAGCAGGAACACAAGGCCCACAAGGACCACAAGGCCCATATGGACCTCAACAAGGACCACAAGGACCACAAGAAACACAAGGCCCACAAGGACCATACGGTCCAGCCGCATCAGCTTCATCTGCAGCTTCTACATCGGTTGCATCATCTGCTGTTGCATATGCTGGTGGATCAAATGCTCCTGGATACGGACGGTCCAGGTTGCGCCAAGCCTGTCAGCTTCGCCGCACTCAGTACATCATAAGAGTCGGAAGGAAGGGAGAAATTTGTGTTAATTGCTAATTCCAGTAGGTCTAAAGTAGATGATTTTCCGAATGTTATTCCCTGTTTTGTATGAATACATTGTGGTGAGTTTACTAATTTACGCAATTGTATCGTAGTTTCTAAGTGAATCTAATAAATGATTATTACAGCAACCATCTTGTCTTTCACTCATCTCCTCTTGTCATCACATGGCGACCCTGCTATCTGAATTGTAAAACGCGTGGCGCGTATAAGCTTTTTATCCCACCAAAAATTAGGGAATTAGATTTCCTTCCAACTTCGTAAACTTATCGAGGACCGATGACAATTAATTATTAAAGAAAAAAAGAAAGAACAAAAAAACCTAATTACACGCTTTGATTAGCTTTAAACGGTCAGATTTCTTTCAAACTTCGTAGAGTTATCGAGGACCGATGACGATTCAATATTTTAAGAAAAAAAGAAGGAAATAAAGAAAAACATAAATTACATTCCAAAAAATCAAACTAAAAAATTAAAAAATAAATAATAGTTAAAAACTAAACGGGTGTTTTTTAAGATATTATCAAAATGATAATACTTCTACACATTGACACCAACCATGCACCCCACGCTTTTATTACAATTACACGATTCTTAATTCAAAATTTTCTATTTTTTTAGTTGGATTTTCTATTAAAGCGTGTTTTTTTTTAGTTTTTTTTAAACTATTATTTTTCTTAACGAGTAAGGCAGCACTCGCAAAAGGCGAAGAGTATTAAAATATTATTATTAGGTAATATTAAGAAGAGTAGTATTAAAAAGTGAAGATATAATTCCCATGTTAAACGTCCCACGAAACTGGTGTGCGTCCAGTGCGTCCCCATCACCTGAATTGACCCCACAGATAAATCTTGTGTGAAGATATAAAATAATGTTAATGTATACAAATGTATGAACGAATGTGTGAACTTAAGATGACCGTTGCCCTTACTTGCCCTTATTTGTACTGCATTCTGTAAACTACTGTTGAAGTGTACGGAAGATGAGGTTGATTAAAAAGTTTGTACATATTCTTTTTAGACTTACAATAATACTGGCAAGTGTTTTGTTAACAGAAAATAGTGTTGTGCTGTGAAGTGAAAGTTAATTTCTTAAAATTTAATTAGGAGCCCGAAGGTTAGTTAAATCTGTTTGTAATATTTTTATTACTCCCGTCACTAACTCTTATGTCATGGTCGTTATGTCTACTAACGCCGCGGCCTCGTTTGCCGGGTCGAAGGTCTCAAGTTCGATTTTTACTTTATTATACCGTATTCAGATGGTATAAAAGGCGAGCTTAATGCTAAGAGCATTCTCTACCAGCCAACTTGGCAAAGCAGAAAACAGCGATGACGGTATTAAATATTGTATGAAAAATTTAAGGAATAAAATACTAAATAGAGTCAAAGGGAGAAACAAAATATAAATATTATTTATTTATCAACATTATTGTATTTATCATACTTACATATTAGTAATTTATTTTTAATTATTTGAATTTTTTATCATAATATATAATGTATTGAGACTGATTATAAATTGTTATTAAGTTAATTCATTATTATTTGACAAGTAATTTGATTTTGAATTTTGTGTAACTTTATTAATATTTGACATTTGTATAGTTTAATTAATATTTGACATAGAAATTTTGATTTAATTTTTAAAGTTAATATTGCAATATGTTTGTTAATTATGCTAACGCATTAGGCTTGACCTGTAATGTTAGTGTAACTTTGGACTAAATAAATAAATAAATAAATATGTTTACTCTCAAGTCATGTCTATTTGAAGTTATATGGAACTCAGAACAGGGTATCCTTTGTTAAATAGAATATTCTTTTTTACTTAAAGTCTATTTTATACACGAGACTTATTTGGTAAACATTTTTAGCACTGCTTTTTATTATACACTAGGAAATCGCCCTCGCTTCGCTTCGGAAAAAAATGTATAAAAAATAATAATAATATAGCCAATGTTACCCGGGGATAGTGTAGCTTCCCAACTGTGAAAGAATTTTTCAAATCGGTTCGGTAGTTTCGGAGCCTATTCAATGCAAACAAACAATCAAATCTTTCCTCTTTATAATAAAATTTTAGTATAGATTACGCAAAAAGAGGGGTTTTAAGTTTGACGTGTTTTGTCAGAAATAATGTGGCTGTAAATTCGTGAAAGAATTTTTAAAATCGATCAAGTAGTAAAAAAATTAATTAATTGTAAACAAAAATTTGTTTTGCTATTAATTTATTTTATTTATTTATTATCTTCTATTTTAAAATTCTTTTTGTTTTGTCAGCCTTATTTTAAAATTACAAATTACAATAAAAACGCAGTAAGTGTTAAGGTTCTATGTTAATTAGTGTTTAATAAATAGACTTTAAGTTAATCATTAATGTGTTACTCGTATGGTATTTGACATTATTTTACCACTGATGTCTCACGGTGTATGAATTATAAATTGGGATCAACGGCTTAACGTCCCCTTCGAGGCAAGGTGCTTAAGAAACTTTATAAGTTAATAATGTTTTTTTTAAGTCAAAGGGGTTATTTATTACCAACAAAATTAAACTTAATTTAAAATAAATATCATATTACAGTGACTCATATTTATTAACAATATACTTTACCAAAAGGAAAGGAAGGAAACATCGTGAGGAAACCTGCACACCTGAGAGTTCTCCATAATGTTCTCAAAGGTGTGTGAAGTCTACCAATCCGCACTTGGCCAGCGTGGTAGACTATGGCCTGTACCCCTCACATTGTGAGAGGAGACCCCGAGCCCAGCAGGGACAATTATGGGTTGTTGCTTTGCTTTGCTTTTATACTTTACCAAAACGAATATAAAGCTATAATTACCGTTAATAATACCGTCACCGTTTATTAACGGTAGCGGTATTATTATACAGTTATTTGTTGCCCCGTGACACTTATTTAATCTTTAGACTTGTCTCAGACACAATGTAAGCTTAATAGAATTATGTATCTCTACTTCAATTTTGTTTATGTTTTTGTTTTCATTTGACATCCAACAGACTATAGACTATAGACAGCTTTATTTCCGTCCGAATACTTCCGGCCGAAAAATAATCTGAGTTACTTTTAAGTCGCGCCTAAAGAAGTTTTACTTCAAAATATATAAGAATGTATCATTATGACCTTTATCCTATATTTTATCGTATTTTCCGTATGTATTTTCCGTTTCTACTTCTACTTTTATATTCTTGTACCGCCTTTATGGTTCTCTGTTTAAACCAAAGGTCGACTGGCAGAGAATGCTTATAGCATTAAGTCCACCTTTTGTACTACTTAGTTATAAGGGTATAATAAAGTGTAAATAAATAAATAAATCTAATATATTCATTGATTAAAATAATATTTCAGGTTATATCAGTTTCGTTTCGAAATCTAATTTTAAAGCGTAAAATCATTAGGTACTGCAGAAAAAAAAACAAAAATGGCCGTGCAGTGATCGTCATGGGGAGGGCATTTTAAATGTTCATTCTCTAACACAGGCGCAATAGTCAGCCCGATGACGCGACGGGGGTGGAACTACCCCTTCACTATCGCTCAACTACTTTCACACACATGCACACATACCATTTTAAGTGGACCTATCATGCCCCCCTCAACGTTCACAACTCTGAGGAACCACTGTCCATCGGCGAGTCTAAATAAACTGGTTAAAAATCACACGTACATGGATAGAAAGGGGCCCGTACGTGGTAGGCATAAAATTCGAAAATATAGGTACATAGCCGTTGTGTTCCTCTGAGAACCGCAAATGAGATCGCTGGCAAAGTGGAACGAATGCATTCTAATTTATTTATTTTAGCTTTGAATTCGCTACAATGCCTAATATGCTTTTATGTATACCTTTTGTGTGTACCTACATTAATCGCGTAAAAACTTTGTAGGATCACAAAAGAAATAATATATTCAAAATGTTAAATGTATTTCAACTGTTAATCCTTCTATGGTTTAGTTGTTCAGTAAGTATTATATTTAACAACATTCTTAACTACTGGGCTTGTTTTTTCTTTTTACTCTTTTTACGCAGTCGGGTTTTTTGTTTTTTTTCCTTTTAGTAAGCAAAATTGCATACAAATTAATTTTGACGCCTAATTTGGCTTGTTAGGCTAATCATGAATAGCTACCACATATCGACGATGGAAAGGCAAAATGTATTATCCGCCATTTAGTAAAATGACCAGGAGAGATGATTAAAGTTTTAGAAAATTCATAACTTTTAAAGTATTGAAGATATCTCTATGAAATTTAAGTGAATAGTAATAAAATTTATTACAAATGCATTCATGTAAAAAAAAAATAACGTATGTCTAATATTTGTATTAATTTATGGAGTTTATACAAAATACCAAAAAATCTCAGATAGGTAAAATCAGTTTATATCCAAATATTATATCCAAAAAATTTCAAGCAAAGTGTTTTATATCCAAAATATAATATAAATATTTTCTAGTAAATTGTTTTATATCCAAATAAATGTGATATTGCTATCGAGTAAAATGACTTAAAAACACATCCAATCATGACCAGAGAGAGGTAAACGCTTTTATGTAACTTCTTCATATCTATGCAAACCTGGAAAAACAGTTCTACAGACATCATTGTATTCGAACAAAGAGGGCCAAGTGGTTTAACCATACACTTAAATATAATTTAGGCCACAAACTAAACTTTCCATTACTTAATAAAATCCTGAAAATTGTAAAAAAATTAAAATCATCCATCCAATCCATCCATCAGCCTTTGAAGGTCCACTGCTGGACATAGGCCTCCCCTAACTTGCGCCACTCTGACCGGTCCTGAGCCTTCTGAATCCAGCAGATGCCAGCTGTCTTCTTCAGGTCGTCAGTCCACCTGGTCGGGGAGCGTCCTATGCTCCTTTTTCCGAGACGTGGGCGCCATTCGAGGACCTTTTTTCCCCAACTGTTACCGGTCCTTCGCACTATGTGGCCAGCTCATTGCCACTTCAGCCGGCTAATTCTTTGAGCTATGTCGGTTACCCTTGTTCGTCTACGGATCTTCTCATTTCTGATGCGATCACGTAGTGAAATACCGAGCATAGCCCTCTCCATAGCCCGCTGCGCTACTCTGAGCTTGTGGAGTAGGCCAATAGTAAAGCACGACGTCTCGGATCCGTATGTCATCACTGGCAACACACACTGCTCGAACGCCTTCGACTTCAGGTACTGAGGTAGTGTTTTGGACGACAAGATATGACGCAGTTTCCCGAACGCAGCCCATCCGAGTTGAATTCTACGAGTGACTTCTTTCTCGAAGTTGGACTTACCCATCTGAATCACTTGTCCCAGGTAATTGTTTTCGTCTACAACTTCGAGAACAGCGCCATCAACAACAACCGGTACGGGTGTGACATGGACATTCGACATGATTTTCGTCTTGTCCATGTTCATCTTAAGACCCATCCGTTGTGAGGCGCTGTTCAAGTCCCCGAGCATTGTATCAAGTTCTTACAAGGAACCCGCCAGGATGACTATATCATCGGCATATCGCAGGTGTGTGATGTATTCGCCATTGATGTTAATGCCCCGTCGTTTCCACTCCATCTGCTTGAACACGTCTTCCAACGCAGCGGTGAACAGTTTTGGGGATATGACATCCCCTTGTCACTAAGAGGCAAAAAAAAATTAAAAATGAAGGTAAATGTTTTACTAAAATTATATTTATCAAAAAGTTACTGATTAAAAGGTTATAATGGTAAGGACGGAAAATCAAAACAATTAATTCAACAATAAACAACACGTAACTAAACAATCCATCCATCAGCCCTTGGAGGTCCACTGCTGGACATAGGCGTCCCCAAACTTGCACCACTCTGACCAGTCCTGAGCCTTCTGAATCCAGCGGATGCCCGATGTCTTCATCTGGTCGTCAGTCCACCTGGTCGGGGGGCGTCCTATGCTCCTTTTCCTAGATGTGGGCACCATTCGAAGACCTTTCTTCCCCAACGATTATCGGTCCTTCTCACTATGTGGCCAGCCCATTGCCACTTCAGCCGGCTAATTGTTTGAGCTTTGTTGGTTACTCTTGTTCGTCTACGGATCTTATTTCTGATGCGATCACCTTGAGAAATACCTAGCCCTTTCCATAGCCTGCTGCGCTACTTTGAGCTTATGGATTAGGCCAATAGTAAAGCACCACGTCTCGGATCCGTATATCATCACTGGCAACACACACTGCTCGAACACCTTCGACTTCAGGCTCTGAGGTAGTGTTTTGGACGATAAGATATGACGCAGTTTCCCGAACGCAGCCCGGGTTGGATTCTACGAGTGACTTCTTTCTCAAAGTTGGACTTACCCATCTGGATCACTTGTCCCAGGTAATTGTATTCGTCTACAACTTCGAGAGCAGCGCCGTCAATAACAACCGGTACGGGTGTGACATGGACATTCGACATAACCTTCGTCTTGTCCATGTTCATCTTAAGACCCATTCGTTGTGAGGCGCTGTTCAAGTCCCCGAGCATTATACCAAGTTCTTACAAGGAACCCGCCAGGATGACTATATCATCGGCATATCGCAGGTGTGTGATGTATTCGCCATTGATGTTAATGCCCCGTCGTTTCCACTCCATCTGCTTCCAGGGAGCCCGCCCGGATGACTATGACTATATAATCGGCATATCGCAGGTGTGTGATGTATTCGCCATTGATAAAATAAATAAAAAAAACATGAGAGGTGTCAAGGGACATTTCAAGGGAAGTTCCTTTCGATTTATATATTGTTTTGTTGTACAGCGCCATCTCTGTAAAACTCTCTAAATCACTTCAAGAAAAGTGTCGTCATTCGTAAGAATCAAAAAGTGTCGTAATTTTCCGTCTAGCCCCCTTTCACAACGCGCGATAAGGAACTTCGTTCCAATAACGCGTTTAGGAGGTTGAGTTGAGGAGAGATGTAGGTTCTCTCTGCGTATTCTACCGTCTGTATAATGGGGAATGTTCTGAAGATCTGTTTGGCTTACTACCTGCAGTTCATTTTCTTCACCGCACACAGCGTACCAGGTTCCATCAACACTATCTGGATACTTGGCGTTCATCCACAGTCCGGTTCTCACGTCATTTTCTACCTCGCACGTGTAAACTGTGGAACAAACTACCTGCATCGGTGTTCCCTCTAAGACCTATGACATAGGGTCCTTCAAGAAGCGGGTCTATCGTCATCTTCTTGGCCGGCAACGCGTTGGTGACGCCCCTGGTGTTGCTAATGTCCATGGGCGGCGGTGATCACTTAACATCAGGTGACCCGTCTGCTCGTTTGCCTGCTCAAAGCATAAAAAAAAATAACGCTTCACACTCATAGCCCGACACTAGGATTCCCTGTGTCGTGGGTGCCATGGACAACACACAAGACAAGGACATTCACGCCCAGACCGAGAACAAAAATTCAAACTCATCATTCAAATTTCCGCCTCGCTGGGAATCGAACCCAGAACCCTTGGCGCGGCGATCCGGCATGGTGACCATTGCGCCACACGGGTCGTCAAACACCCACGGGACTTCAATACTTCTATATACCGGTACTCGATCCGGCACCGCTGGGGAGAATTTAGTACTGTCCAGGTCTCGATAGAATCAAAGGTTTTCTCATAGTCCACATAGGCAACACATAGCGGCTGATTACCTCGGTCTTCTGTATAATCTGCCGCAGTGTGTGTATGTGGTCTATAGTACTGTAGCCTTTTCGGAATCCTGCTTGTTCGGGAGGCTGAAAGTCATCAAGCCTGCGTGCAATGCGATTTGTGAGCAGCCTCGGAAACAGCTTATAAACGTGGCTCAGAAGTGCAATGGGCCTGTAGTTCTTCAAAAGGGCTTTATCGCCCTTCTTGAAGAACAGCGTCTCCACACTTCTGCCCCACGCTTCCGGGGTAGTTCCAGTGTTGATGACGGAATCGAATAGTTTTTGGAGCGCCACTAGAAGGGGGTTTCCGTCAGCTCTTAGAAGCTCGGTTGTGATTCCGTCATCTCCCGGTGTCTTATTGTTCTTAAGTTATTTGAGAGCCTCTCTAAACTCATACAGGCTAACGTCCGGGATATCCTCTGTGTAGTGTTGGGTCGGTTTAGCTCGCTTGTCGCTCTCCTCGCGAGGAGATGGAGCTTGAGAGGAGGCATACAACCGTCCGTAGTATCTCTCAGTTTCGTACTTCAGTGCCGAACTCGGTCTTTAACCTCGTAAGCTGACCTTGCCCAGTAGATAGATCCTTGGCGAACACTTTTGAGCCCTGGCGCTAAACAATAACTTATCTAAAATACTTAAATAATGGTGAATCGCGAGGTTTGACAACGGCACGAAGTGCGCGTAACCATCCTCTCCGACACAAGAAGGGTGACTGAAGCGCCTGCGCATCAGCCCGTACTTAAATATTACCATCTGACTTACTCGCAATTTGCTTTAATTTGTATGGTTTAACAATAATTTTTTGTATGCAATAAAAAATTGTAAAGTGGTTTAATGCCAAAAATGAAACTAGTACAGTCAGTTTAAATGCACATGTTATTTGTGAAAAAAAACAAGTAAATTTGTTTTATTGTATTAAAATAGGTTCTAGAAAGAACAGCAAAACGACTCAACGCATAATGTTACCTTATTTTGGATAGGTAAAATGTATTATCTTGGAAACAATAGCATTTTAGAATACAGTAAAATGTAATAACTTACAACGACTAACATTTAAAATCGGAGTAAAATGTTTTAATTCTATTGATGAACAAAAATCAAGTTGGGTATAATGTATCAATTACAAAAATGATAATATTATAATTTGGTAAATTGTTTTAACATTTAAATTTAGTTAAAGTCAAGCAAGGCAAAGTAACATAAGGTAAAATTTTTAGTTGAGATGTGTTTTAATGACAAAATCCACTATTTACTGTGGAGTTAAAACACAAAAAAATATGAAAAACTTCAAAAACACTGGTGTATTAACGACCATAAAAGTCTTCAGATCGAGCTGAAACTAGGACCATTTGAAAGAGAAAATTCTCCCGATTCCAACGATGTATATAACTCGATATCGCCTAAAATGGCGGTTAATACATTATGCCTTTCCACCGTCGATATTAATGTGTCTCCTACTTCCCGAAATTTGAGACTTAGATTGCTTTTAACGTTAAGTCGGCCTTTGTGCCTTTGATATTATTGTAAGGTTCAAAAGTTTAAATAAATTTTGAGATTACTTTTTATAAAATAGAATTTTCCCCGGTTTTGTTTTGTGGTCGTAACTATTGATCGCTGATTAGATCAAGAGTTAGTTTAATTTGATCCTTTGTATAAAAAATAAATAAATAGGAAACCTTTCATTGATTGCCTACTGTTTGTCACGAAAAAAAAAATTGCGCTGGTTCTACACTCCTATCTCTTACCCATAGGTAGACCTGGTAGTAATACGACTTTGTCATGGTAGTCTTAGTAAACATTGTCACTTGTGCATGCGGACTCTGAAACTAGGTAGGTAGATACTAGATACTCTATTGAAAGACCACGGGTACAATTTCTGACCAGTAGTTACATAAATTGTGACAGAAAAGTTTTTTCTATGGCGGTCCAATTTCTCATTTGGGCTCATAATTCGGATGTGATTACTGTCTATAGCTACGGCAAATCGGGGGCATCTCATGCATACATAAAACAGAGCAAAATGTTGCGTTACATAAATAGTAGCGATTTTTGGCGCAGTTCTCAATATATCACGTCGGTTGCAGGACGTCACGCATAACGCACACAAGCGTGCCGCACACAGACGCGCGTAGTCATCGTCAAGCTAATGTACAGTCAGGACAAGAAAAAAATAAAAAATGTTTCTTTTTTTAAAGCTATAAGATAATTCTTGACTACAATCCCACCTGTAAGAAGCGATGTAGTCTTGGGTGGTAAGACGCACTAACTTCATAAAAGCCTATTCATTCATGCCTTGAAAACAGGCCTTTAAAAGGTTTTTTAACCATATGAAATGAAATGAAATGAAAAAACTTTATTACGGCTTTTGAAGCACAGCAACACGTATAGCATATCCCACGCTTTATGGAAGACTCCATGCTTAAGTGGAAAAGTATGGTCAAATGGATCACTGCACGGACCAAGGGCTATTTATATTTTATAGTAGACTTTACATCTCTTTTTATGATAAAACTACGTGTGTTCAAATTATTTTTTGTCCTTGTATTAAGTGTATTATAATATAATATTGGTTTATTCTAAATCAAAATACTCATGGTTCGTTAAACATAACAATACGCTAACTTTAAAAAATAATATTTAATAAGTAACTTTAAAAATTTCTGTTATAAAATATTTTTTATTTTAATAACAATGTCTGAGGTTTGTTTCTTACTAGAAGTAAGATTATTCTTACTAGAAATAGAAACTCCTAGGTCCATAGCTAATTGGCCAAAAGACACCATTGCTTCTATTTACCTTCGCCATTGCTTCGTCTGTAAGTCAATAGAATTCACCATAAATACGGCATTTTGGGAAACACACTAGGTACATTCAAAATATTAATCCCAACCTTACGCTAAGCCAAGAAAACTGATGACCGATAGCTATCTATTTGTCGGACTGTACCCCCCTAGCGGGCATTTTGCGAAGTGTGAGCGGCCTCGTTATTAGTTCGCCTGCGCTGCGTCGGGATAGGTTTTCACAATTTTGAGTCGAGCAGAGTCACACAATGCGCGACGTCATTTTCTATGATTAATAGCGGCGCGTCACTACTACACCGGAATGCTGTACCTACTATATTATAGATGATAGTATGTTAGGTGATATTTAAATACAGATAATATAAAGGGATGTATGTACCGTTTTTTTAAATTTCATTTGTAATGAAAGTTGCGTTGCGGTAAGTATAGGTAGGTAAGTCTTGACGTTCAAAATGATTGATTAGGTTCCTTTAGACGAGATACTTTTGGTTGTTAAGTTAATGATAGAATGATGAAGTTAGATGAGACTCTATTCAGGTAAGTTTACCTACTTTGTTTGTGTTTTAGGTAATAAGTTTAATATTAAAAGATTATTTTTTACAGACTCTTACACATTTATTTTTCTATTTTTTTACATGGTACACGGTAAAATATAAGTGTACTTACCTATGTCATTGCTTACAACATGTCATTTTGTTATGAGTCCAAAACATAACATTTCTAAAAACATTACTCAGCAAAACGCCCGAACAATCAGTCATAAAACCACAATTTTAAAAACATACCTTTCACTATTTATTGGCAGATAGCTCGTTATTGTGGACGAGGCCGATTCATCAAACACTAATCAACTAATACACATAGCTATAGTTAATAAATAAACACGTGAAATTTTCCACAAAGCGTACGTGAACGCCATACTAAAAAGCCTGGTAGGCCTAAAAACGTGAATTTCGGCCATGATTCCGCACCCCCCTTTTTTGTGGGTGGGTGGGAGGCCACCTGCACTATCTCCCCAGCGATACTTGACGACCGCGATGCTAGAATATTAATGTTCAAACTTAATTGAATATTTTTGACTTATCGATTTTTTTCGATCAGCTTTTTGAGAGCCCATTTTGGCCTCTGTTTGATATTCATAAATTTAGATCACCGTCAAATTCTACAGCCAATTAAGTTCCAAAGATAAATATTTAGTGTTCACATTTCAGGTTATTGAAATTTTGAATGAAAATGTTTCGCGTTTCTATTTTTGAGGAGTAAACTTACAGTAACCATAATCCAGGAAGATGTAATGAATTGTTTTGACGAATTCGGTGGTCACGAGAGTCAGTATAAAAAATGACACTAAAATTCAAATACATATGGACAAAAAATCCGTTTACTTACAATAAAATTTCTAAGGTAGTTTAAAACAAAGGATCCAAAGTTCATAATAAAACCGTAAGCCAACGCTTAATATCCAAGGAGGCAAATATTAAACGGAATCATACCGTCTGCCGTACCCATCTTCTAATTACTATCCTCTTAATTAATTCCCCAATCGTAAATAATGTCCAGCGGGTGTAACAATGTTATCTTAACAAATTGACGCCGGACTAGAAAGGAGCGCCAAATTTTACAATTTTGCTCCGGTGTTTAGCCGTGTTTATGGGATGGGGTGGGGGACATAGTGGCGAAAGGGGGAAAGGATAAGGAAAGGAGAAACTGGCTGGACCCCCGGCACTTAGATATATTTGTGCCATGCCGACCCTCCAAGATACGGATCGGTGAGCCTGTGTGCGATTCTCCCGTGACTCTGTTTAGGAAGCTTTGTAATATAATGAGGGTACGTGCTCTTGGTTATAAAAGGACGGATACATTAAAGTTTAAGTTTGGGAGAATAAAAGACAGAAAATACATATTAAGTATATGCAAATTAATAAATAATGGATCTTTGGACACTCAATGAGTGTAAAAGAATCCATTAATTAAATCTAGTCTATTCTTCTGTGGTATCAACGCACAGACCAAACCCTTTTAGGGATGGAAACTTTTTAATTTTTAACTTTTTATTATAATTTCGCACAAGTATTCCTCTTATGATGTAGGGATCCACTAAGGAAGGCTGTTTCAAAATTCAACCCCTAAGGGGGTGAAATAGGGGATAAATATGATAATCGGTCTCGCTTTTTGCAACTGAACGTCGTCATAGGAATTAAGAAAGTATTTGCTGATATTATGGCTTCAACCCCCTAACGCCCCATACTGAGCATGGGTCTCTCCTCTTGAAGAAGCCTAGAACATACTTCACCACGCTGCTCCAATGTGGATTGGTGAAGGGATTGGTGGCCAATCAAGAGTCGGAAGTTTCCATACCACCCAAACGCTTCCAATATAACTCAGTTTGAAAATTATATGAAACAAAATTATAATACATATAAAGGCTGAATAGTTAAATATACATTCGAGCTTAAGACAGCTTCAGAAATATACATAAGTAAGTATACTAATATACAGGCTATCAAAATTTTACTTGAAATCTTACTTTTGACGATTTTTTTCCCTTGAATGTTGTATTCGCCTAACCATTTATCTTACTTTGTCGGTGGATTCCACTACAATTAGCGCATCGAAAAGTAAAAATTACGTAACATTACCAACTCGTTAATGGGATCTCACTTACGCTATAATCGGTGATGCTGTCGGTTGCTGGACCTTTTCGAAGGTTAAGCTATTTTGTTTTTTTTTTCTTTTCTCTTTCTTTTATAATTAATTTTACCTATGATGAAAGTTAGCCTTTCCACTACTGTATTTTTTCTTTTCTTCTGTAAATGTTAACTGTGAGTTTACTGTGCTATTCTTTGATGATTAAATAAGTCAATATTTATTTTTGTATTTTATATACTCACACGACAATATTAAATTATATAAATTTTTTCACGCATCTGTATTTAATTCCAAACCCACACAGAAATATAGAATTTAAACTTATTCATCAAAGTAGCTCGCAATATGAAGAAAGAGACGCTAAAACACGTCACCCAATAAAATACGAATTGCGGACCAGAGACTTACAAATGTAATAAATGTGACAATGTATTGTCATCTCGGGCGATCGTTAAGTAAAGCTGATCAAAGAAAAGCCTTTCGTTCCAAAAACCCGAGGGTTGAAAAGACATTCTTCCCGCAATGAGTCCCGTATCCCGTTAGATCGAATGTGTTTATCCCGCTCCTCTGTTAGTACGGTCGGCGACCATTCGTCGGGGACAGCTCGATTTAATATTCTATTTTACTCCGACGATAAGATTAAAGTATGTAATTTCTTGCCCGAATGGGGAGGCGTTTTGTTTACGCACTAGACGCAGGGCTGTCGATTTAGCTTCTAAATTACATAAAATATCGAGCTTTACCTGACCCTTGACGACCCGTGTGGCGCAATGGTTACCATGCCGGATCGCCGCGCCATGGGTCCTGGGTTCGATTCCCAGCGATGCGGAAATTTGAATGATGAGTTTGAATTTCTGTTCTCGATCTGAGTGTCGACACAGGGAATCCTAGTGTGGGGCTATGAATGTGAAGCGTTATTTATTTATTTTATTTATTTATGTGATGTGGTGCGTAAGCTATCGTAACATTATTCAATACCACAAATTTTTTCATTTTTCTGATTGTTGTTTAAATAAAAGTTAGGTACTAAATTATTTAGGAGTTAAAAGGAAACAGCGCAATTTACAAAGATTTACTAAGTTAAAAAAAAATAATTTGACGAAAATATAATTGATAATTAAGTATATGTAATTATAATATAATTTTGGCCACCTATTAAATTTTTATCGTGAATAACTAGACATTTTAGATTAAACTTATGTTATAAGTTTTCATGAATAACTAGACTAATTTTTAATAGGTGGCCAAAATCTTCCAAATCATACCTTTTAACCTGTGCTTTTAACCTACGTCTGAAAGTTAAAACAGCAATTCTATTTAGATTATCAGCTGTAGTATCACTTCAATTAAAATGCATTTTCTAACATAGGTACTTAATTCTACTGTCATGTTAGTTCAAATCTAATAAAAAAATTGAGCGAACAAAGAACATCTCAAAATGGCAGCCCTCTGTAAGAAGTGCGATCCCCACAAACCGACGGTCCTATAATAAAAGCCCCCTCTCTCTCCCTCCCCCACCCACACTAAGATGACATCGGAGTATATTGGACAATTTTCATACGTACTGGATTCGTGACTCGCTTAGCAATTTTGTTATTAGTCGCCAACTCGACACCATACGAATATCCCGAATATGTATCTTGAAGTTTCGCACAGTCGACTAGGGTTTTTAAAGATGTTTAGTTATTTTAATTATAATTATATTCTTATTCATAAGGTGTAGTCATAACTACATGTAATATCTATAATACATATTATATTGTAAGCATAATATTTATATAATTATGCATATTATTAAATAATGTATTTTATTCTTAAGTTAATGATTGACTATAATCTTAAGGCTGGGACACAGAACATGCTGGGGGCTAAGATGTTTTTATTAATATAATATCATTGGCTGGGGGCACGATATTTGCGTTTTTGAGTGGTCGCGGGGCGGCGCGGCGCGAGGCGATAAGCACCGCTGCTTATTTATATCTTGCGTGGGCACTAGAGATGGGCAAAGCACCGGGTTTAAACCCGATGCTTTGGAAAACTCTTATAAACACCCAAAAATAGGGTTTTTAGTTTTTACTTAATTTGTGAAACTACTTAAGTAGGTAATATTTTAAAAAACCCTTTAGGTACCAATAGAGAGCCACATTATTTGTGAATGTCATAGGGTATCGGATTCTTGAAAATTTATGTAAGGTAGTTTTATGGCTACTCGATCATGGCAAAACGGCTATACGGATTTGGGTATTTAGAAAACAGTTTCTTACATGGATTAACACATAAAATATTTTTTATTCCTATTGAATGCTCCTGAGAGATAAAATAGGAAACGCGATATTACCTATTTTTACGCGGGGAAAACCGTGGTAAAATAATCCCGAAAGTACCAAAAATCCCGGGAATCCCGGTTCCAGCATAGGCGAAAAACCCGGTTCTTTAAAACATGACCGATTCTCGATACCCTAGTAACTAGGATATCGAGAATCGGTCATGTACTACTACATACTAGGGCCTAGTACCTACAACTTCCTTTATACCTTCCTTCCTTTATAACTTCATTTTATACCTACTTTTTCTTTTTTTTACTTTAAGAGTAATAAAGTAGGTATATTATAAGATCAAAACATTATCCGAAAGTTATCTATCTATAGATATATCTATGGCGTACACATTAATATTGGCGAATCCAACAAAATCCCTTAAAAACATTTTCGAATGAACATGACGAGCGAAAACTAACCCTTCTAATCTTGCGAAGCAACGGCTCCCCAAAAACAATCTAAAACCACCCTCGCTATTTCTTTCATCCCTCCCCTCGGGGGGATAAGTCACCCTGCTTAAGATCGATGGTGGGGAGATTTTACTTTGCGATAAGGGTTGGGCCTGTCCCGAATTAAGGGCGCCCTTTGTGCGTCTCAGATGGGTCGAACTTCATGCCTTGTTTTGACGTGTTTTATAATTAATTTGGTAGTTTGGGGGCTTAGTTTAACGAGGGCGAGGGAAATTTATCGTAATGAATTAGACCAAAGTTTCAGAGCCCGCGTTGGGGCAGGTAGGTTTTGTATATTGATGCTAAAGTTCTAATGTAGGTATGTTGTCGGGAGTACAGAGGAGACCAAAGAATTATGATTACGTGATAAGTCAAATATGAATAATATCAAAGTCAAACTATCAAAAAATATTATACAACTAATAGGCATAAAAGTACAGATTATGACAGGAACTAAATATGGCATGATGAAAAAATATAATATTACGAATTGTCTCCAGAAAATGATGACAGTTTTGTCCTACTGTATGCTATAGCCTATCAAACTAAGTTTATTTATGATCCATAAATCCATTTAGTATTTTGCGTGAAAGATTAACTAACATCCTTAAATCCTTACAAACATTCCCTTTTCTAATAAGACTAGCTGACCGGGCGAACATATCGCCTAATAATTGATCCGCTATCGAGAAGGATGAAAAATTATGAAATTACTAAAATGACTATTAAAAAATAGGGGTTGACGATAGAACAGTGAAAATTTAGGGTTTTATGCCACATTACAAAAAAATTGTCCAAAAAACAAAAATAAACTGTTAGGGGTGGACAACCCTATCACTTAGGAGTATGAAAAATTTCATAAAAATCGGTCAAGCCGTTTCGGAGGAGTATGGTAACTAACAATGTGATACGAGAATTTTATACATATACATATAAGATATTAGTAGGAAGTGAGACTATAGAGAAAAGATGTTAACACATTCATATCGACTTGTAGACCATTGTGTTTCAAATCAGCTTGCATAGTTATTGACCCAGGTGTTTCAGCTCGGTTTATTACAGACATATTAGAGTTTCCCTTTGTCAGTACAAACAACGCGAAATTAAACACTAGCTCGTACAAACAATGGTTAAATAACTTTATTTGTTTTGAGTAAACAATTTGTGGGCAGAATATAAGTAACTTCTGTTCAAAATACGTTGGTGGCAGACACGCTTACAAATTTTGTATTTGATCAAGTTCACGTTCTGATGATATATTATGAGGAATTGTTTGTCTTGCGTTTACAAACAATACATCTCAATTAATACAAGCGTAAGTAAATTCTTTGTTTAAATAAACTGGGAAGCCGTTAGCTAGGTTGAATTGACACAAGAGGTCTATGCGACGTTGTTGTGTTTTTTCGTATTATACGTACCTACCTACATTAATATTATAGGTTACTGCCCTCACTTGCCTTGGTATCCACACTCAGAAAATGTTTAGACAAGATTCTTTTTTACATAGGTATCTTTTTTTAATCGTGAACTAATTGCAACGAAACAACATTCAATGTTACAATCTTACTAAAATACATCCAAAGCCGCAACCAAATAGGTTTAGCCGTTTCGTAGAATAGTGGAAACAGACAAAAAAATGAAAATGACAAAACAACTTAATCAAATACAATGATAATAAACTCATCCAATTTCGTGTAGTACCTACCTACCTAGTTTGCAAAGAAAATTCTAAACATAATTGTTTTGATGGCACCTTTAATATATCTGCTAAGAACAGACATGTACCTACCATTTTGAATTATATTTCATGTATGGATACGTAGACTTAGATTATGAATGAATTGGTAATAATTAGGTAAATTGTATAATTTTATAAGTAACCAAGGACTGTTTTATGCTATTGAAAGTGATAGATCCGTAGAACAGTAACATCATAAGTAAATAATATATTATGTATACCTAATGTACATTAGGTAATTAAGATAAAAACATAAATAAACTTGACAAGCGCGAGTTAAACTCGCTTGGAGAGGGGTCCGTACGTTTATTATGTATGTATTTACCGTTATTTTTCTATTTTATTTATTTTTGGCGTTTTTAAGACCACAGAGTTCTTATAGGTTTTCCTGTAATATTAAGTAATGAACTATTCTCTGTATTTTTTTCAAAATTCTGGCGTCAGTAGTTTCAGAGATAAGGGGAGGAGAATGGTAAATTTTTAGCTTTAATTTTTGTTCTTTCTTGAATAATTTTAAAACTACCCATTGTAGAACTAAAACAAAAATATATTTGAGATCCTTACAACAAGCTCTTTCATTTGACATACGACACGATATGGTTTGCAAAACAGTTTTTGTTTAATTTTGATTTCGATTTTTTTTTTCAAAAATTCCGTTGTTTACTTTATACCTTCGTCTTTGGGTCACAAAAAAGTACATGAGTACCTACCAAATTTCAACTCATTTGGTCTAGGAGTTACGGAGTAAATTGGCTGTGAACGGCGTAATCCTATTAGGGTTCCGTTTTTCGTTTTTTCTTATGGAACCCTGAAAAATAAAGCACTGACTATTAATGGAGTCCTGAACGAGAGCAAAGTATCTAACTTATTACATCATATGGCCATTTCAATAGGGAAGTAGATAGGTACCTACCTGCCTATTCTCTGTCTTATCATGTTACATAATAGGTACCGCCCAAAGCCTTAGAAGTCTCTCAATTTCAATTGTTCCTTCACTATTGTCGTAGGTGTCAATAACAACCGTCTCTATTATTCTTCACTAAACAGACAAGGACGGTGTCTACTGTAGGTATAGTGATTTAATTATGTGTCCTATTCATTACTGGTTCCTTTGTTTCTCGAAGCCCATTGGAGCGTTCCTATTGTCTTAAGAGTACTAAAGTGGCTTTTAATACCTATGAATATACATTATACCCTCGGTATCTGGGTTAGAAGAGAAGAGACGCAAGACTGGCGATGTGGCAATATGCATAATTAATTTATTTATGAACTAGCTGACTCAGCAAACGATTTGGTTTTGTTTTCTGGGTTCCGTTTTTTATTTTTTTCTTTTGGAACCCTGAAAATGACAAATATTTCGGCGCATCCTTTCAATTCTCGAATTAAGGCATGCATGAATTTAAAATTCTCAAGGTAAGTACCTCATCATGACTCAAGAAGACCAGGTCATAACCAACATTATTAGAAATTCAGAAATTTATACGTTACAGTACCAGAGTACCAGCAATCTAAATAGTGCTCATTCGTGGTGATTGCTGAAACGTAGGCGTGCAATTAAAACTTCTTTGTACCCTGGCCGAGGGAGGTGGGGTCACTTGACGAAGTTGATAATTGGAAAAGTTTAGCTCCACCCGTCGGCAAGCAGTGATGAAGGTTACTTGAAGCTCGGTGCAGTTCTGTAATATTCTACTCGTATTTATACTTGTAGCTAACGCGACCAATGGCTTGCGTTGATTGTGGAGTAATGTATAACTTGGTAGGTACAGAGTACCAAACTACCAACAGAGTACAGAGTACCTACCAGTTGATATTTTAATGTAATGTGTAGTTGTTACAATTTGTAATGTAACGGAACATAGACTGTGGAGTAACTGAAATATATACGTATCTATAGGTATATCTATCCTACAGTGTACCTACGCGGCCTGCCAAAGGCCCTTGAAGGTGCTCTGGGTCGGAATACGCGTTTAAAAGAAAGAATAGTCTCGCCGATATATAGAAATGTGTGATTCGGGAACAGTCGAAGCCAAATACAAGTGGGATTTTCGTACCTACCTTGATGTTGGTCTTCCAGGAGACGCCTCTCCTTTTCAGCCTCGAAGCACTCGAAGGTAGTTTCAAGGTGCAAATTACGCTGGCGCCGGTGCACACCACTCACAATTCTCGTTGGAATCAAAACTATTAGGTACTTACCTACTTGAATTACACTCCCACGGGATCCCGTATACTAAGACTGGAATGATGTTCAGGGAGGCACTGATGTGACGTATTTAGATTAGTTTTAGCCTGGGAATACACGTCCGATTTTGTTTCCGATTGTCTGATCAGACTAGTCTGATCAGACAATCGGAAGGTCCTCGTGCCATACATTTGTTTGAATACACAATACACGTCCGATCAGATTGTAGGATCGGACGTCCGAGTCGGAAACAGCGCCAAGACGTTTACGATTTTATGGCCGATCCGATTGTCTGAAGGTGCGGTCTGCATACTTTTCTACAGAGACCAATACACGTCCGATTCCTCCTTCCGACTTGCCAGTTTACTCTCTAGCGTGACAGTGAACCAAAGAGTAATATAATACCAGTGAACGCACGCGTCGCATTGTTATGTCATTTTAGTAGTTAAGTAGATAAGTAATTTAGAAATTTTTCTATTTTTCTGTTAAGTAGGTGGGCGGGGCTTATCACTTAACACGTTTGGACGGGCACTTTTTACTTAAAATTTAGTTAAAATTTACTAAAATGGTTAAGTAATTAAGTAGGTCACGAGGAAGTCGTAAACTTCTTTGCATTGTTGATCATTAGTTTTTAGGAAACCAAAGGACATGCAAGATTTATTTTAATTTAAGATATTATTATGAATATTTTATTTTATTTTTATTATTTTAATGTTTAATTCTTAAAATGTATAATAATTTCTACCAATACTCATACTCCATACATTGTGCCTTATTTTATTCCTATATGGTATCTATCCCTTTTTTCATTTTAATTTTTACCCACGACGGACGGAACGAAACGAAGGCGGTATATGTATGCATTAGGGGTTAGAGGTTTTTTGTTTGTTAGTTTGTATGTATGTATATTACCGTTTTTATGAAAACTACTGGGCCGATTTCATTGCAGTTTTTTGCATCCAAAAGGTATCACTAAAGAGCAGGCTTATAATTATATGTTTTATGGCGGTAGGCCACCAGAGGGCGCTGCAGTAGCCTGATACGGGGGGTTTTTCAAAATTTTTATTTTTATGCCCTGCTATCTGTACCTACACGCTGCTAACATTCCAATTTTTAACCGACTTCAAAAAAAGGTGGAGGTTCTCAATTCAACTGTATTTTTTTTATGTTTGTTACCTCAGAACTTTGGACTGGGTGAACCGATTTTAATGATTTTTGTTTTAATCGAAAGCTGGTGCTTGTCGTCTGGTCCCACATAAATTTGATCGAGATCTGACTATGGCATCCATGTCGAAAGCATATGTCTTACATTTGCATTAAGTATGTGCGTGATAAATGGACGAATAATTCAATATTCAACCGATTTCGACGATTCTTTTTTTATTGAATGTACTTCATTTGAAGTCGGTTATTTTTTTGTTAAAATTAAATACAGCCGTATTGGGGCGGCTTAGAATACTAACCCGAATCCCACGCCGGAAGGGTGTCGTAAAAGGCGACTAAATCCGGCCCACTGGTGGTAGGGCCCTCGGAGGGATTATATTAATAGTATTGTTTTTAATTGTTAATTAATACCATTATTACTATTATTATTTCTCCATTGGGGTTCGCCTGGATAGCTACCACCCTCTAGCATGAGACAGCCGCCAAACAACTCGTGTTCCGGCTGGGGGCTTGAGAGTCAGTTCTTTCTTTCTTTTTCTTCTTTCTTTCTTGGCCGGCAACGCATCGGTGATGCCTTTGGTGTTGCTGATGTTCATGGGCGGCGATAGCCACTTACCATCAGGTGGATCGTCAGCTCGTTTGCCGGCTATTTCCATTAAAAAAAATAGATTATTTGTAATACGCTTATACATACACACCCTCGCGGTATGTTTTTACCTGTGTTGCGGGTGGCATAGATGACACATATAACACATCCCAATAACACCCATGACCCGAGTACAAGAGTTAAAAGAGCTTATACTTATTCTATAACAATCAAAAAACTTTTCGGGGTATCTCAGTAATTTTGGATGTTTTAAGTAGAAATTACTCTCGGTAAGTCTTGTCAGATTGATACTTAATCAATCTGAATTGAAATTGAATATTGAATCCAATAGCGACGTTATTTCTTCTTTCGCGCTAACACGAGCAAATATGCAATAAGTAACCATAATTTTCATTCGCCGTCCATCTTTTCTTTCTGGCAAGCAAGCACTTACCGCTCTCACAGCTCGAGAACGACTGTGTTCAGAAAAAGTCTGACGCAAAAATCGGACGTGTATCGAGTAAATACGATCAGATAGTCTGATCAGACAATCGGAAACAAAATCGGACGTGTATTCCCAGGGTTAACGTTTTCAAGTAAGACGAATATGTTTTCTAGCCGCGCGCCGCCATCATCTCGATCGTTTCTTGTGAGGTTTCTTCGGTCGTTCCCCATTGGTCTGTTATTCAGTCGTTATCGGGTCGACCGAGTCTTGTTATTGACCAATCCGCGAATCACGATCAATCAGCGGGAGTTTTGAATTTGGAATAAGTTACAATTTGCGAATAGCAAACATACAGCTTCTTAATTTAGACGTGCAATTTTTTTTCTAAAATCGGGCAAGTGCTATATAAGATTCAGAAGTAATAAATTTATAGACTATTAACTACTACTTATGGTAACATAGCTGTGATAGTTTTTCTTGTAAATTCATCATAATTATAACCTATTTTTGAGAATTTTCTCACTTGTCCATCTCCAACCGTGTAGCCTGCAAGGAGGGGACACTTGAATCCAACCAAAATTAGCACTTTAAAGGCAAATATTTCGCAAACGAACCCCTAATTTCAAAAATGGTCTTAGGAGACCCATAATATTTTTTAGAGTCCAAGAGCTTGAGTTAGATACGCTTTTTAGAAAAGCTTAATCGGCCAGTGTTGTTAGGTAAGTGTAAAGGTGTTAGACAAGTGTAAAATATATTTTCGTTTTAATATAAATGCCGACAAACGAAGAGCAAGCTACCTGGAGGTAAGGTAGTCATCGCCCATGGACATCAGCAACACCCCAGGCTTTACCGATACGATAGCAAAGGAAGAAAATATTTTTTTTTTAATCTAAACGTAGAAAAAGGGTATCTGATTTACATACTATTGAATAACAAAAACATATTTTATTTTTTAATTCGGTTTAAATACAATTATTGTAACAGACATACACACGATTAGTACTAAAACTGAAAATGTATAGTTTTTATTTTTGTAATAAAGCGCCCCAAAATTATAGTGGTATCGGCGGATGCTTGACGGCGTCTGTAATTGGAAAACTTTTATTCCGTTTTGCAGTAAGTGACGAAGGTTGTGGCGGGTAAAATATAGTATGTATATATCATTTGTCTTACATAGAAAATATGTATTATTTAACTATGTCTTTAACTAAATTTATTTATGTAAGGGAGAGAACTATCAAGCGTGTTGGTTAAAAAAAACAACAATGTTTTTATTTCTAGCACTCAGCCCGCTGCCTTGCCCGCATTTACCGGGGTAATAACATTAAAGTATTATTACTAGCGTATAGAACCGACACCGCGAACACCATGTATGTCCCAATGCATTGGCGCCACGTGGCTTCAATCTTCAATGGATTCGTTCGATTTTGAAAGGAGAACCGGGGCTCAATTTTGAAAATCGACCTCCCGGGCGGAACACATGTTTTGTTCGAGATGTCTGTTCTATGACATTATGCTTCAATGGGTAATAAGTACCTTTTGTCTTATTAAAGATCATGGTTTACCTGTCTGAGAGTCATTGACATAGGGGTCACGCATACCTATTTTTAACCGAATTCATAAAGGAAGGAAATGTTCAGTTCGACTGTATTTTTTTATATGTGTTACCTCAGAACTTTCGACTGGGTGAATAGATTTTAATGATTTTTTTAAGCTATTTATCGAAAGCTGGTGCTTGTCATGTGGTCCCACTTAAATTTGAGCGAGATCTGACGACTCGTTTTTGAGTTGTCTCTAATTTTGAAGTCGGTTTTTTTATAACCTGGAGTGCAGATTTGTTCATCAGACACCCCAGCTGATGGTAAGTGGTCACATGTTTATGGACCAAAGCAACACTGGAGAACAATTTTATGACAAAAGGCCAATCACCAATTTTTTTCAATAAGTTCACAAATTGTGAATAATAATTTATTTGTTTAGTGAATATACATATTTCAATTTACAATAATATGAAGCGCTCATAGCCCTGCGGCTTGAATTAGTGACCGCTAGTGGCAAAAAAATTCTTGAGCGTTTCCGTGCTTCGGAGGGCACGTAAAGCCGTCGGTCCCGGTTGTTATCATAAGATAACAGTCGTTAAGCCATGTCGGAGGCCCTCGGGCGGTTTGAAAACTTCCGACACTCGGGTTGGCCACTAACCCCTCCACCAATCCGCACTGGAGCAGCGTGGTGAAGTATGCTCTAGGCCTCCTCAAGAGGAGAGACCCGTGCCCAGTAGTGGGCCATTAATGGGATTAAGCCAATTTACAATAAACATACTTCAAAATTTAGTCTATTTTGAAGTTAAACTTATAAGTACTTTCTGAGTGAAACAAATGTGAAATTAATTAATTTTAAACTACGCAGACCCCTTTACCTTCATAAAAATCAATTCTCCCGTAACATAAGAACATTGGCTGAGTGAATATTATCATGAATTATAACTAAAACGTTATTCGTCTGCCAGTCGGAGCCAGGGGAGGTAATTTCATTGCGAGAAGGGTCGCACAGAAAACTAATTTTAGTTACAAAAGCAAACAACCCGATAGTAAGGGAGGGTCTTTGTTTCCCTCACTAATAACAACCAGCTACGAAAATGGACTAACTTTAAAATTTAATTAGTTTCAAGTTGCTATACCTATATATTGCCACATAGTAGGTATGATTTCAATGTATTATAAGAATACCGCAATCCTTAATTCTCCCAAAGTTGGGCTCTACTGTCATCTCATAATACAATTGGCCATAGTACAAATGGCAGACTTCTCAAACCTTTGAAAACATTACTTATTACTTTGAGCAACACTTGGTGTGTTGGTGTAAAAATAAAATATGTTTTCCTTTATCAAAGTAAGTAAGCTAAAGCAAGTACCTAAACTTTATAATTAAGAGGTGTGGAAACGTTAGTATATTATATTAGTTCATTGTGTGTGAAGGATGATCCCACTGTATGGGAGACAGTTCGAACCACTAAGGTATTATTGCTTTTTTAATCTTCTCTTCTGTATGTATACCTAAAAGGCAAAAGTGATTGAATGATGTATCAACGCATAAGCCAAACCCATATGGCCAGAAACTTAAAATTTCACGTAGGCATCCACTAAGGAAGGTTTTTCAAAATTCAACTCCCAAGGGGGTGAAATAGGGGGTAAATATGATAAGCATAATTTCCGCGTGCGAAGCTGCGGGCCACAGCTAGTAAGTGATATACGAGTAAGAAAATGCAATATGTTGATCTCAAAGTTGCTTAGTGATTCACACAGACGCAGCCTTGGGAATTTTCATTACCGTTTAGGTATACCATATTTATAGATACCTATTCCTATTCTGTATAATTATCCAGGTATAAATGAAAGCTAAGTCTAGTTTGTTAATTTGTAAATAAAATTATTATACCTATCTGGTGTAGGCTATGAGTCAAATTTCTATGTCCGTGGCTATGAGGAATGTTTTTGAATTGATTGCGAGTTTCTAAAGGCTATCCTGGATTTATAAAAAACTAATTACATGATGATTGTGATTTAATTTCATTTTTCTCACTCACATTTCTACTGCTACTTTCAATGAGTGAATAAAGTCGACGGCACCGACTTTTCTTATTACGAAACCTGCACCAAATACATTATCAAGCGCCAGTAAAAATATATTTCAGATGCTCATTATAATACGAAACTAAATATAATAATTATTTTAATATTTCACCAACAAGCTCGCCTGTCAACTGTGTTGTGTACGCCTAAGGGGTTTTAATGATGTTGCAACAAATTTTCCATATTTTGTAAAACGCACAAATTACAGGGAAGCTATTAAAAACAACCACACTAATGATAAAATGATTCAATTTTATACAAAGTCATTTCAATTAAGTTTTACGTACCTAAAGCGTACTTAATGTGATGAATCATCCATCCATCCATCAGCCCTTGGAGGTCCACTGCTGGACATAGGCCTCCCCTAACTTGCGTCACTGACCGGCCCTGTTATGTGGTGAATAATTGTATGGAAATAGGATCGAGTGATTAAAATATAGGTACTTGCCATATAAGTTATCCTGCTATCGGTTAAGGTACCATAACAACGAAATTATAATAAACTAAGAAATCGCCCTTGCTTCGCTTCGGGAAGAGTAGTAAAATATATATATATATAGCCTATGTCACCCGGGGATAGTATAGCTTCCCAATAGTAAAAGAATTTTTCAAATCGGTTCGGTAGTTTCGGAGCCTATTCAATGCAAACAAACAATCAAATCTTTCCTCTTTATAGTATAGATAAAATTTCAATGTCTATTTTTTTATTAATTTTATCACTGCTAGTGTATATAAATTACTTAAAACATACAACATTCCTTCTGGATTAAAATGTCTGAACCCTTATTAATGTTCTGCAAGAAATGTGAAATTAAAGCAACAAAGAGGGATCTTATGGTGCTTTCGGCCATTTGCAGAATTCGTTCCGTTTGCAGCACCCCGCAAGGGGGCAATTGGTAGGGTCTTGTTAATTTCTCTGTATTAGCAAGTCTTTCTGACCCCTTGGACATTACGTGGGGGTTCGGTCACTGAACCCGAATTAAGATGGAGAGAGGGGTCGTAGGTAATCGTTGTGCGTCTCTTTGAGAAATATGTAGGGTGGCCGTTACTATAAGTTGAACGTTAATATTTAAATGAGTTATTTCGGTAATTTACGATTTAAAATGTATGTGAAATCTACTAAATCTTCCCAAAATATCTTAAGTTTTTACTTATACAGTTGTGAAGTTAGAGTTGAAACCTCATATTGAAATTTAAATTTCGAGTAGAGATATAATAAATTTGAAGTCGTATAATTATAGTGTTTGTCTTTACGTTTACGCTATAAAGCAACTCAAATGATAGGTTTCAAGAAATTTCAGCGGCGGTTTAGTCTATAAAAAATCTTTGAAAAATTGATTGTCGAATTAGGATAAATCCAATTTCATATTGATTAAATAGGTGTTACCAATTTTCTTGTTTTGAGTCTAGAGCAATAAACAAACCATTTTTATTACGTGTAAAACCTAAAAAAACAGCCGGGCGAGGCAACCTAATAGTATATTATCACCATTTTCCACTGACGCTCAATAAATCTGTGAAAACCAAACGAAATAAGTTATTTATTATCCTCTCAAAGCAACACTTGTTAACGCTGATACGTAATAATAACGAAGCAGAAACTCAACTAATAGCATGCTAGATAAATAACGTGGAGTAGTTGTCTAGTCATCCAACTTTATATTACTTTCTCTCAGAGAATCGCCGCCCGCCGTTGTGGGTGCATGGCGCACGTTATCTTTTACCCTATTGCACTATGGTAACATCAGATATGATTAAACTTACCTTTCACTGTTATGAAGGTAAATATTAGTATGGAGTATATAAAGTTGTGCATTCGAAATTATTAAAAATCATTTCACGGTACAATTCTTTAATAAGTTCCCAAACCAATGTGAAATTAATTGTGCTTGGCTAGTGTTATCTTGCCCAATATTTTCTTAGACTTAAACCTATCAAAGACACAATCGTGGCTTAAGATGAAATCTTGAATTAAGTAAAAAGAACTTAAGCAAGAAATACAAAACAATAATATTATGTAAGTATCTTCTAAGAAATCTTATAAAGAAATGCAGTCGAATTGAAAACCCCAGAACCCCCTCCTTTTTTAAGTCAACCGACTTAAAAATAAAAAATAACTTAAAGCTGCACATCACACCGTGTTTTCGTCATCTTATTACGTAACGCTAGTTGTAATTGGTAAATTTTTACTGATTATTCTGACGGAAATATTATTATGTTTTTACTTATATTTAATTCTTTTTACAAATTGATGCAGTGACATTACGAAGTAATAAGCGATTTCGATAGTATAATTCTAGTTGTTTCTAAATTAGAAGTGTGGGCGGGCACTAAATCTGAAGTCCAACTATTGTAAAGTTTTGTAGCCGCCCACCGTTCAAGCCTGGGTTTGACCGTTCTATACCGTTGTAAGACTATAGATATTTACTTTTACCTGCTGTGGGATTCTTCATACAATTCAACCATGATATATTATAATAATTAATTTATGTATTGATGTTTTATATGAAAACCTACCGAGGTCTTCATTGTACATTTTAGGGTACAAAGAAGGCACGTCATTGTTGTAATCGGTTTTTAACTAAGTTAAATTGTTCTTGACCAACGGTTTAAAATATTTTGTCAAATGCATAATTACATATTATCATTTTTATAACTCTTTGAAATCATATAGCTCTATAGCTACATGATTTCAAAGAGTTATAAAAATACCTATGTATGCACGTGTTAATTATTAAGTAGGTAAAAACTTCTGATTGATTTGAACGATTGTTATCACATTCACTTTAATTCACACACTATAGTTTTGTTATGGTTCATAGCTTTCTAGGATTTTAGCCTGAAATGAACATGACACTGACAGAGCATACCTACATGACATGAACATGACAGGTCATCCAGCGAAGCGCGCCCGTGTTGGTTACATAGCCATAAAAGTTACTAAGTCAATAACAATTATAATTCCGAATACTTACTAATATTATATGGATGCGGTGGGTTGTAGTGGTTGTCCGAGGGTTGAAAGCGAAAGGTGCATTGGTGGCGAATGGTGCGAGAGACGATGTCGAATGGCGGGAAAGGCATGCTAGTAACGCGCGCTAGATAGGGTTGTCATTGTCACATAACATCTATACTGATAATAAAGAGGAAAGATTTGATTGTTTGCATTGAATAGGCTCCGAAACTACTGAACCGATTTGAAAAATTTTTACACTGTTGGAAAGCTACACTACCTCCGAGTAACATAGGCTATATTATATTTTCAAAAAAAATTAGGGATCCTTAATAAAACTCCAATATTGTAACCCAACGTGTAAAAAATAAAACCGAAACAAAGCGAGGGCGGTTACTCGTGTTAAATAAATGTACTAGAATCTAAATAGAGTACAGTAGGTACTTACCTATTATAGTCCATATTGAGACAAGTCTTATTTAGTAAACCATCTTACAGATTCTTCTCGTAATTTGTAATTTAAAAATAAGACAGGCTTAACAGACTGAAATAGACAGTCAGTGATTTATTAAATTTACCAATAAAAAACAGATAGATAAATTTACCTATCTTTTTGTATATTTTATACGTAGTGAATTAGTGATGTATAATTTTATAATTAGGTACACTGTTTTCTTTATTCCAAATTTGGAGGTAATTTACCTGAGAAATCAATTAAAAAATAATTGCATTCCATTTGTTAAATAATGAGCATCGTCTCTTTATAATTATTATATTATATATACCCTACTTCTACATTTAATTCAATGTTGGCAACCCTGAACACAGCGAATATTTCGCGAGCCTCCAGTAATTGAAAACATAGTGTATTCCGACAGTTTAAATCGACCTTAGATAACGCGAACCACGATTTATCTCGGGAAAACGTTCATTAGAATTCCAGCTTACTTCAACAATAACTTAAATGTATCGACTGTGAAATATTTGTGTTTCATCCGCAGTGTCTGTAAATAATCAAATCAGTCTGAAATAATGTGGGTCTTCGCTTTCTGTTTTGGTCGGCAACGCGTTAGTGATGTCTGGGAGACGGTCCACTTATCATCATGTGGCTTATGACCTTGTTTAATGACTAGTTATTGGACTAGTTACATAAATATAATGAATAGTTGAAAACAGTTCTTGTCTAAACAGAAGGAATATTAGATTATAAGATATTAGATTATTGTAGTCCTAAGAAAACCTATATTAAGTATCTAATCATATTATTTAAGTAACTATGAAATAATTTAATTTAAGTAGGTACATTATTCATAGCAAAAGTTGTACAGGAATTTTATTAGTTCAAAGTAAAATGGGATATGAAGCAGTCAGAAACAATTTGTTCTATTATTTAGGTAATGACATTCAAACCGTTGTTAAATTTTTATTTATTTGCTATTTGTGTTTTTCTCTTGTATCAAGTTTTTTTGTAAAAGTTTTATGTTTACGACACTACGTGAAAAAAGATCCACACTAAAAACTACGAAACTTGGACATAATTAAGCGTGAACAATTTTCGAAGCTGTATATTGTAGTCATCAATAGGTTAGAAAGTAGGTAAATATTTTGAACTGTAAAATTCAATCTATAAGGAACGAAACATATAGATTATATTCTTTCTTTTTCCTTTCTTTCTTTGACAAAAGCTACGTAACGCTGAAATAACATATTATTATTATCCACTATCTACATTGTAAATTACAAGCTGTGTTCAAAAACGGAACAAACAGGGAACTACGTGCAAAACTTTGTGCTGCTTAGGTAATTGTTAAACCCAGCGTGAGCGCGCTTTTTGCCGCAACATTACGCCAACTTCTAGGAAAGTTGGCAACTGCTGCCACTCTAGCGGAACTGGAGCTCTAGAACTTTCTAGACTATAGAAACCACAAAGGTACGTAGCGCTGCCGTATCTGCACATCAGCGTATCTGCTTTTGAATTCAAATGAGTTGGAAAAGTCCTATGGAGTAAGAAAACAAGCGAAGCAGCGCTGCGTGCGGTCGGATAAAATGCCGCTGCTAGGGAACTCGTTTCAAACTGCAATGGCTTTTGAATTTAGAAAGTTTAGTTTTCTAGCTCAGTTTTATGAACGAAGTTTGGTGGATTTAGAAGCAGATTAATTACTACCAACTTTTCCAATTTGGAATTATAATGGCGGAATAGTGGGTTGGAGGGTTTGGTAAATTTACTCTTTGATGTTAAACTTTACTTGATGTGTTAAAATTAATATATACGTATATACGAGTAGGTATACCTAATGGAATTCGTTGCATTTTGGTTGAATACGTGTACTGACACGTATTTTAATTATGATTATAGTGTAGTGTAGAGTATATTAATTATGATGTTGGTGTGATATATGTTAAGGTGATTCGTCTATTGGTTTGTTTGTCGTACCTATATTAAAATAAAAATCGTAAAGAGCACGGCAAATAAGTACCTAAAAGACAAGTTTTGGTAACCACCATTTACAACAGACTTCTATAAAATATAAATTCTATAAAAACCGCCTAAATTAAAAAAAAGGCTTGTAATGCAATTAATAAAAACAAAACTAAGTATATTATTTTGCTGTTTGCTTCTCAATTTTTTATTCCTAAATTTAACTTCAAATATGTGCAAAAAGATATTTATGAAAGAGATTCTTCTTTAAACTCTTCTTTCCTTTTACTTCAAAGATAAATCTTCTGTATTACCAAACCGCACCGTACAATTTACCGATGCTCTACGGATAACGTTATCTCCAGCCAACCCACGGGAGGGAGGACCCACGAACCCACCTCAATGACTCCAAGATCATCCGGACGCACTTCCCTCTCTAATTGTGACTCCCGGCCTCATTATCCTTATCTTTGGCGTTCGCTTGTGTGTGTGGGTTCGGACGTTGATGTATTGGTGGCTAGATATGGTACCTAGGTTGTTGCTGGATTTGCGCTGTTTTTTTCTTTGTTGGGTTAAGTTTTTTGTTACATAGAAGGTTTGCTTATTTGAGGTTTAGAATAGGTTCGGTGCGTTACGTGGGTGTTATAGGAACCGAATCCACTTTAATTAGGTTATCAGTTCCTGGAAGATTTTGTTAGGTTTATTATCATCAATCCTTTTTAGTTTCTTATCTGCTTTCCTTTTTGGTAATTTTTATTCTAGTAATCCTTCTTTAATTAGTTAATTACCTAATTTAATTAGTAACTTTTCTTCCGCCGTGGGTTTCTTGAAACAATTTATATTTTGCTCTTTATTATTAGGTAATTATTTTAGGTTTAGTTACTTTAGATACAATACATAACAAATAAGTTCTTGGTTCTTCCCATAATCATTTAATTTGGCCATGTGTTGCTAATTCTACAGACACACACAATATTAACATGTATTAACGCCTTTAGACACCTAGGAATACTACTACTATTGTTTTTATCACTATATTTATAATATAGTGATAATTAATTATTTTAAGTTATAGAATAAATAAATAAACGCTTACACACTCATACCCCGCAGTAGGGCTCTGTGGAGGTGTTTAGATACAATACATAACAAATAAGTTCTTGGTTCTTCCCATAATCATTTAATTTGGCCATGTGTTGCTAATTCTACAGACACACACAATATTAACATGTATTAACGCCTTTAGACACCTAGGAATACTACTACTATTGTTTTTATCACTATATTTATAATATAGTGATAATTAATTATTTTAAGTTATAGAATAAATAAATAAACGCTTACACACTCATACCCCGCAGTAGGGCTCTGTGGAGGTATTTATTCGTATGAACTCAGATCATCTCTGCAAATCATGTATCAAAGATTACTTCAGTACTATGAACATGGATATCTCTCTGTGGGCGTAGTTATATGTCAGGGCTGCCAGGATACTAAATAAAACACACAATTCGACACGCACAAGGATACTGTTCTTTTATTGCCTGATAACACCCGATTTTATCAATTCAACGTTATTTAGTTGTTACTTTGATTCGCGATACTCTCAACTTATACACCTGTGTCGCGGGTGGCATGAATACAATCCCACCCTGCACCCGAGTACAAATATTTATCTGTCACATAAATATCTGCTCCGGCCGGAAATCGTGTCCCGATCCATCGCTTCGCAGGCAGAGTCGCTACCAACTAGGCTACAGGGTCGTCAATATATCTTATATTTCGGGAATTTATTTCTTTTTTTATTTAAATTTTAAGGCATTTCTAGTTACTTTACATCTTCGTACAATGTTAGTTGTCGAAAATGGCGAATAAAGTGTGGATAAAGAGGCAAAGGGTTTGTTTGTGTGCGTTTGATTAATTTACGCAGCCCAGCCTTGGACCGTCGCCGTATACCTACACAATAGTCATAGTTCCGAAACCATTTACATAATGATTTATGGTGATCCGGAGATTATAGAGTTTAGGTAATTTTGTTCTTTTGTTTGCTATAAGATCTTATATTCTTACATAGTGCCTAGTTGGTCTTGTTTGGTTAAATAGTCGAGACTCGAGTGAATATCATGTATAGATAGATTATGTATTATTTAGACTATTTTAAGATGTTTTTAAATCAATAGCTGACACCAAGACTTGGGAGATCGTTATTTTTGGACCTATAGATCATATTATTTTACATATTGTTTACTGGAAGAACTACATCTATTATGTAATATGTGCCTTAATAATACGTAGGTAGGTATATTCATATTTTTATTTTAAAGTATTGAAGTAAGCGAGTAAAATGTCAGTTGCTAGATTGAATATTCAGTTAATGGTTAACAAATTTAATTGAAAGCCCGAAATGAAGTAATAGCGACGATTTTAATCTATAAATCCAAAAGAATATTGCAAGTTGTACTGATTACATTAGTTCTCTATCTCAGACTATTGACGAGATTACAATATGCTAGAATAGCTCTTTCTGATAAGAGACCAGTTTAAGAGGCAGAGATAGCAAAAGTAATGATAAGATGATAGACATTCATTACCTCTAAGGTCAACTCGTCGAAGACCGGCATACTTCATTAAAAATTTGATTCATTAGGCAAATTTTGCCATTTCTATAACATTTTAGGCAAATTTTATTGAATTAGGTAATCAAATATTTAGTTGACCATTAAAAAAAACTCTAAAAATTACTTTAAGGTTATCGATTAATGAAATAAAAATTAATTTTGAAAAAATGGTGAAATAGACGGACTTTACTACCACGTCAGGTAAGACCGTCTTGTGGAAAAAAAACCTACAAATAGTCGGTTTACGTGAATATAGACATTGTATACGCGTATGTATTTCAACGCCATTTAAATGTGTGCTATCGTTTTTCATATTAAACGCTCTTATCGTCATAAATCGCAAAAAAAAACGTATGTCGGGTAAGTCCGGTATAGATCGAAACTCAGGGGTAAAAAACAATTAAATCAAATTAAAAAATCGTTTTTTTTTTGTATATCAGTTTTATTAAAAGGAATCGCCTTCTTTAGATCTACCATTTAAGAGATCAAAAACCAACTTACTTAATCGAAGTAGGTACTAAAATACACCTTCTTCTATATTCATATTATAATTGGTTTTTTTTCAGCGCTAGTACTAATAAATTCGCCGAAAGTATAAAATAGAATATTATAATAGCATAAATGTATGAGTCAAAGACAAATAATAAAATAACACGGCAATTGAAATGAAATATTGATTATCGATTTTAAGAGTAGACCTTAAGAGGTTTTGAGAGAGACTCACTACGCAGGAAGCTTAAATATACGAATCATATGTATAAGGATTAATTTTATAAAATTTGCTTAGGCGTAAAAGGTTTATTACATCTGGAAACGACGAAGACCGGCACATGCCGATCTTTCCCTCCAAGAACTAGACGGACTTCTCCACTATTGCAATTTGAGGATTGGTTTTTTTCACTAGATGTAACTTCGTAAAAAATATGTTTTATTCTATTCTAATATAATATTTAGATAATGATATTGATAATTAATTAAATTACCTACACAAACCTTGATAAATATGATGAAAAACCACTTAAAATATTTTTTTGCCAACGTGTTGCTAGGTCGTGTTGCAAGTTGATAGCCCGACTAAATTTTATACGTATTTTTTTCTCTTTGTGTTATAAATAGCGCCATCTATTCAAATTAATTGAAACTAAAACAGTTTAAAGTGTTTGTACGCTGGGTTGTATTTGCTGTAGTTATTCAGAATTCGTTGTATTTCTTACTGTACGGTCCTACCCTCCAGACGGTCTTCGCCGAGTTGACCTTATATGAAAGATAATTCATATAAAAACTAATTACTCAAACAATCCATTTGCATTCGAAATAGGGTAGCAAATTCCAACTCTACCAGTAGTCGCTGCCATTTAGACATCAACAAATGTCCTTTATATTGCTGACGACGAAACAATGTGGCAAAATACGTAGTTTCATTATTAAATCGACTTATAATGGCTTTCGTTTATTCAGAATTCAGTTCTTTTGCCCTCACCATTGAGTCGGTTTCGGCTTGTTTCAAATTCGCTTTGTAAGAAGATTAGAACAAAGTAACACGTATTAGGGGCTAATGAATACCACAAGTCAGGCGGTGTTGTCCAGTGTGGATGGAAATAGGTTTATTATATATTCTACAGGGTTTTCGGTTAATTATTTTAGGTTTTACCCATGTACTATTAAGTCTCCTGTGGTTTTACAGAGAGGTGTTAGTGCTCCAGCGATCCATTGAGGGTCTACAGATAATTTAATTCGAAAGTGTTTAAAACAATAGTAGTTGTTGATACGAAATTAAGTAACTATTGTTTAAAGATTAACGCTCGTACCTACTGATCTCTGCGATGAGATGCTGAATAGCTCAAAAGTGACGTTTGTAAGATCTGAAATCGTATTTTTGACTCGAGATCGGTTTATTAAAACGGGTCAGGATCAAAAGGTTTTATTTGTGTATGATTACTGCGGCATATAACACTAAGCCAAAGAGGAAAAATTGGTATAGTTAGTTATGTATTATATTATTACGCTCTTAGTAAGCAAGGGCCTTATTATATACTACAAATTGTATAATTATATTTTTTTATCGTCACATAACATAAATGTGTCTATCGTTTGACTACTAAATGACGTAACATCAGCTAGGTAGTAATTGTTGTTAACATAAACTATCTACCATAAATAAATATTATATTGCAGAACAATCCTCCTGAGTAGAGCGTGTTACAAACCTTTACATGCGTTATAAGTAAATATACTTATATAGAATACTATATACAAATATAAATTGTTAAGGGAAGCGTGCAAGGAATTCAAGGGTTACCCTTATTAAAGGCGGAAGGGAGAAGGAAATGACGCTAGGCATAAAGGGTGGGTTGACAATTTCTTGAATAGTCGGGGATTTGCAAGGGTTAAATCGCAAGGGACTTCCATTGAAATTCTATTGATATTTAAGACCTCCTGCTTGATAATTGCTTCGTAAATCAGAGTATTGCTTAGTTACTTAGATTTCAATTTGTATTTTACTTCAAAGAATGACCTCAATTATGATGAAAATTAAAAATTTCGAATTTCGTTTTGTCGTTTTCATAAGTAAAAGACTAAAAATTCCTTTATCTTTGCTTGTTTTTGTGAATAAGGGAGTGAGACTCTTAGATTTTATTGTTTGTGCTTTGCTCCTTCGAATAAATGCTTTTTCTTTCTTTCTTCTTTCTTTCTTTCAAGTTGATATATGACACTAATTCCCTGTTAAGTTAGTATTAGGCTAATAAATTCAATAAGAAATAAATCTACAGCAACAATCCAGCTACTGTAGTACTCTTTACTTATAAATAACTAAATATTATAAATACAATAAAGTAACTCTATCTACTAATAACATTACTAATAAATATTGCATTTAAAAAATAAATTCCTCTTCACGGTAAAGAAATTGAGCGAAAATATCACTTTTGCATAATTGATAATATTATTATGATTAATTTTGCAACAACCAATAGTTGTAGTTTTAGTTAATGTCAGTCAGCTTGTCTTGTCATACAATACTTCAACTGTTGTTCGGAATTCGATAGATTGCGAATGACATGCATAAATATGCATGCATTTGAATGTATTGCAGTGACAACTCACAATTTATACCATAGTACGTCAGTATAACCACGAAGAGCGTCTCTCGGTTGATTAGACCCGCGGGTTGTAAAGGGTTCAGTGAACGTGGTGCATCTGAGATCAAAAGATCCCACAGGTACTGGACAGATCACTCGCTTAGAGCAGCGCAGGGTTATAATTAGATTAGATCACAACTGTATTATGTAGGATTTATATGCTATTGTTTTTGGCTGGAAAAGGGTTATGACTTACAAAACGTCATACTAATTTATATAACTACTTATAGAAATTAATTCATATGACTTAAGATACCCGTGACCCCGTGACATATTATGATACCCGTGTGTTCCACTACACTAAAAAAATTCTGATGAAAGTGACAAATCACTGTTTTTGTTTTGAAAGCTTGTTTATGCGCCATGTTTACATATTATGTTAAATTTTTTGTATGGGAAAAGTGGAAAATAGACTTTATCAATAGACCGAATGCAGAATAGACTTATCATACAGACATATTCTGTAAAATATTATGTCACATTACATTTCAACGCAATTTTAATCGCAATTTAAAACAGTCCGCAACATTTAGGTCGTTTGTATCAATCGAACTAAATGAAAAATTGAACGTACCAATCCTTTGATGAATATTCAGCGCCGAACCGCTAAATACGTAGAATGACGGGTCTAAATACCAATAATTGTCCACAAAATGTGTGTGTATGTATGTGCGATGTCATTAAATAAAAGCAATGTTACATAGAATTTTAAATAGGCGTACTCTGCGACCACCACGCGATTCAATTGTAATAAAATTTTGCTTATGTATTTTATTGTGGTATGCTATTTGAATGTGTGAATTTTGTGTATACGAATAAATTATATAAGTAGGTATCTACAGCCAGTGAAATAGTTAGGTATACCTACAGCCACTGGTTTTACTGCGTGGCCTGGTGGGGTAGCTATGTTATAGGCCTCTTCAGTAGAGACTTATGAGGCGATGCCCTAAAAGTATATCTTTACTAATAATAAATCTGTGTGTACGGTACACGGTACGGTAGATATTTTTTGGCAATCTTATTATAAATATAAACGCCAAAGTATATTTTTTTGGATTTTTTTAACTTAAAAACAACCACCTGTATAATCGCACAGATACAAAGATTGATTTGCTTATACAAAGATTTTAAAGATATTAAGTACTTATTGCTTCTAAAATCTTTAACGTGTCAATATATATTTTTTGATATTTGAACGAACGTTCCTCCTTGCTCCTGTATACCTACAGGTTTGATACCTCAAACACCACATATACAGGCGGTATGAAAATTCTATCGGAGCGATATCTGTAATACAATGTTTAACGAGATTGAATTAGTTTAGTAGTTAACTACCTTTTTATGGAAATAACCGACAAACGAGCTGACGATCCACCTGATTGTAAGTGACTATCAATCGCCCATGGAGATCAGCGATACCAAAGGCATCACTGATGCGTTGCTGGCGAAGAAGGAGAGAACAAAAAGAAAGAAAGACTACTTATCGACATAATATCTCGTAGAGTTAGCATGCTAAAATGGCAATGGGCAAGGCCACCTGGATCGGTGGACAGAAATAACTGATGGGGTTGGTCTCGAATGGCAGCCACGTCTTGGTAAGAAAAGCACGGATCGTTGTCCCATAAGCCATAACAGATGGCAACAGCTACCGTCCATTCGAAAAAAGTAAATAATTATACGTACCGTTAAACCGGTATGCCTATGAATTTGTTTAGTTGAATATTTTTTCGATTTTATTTTAAAGACCAACTCTAAACAACCTGTATAAGGACAAGTCTTGGTGAAGCAAGATAACACTGATTGGATCTCAGTGGAGAGGAAATGACGCAAAAGGACCGCGCCAATATGGAATCAATTCACACCCACACGGACTGTGGACAGCCAACTCAATTATAACAGTATCTAGATGGAAGATCATAAAACAAATAGACGCAAATTATGTCTTAGTAATTTTGTAGGTGTCCGGCTTTGGAAAGTGTAGCTATAGGTATTTGACATTAAAAATATGTGTACCTATTTAAGCGTTTCATAAGCGCTGCTCTGCATAATACCTACATAGATGGCTTCAACCCATCAATGGCCCACTACTGAGCACGGGTCTCTCCCCTTGAGAAGGCCTAGATAGAGCATACTCCACCACGCTGCTCCAGTGCGGCTTAATACCTAGATAATAATATAATAATCGAGCTCACAACCTTTTAGATTGGATTGAAAGTGTCAGAATACTAAATAGAACTTCTAGATATATAGACACACGTTATATAGACTAGCGATTGTATTTAAAAACCGATGTATGTAATTCTGTATATTTCTAAATATTTATTCCCAAACGGCTCCAATACAGCTGGACCGATTTTGATGAATTGTTCAGGTATTCGTCAGATGAGCCTAGTGTTTGATCCAGCGAAATGCGATCAAATAAACATAATTATAATTATTTTCTTGCTTTATATTCTATTTCATTGCTAAGTGCTAGCTAGTATTTCAATAAATACTTGTTTAGATTAGATTAGATATCCATACATTGAAATACCATCAACCTAGACTATACGTGTATTTACATTCATAGTAACCTAAAGATAGACGAGGGACGTACCCCGTAAGCGTACCTAATACCTACGTTACTAAGTACACCTAAATAAAAAAGAATCCTAAATGTTATCCTAAATTAAATCCTAAACATTCGAATCAACGCACATCTGAAATACAACGAATCCACGTGGATCATTACACTAGCGAAAACGTTGGATCAATACGCAAAACTTAAACCCCCCAAGAAGAAGGCAGGCCAAATTCGTATGTTAATACACCCCACAAGCCCCATCCTCGTCGGGGGAGCCGAACTATTATAAAGGGTAGCACGAAAGTTAGATTAATGATGTTAGAAGCTGACCAAAGTACACCCGCTAGAACTGCTGGGAGTCACCTGAGCAATTCCAATTTGTATTGCATTATAGGGCACTGCAGACTACATCAGTCATATTTAAACGGTTGGTTAAAGTACCTACTTTGAAGGATTGTCAAGCATTATGTGTATATAGTAGAATATAATATTGTTTTATTTTATTTTGTATAAATGACTAATAAGTACTAAGCTAATACTATATTTTACGAAGCAGTTAATGAGAGAAGTAGGTGCCCGGGACTTTTCATTTTTCATATAATATATATTTCACTTTAAATTTCTAATTCCCTTTTAGGAATTAGTTTTCAAAAACTCCACAATTTTTAACAAATCAAACAAACTCAATTACTTACTCTTTGTAAGTAGATTCCACGTTTCAAGTAGATCGGGTGAAATTTTTTATTCATACAATCTGCACATACGTCTGACTATGCATTGTCCTTGAACCTAATAGGAACCTAACCTAACCTTACCTATAGGATTAACCTATAGGACATTATTAAATAGAAGAAAATAAAGCCGTGTATAGAAGAAAATATCTTTTTCCTTATTCTTTTGTCTTATGTAATCCAGTATCTTGTTCGGGTGTACCGTTTCTATCGGGTTGGGTGAAGTGCGGGCGATCTAACTCAACACACACACGCGACGACGTACTGCGTCACACACACATTGTATGTGCTAGTGTGTGTCATACCAAATTAGAATTATTTCTGGGTAAGATGTTTTAAAGTCACACTTGACTGATTTTACGTATTATAAAATGTTATATTATTATATAATACAAACAATGTTACTTATATTATTATTATATAATTGACATTTGATAGATTCGTTATTTAAATTTAGTCTTTTTGAAGATTCTATTATTTAGATAAAGTAAACAAAAAGCCGTGCAAATGCGTGTCAGCCCACACACAATGTCGGGTTGCGTTCCGAAGCAGTAAAATTATCGACTATTACTCATTAACTACTTATGCTAACATAGCCGTGATAGTTTTCCTTGTCAATGCATCATAATTAAGGTCAACTCGTCGAAGACCGGCATACTTCATTAAAAATGTAATTCATTAGGCAAATTTTGCCATTTCTATAACATTTTAGGCAAATTTTATTAATTTAGGTAATCAAATATTTAGTTGACCATTAAAAAAAACTCTAAAAATTACTTTAAGGTTATCGATTAATGAAATAAAAATTAATTTTGAAAAAATGGTGAAATAGACGGACTTTACTACCACGTCAGGTAAGACCGTCTTGTGGAAAAAAAACCTACAAATAGTCGGTTTACGTGAATATAGACATTGTATACGCGTATGTATTTCAACGCCATTTAAATGTGTGCTATCGTTTTTCATATTAAACGCTCTTATCGTCATAAATCGCTAAAAAATACGTATGTCGGGTAAGTCCGGTATAGATCAAAACTCAGGGGTAAAAAACAATTAAATCAAATTAAAATATCGTTTTTTTTTTGGATATCAGTTTTATTAAAAGGAATCGCCTTCTTTAGGTCTACCATTTAAGAGATCAAAAACCAACTTACTTAATCGAAGTAGGTACTAAAATACACCTTCTTCTATATTCATATTATAATTGGTTTTTTTTCAGCGCTAGTGCTAATAAATTCGTCGAAAGTATAAAATAGAATATTATAATAGCATAAATGTATGAGTCAAAGAAAAATAATAAAATAACACGGCAATTGAAATGAAATATTGATTATCGATTTTAAGAGTACACCTTAAGAGGTTTTAAGAGAGACTCACTACGCAGGAAGCTTAAATATACGAATCATATGTATAAGGATTAATTTTATAAAATTTGCTTAGGCGTAAAAGGTTTATTACATCTGGAAACGACGAAGACCGGCACATGCCGATCTTTCCCTCCAAGAACTAGACGGACTTCTCCACTATTGCAATTTGAGGATTGGTTTTTTTCACTAGATGTAACTTCGTAAAAAATATGTTTTATTCTATTCTAATATAATATTTAGATAATGATATTGATAATTAATTAAATTACCTACACAAACCTTGATAAATATGATGAAAAACCACTTAAAATATTTTTTTGCCAAAGTGTTGCTAGGTCGTGTTGCAAGTTGATAGCCCGACTAAATTTTATACGTATTTTTTTCTCTTTGTGTTATAAATAGCGCCATCTATGTCAATTTATTGAAACTAAAACAGTTTAAAGTGTTTGTACGCTGGGTTGTATTTGCTGTAGTTATTCAGAATTCGTTGTATTTCGTACTGTACGGTCCTACCCTCCAGACGGTCTTCGCCGAGTTGACCTTATGACCTATTTTTAACGACGAAAAAAAGGAGGAAGTTCTCAATTCGACACGATGTTTTTGAAAATTTATTTTCTTTTCCAACTCCAACCGTTTAGCCGGCAGGGGAGGAGAGGCTTGTCTCTAACCAAAATTAGCACTTAAAATCCAAGTATTTGGCAAACGAACCTCTAAATTCAATATTTTTGAAAGACCTTTTACAACGATGCCCCATACCTACTATGGAGTAGGTATGCAACGGACTATAAGATTCCGATTTTACTTTGGAACCCAAAAAAGTAGTAGAACTTACGTCAACCTAATATTCTGTACTATAGAATTTTCTTGAAACAAATCTAAAAAGCTTGATCAAATTTTAATTATGTACCTAATTGTAGCAAGTTGAAAAAGATAGTAATACAATTTGGTATCATAACATTGCTGGTTTTCACTGGGAACATATTAGGTACTTACCACATACTTATAGGTCCAGTATTTATTATAATACAAAAAAACAGGTCTACAAACTTCAAAATAACTACCTGATTAAATAGAAAATTAAGTAACAGCGCAAAACTTTTAGATTTAGCTTAGCAAATATCCCAACTCTACCTTTAAAGGCCCAACCAGAGCCGTCATAATAATATTAGGTAGTTTCTACGCAAAATAATTACGAAATTTTCCTACAAATAACAAAGGAGAATACTAAAGTACTACTTACAATATATTGGATATTATATAGCATATTCTCTTTATCTGTGATAAATGTAACGGACACACACACTGACGCGCCTCAAGTGAACCGCCTTCACTCCTACCAACATGTGAATTCAAGCAGTCCACCATAGTATGCTTTCGATTCGCAGATGAAATTTTCATTAAGAAGCCTGTTATAAAATTAAAGTAGGTACGTGGTATTCGCCACTGATGGACATCAGTAATGTAGGAAGAAGAATCTTACCTTCTTAATTTTTACACGCAAAAAATTTAAACATAATCTCAAATTTTATGTAATCTATGAAACTGCTTAATTTTTGTTATTTTTTCTTTTCTAGCAATGCAAATTACAAAACGGTCATTTTATATTTGCCGTTTTGCTTGTTGATTAATATTCACTTCATCTTTCGATCCAGTAACCCTTAGATAATTTACAGTTCAAATTCAAATGGGAATTTATAATGCACCTTTGAACCGGTACACTATAGAAGATCAACGGTCAAGTCAGAGGGCTGACACTGACCCAAGGTCACCGCATGCGTGATTATGAGAACATTGGGTTACTCATTGTAACTCATCTCCGACGGTGGACACGACAACCGGTTTCTTGAAAGGATTCTGTGCTCCCTAGAGTTATCTAATTTATTCTTTTTTCATTATAATCTTTCTCTTTATTATATTAAGATTTAGTCACGTTTTACTGTACTTGAATAAATATTCCACAACATTTTTTCACACGGTTTCAAGTCCTCAGTTTGTTGCTGGAACGTGTATTTTTTGATTTAATACTAATGAATTTATAATGTAACTTAGATATTAGAAATTGTAAATGATGAAAAATTTTAATGACTGTGTAAGTGAGTATAATAGTTGATGGTAATTATGTAATTACAGTGACAATTATTATCAATGATAATTATTAAAGATTGCTTATGCCAATTACATAACGTTTTATCTTCACATTTTGCATTGACTGGATGTCCGCGCCCCCACCCACATTTCCTCGCGAATTTGGCCAAAACTACACTCACACTTCGATATATTTATGCTTTATCCCCAACTTGTCGTCATGTATAAGTTGTACGGCAGATTTGCCCCTCACTCCACCCTACCCACGCTAGTACCGTCAACATTAGACGTGAATTAATAACGTGCTTCTGAAGTTAAAGTCGTATATGAAATTCACTTCTTGAATGTATGCATCGCAAGGGATTTTGGTCATTTTACCAATTCTGGCTATTTTAATTTTTAATTAAGTTAGTTTTGTGTCTAACGATGTCAATTTAGTCTGTGGCTTTCAATTATTGTACACATTATATGTTTTGGGGGAAGGATGGGTTTGAGATAGACATGTATGAAAAATACATGCTTTTTAAGCTCTAAAACAATAAACAAATTGTTTGTCACATAATATAATACTATTATAATTAGGATACTACCTAACTTGGATTTTGTAGGATTAATATCATAAGTAAGACAAGTCTTGCTTTCACATTTTAGACTTCATCGCATAAAATCACTAAGGTATTTAATTACTCTACATTTCGAAGTATGGACTTGTAAAAAGTAGTTTCATGATAATAAGAAGTATGTAATAGTTAACAATAAAGTAATAAATAACAGAAATTACGTTAACTTATATATTTATGACCGAAACATTTTATATACAAGTACGTATATAGTATTATAAAGCAAAAGGACTAAAATTAAATTGCATGTTTTCACCGTAGGTAGGAACCATCATTTAGATGCGACGTTGATTATAGCTGTCTCAAAATTTGAATATTACCCGCCTGAGTCTAATCATATTTGCGTCTTTAACAGCACAATTTTACTAAAATGACTAGTAGAACGAAGGTTGTATTAGAAAGTCTAGATTAGGCTGTAAGTACAGGCTGTAAGGTGTTATTTTGTTTGAGTTATGTTTCGGTCGACAATTTTATGAGGAAGGCAGATAATCGAATTGGTGTAGGGCGGCAAATCGGCTTAATGCGGATTCGATCGGTTGACAGCAATTAATCCAGCTTTGGAGTTTTGGAGACGCTAATTTGCTAGCGACAGTGGCCCAGGGTGGGTTGGGTATACATGTATACCATATCTATATTCTATGGGTACTACCAAGACTTTGATAAATATAAAGATTTCTCTGAAATAATTAAATCATTACCTATATGACTGTAGATATGTAATTATATATTTTACGACTGGGTGGTTATTTACCTATTATGTACCTACCAATATCACATACTAGACGTAGTGTGTATATTTTTAATAACTAGATCACAATTCGATACAACTGTGGTGTAAATTCAACTTGGCTTCATGAATGAATGAATTTATTTGTTCACTATGCGTACATATTATTAAGTCACAAACAATTACTATATTATACATTCCAGCACACTTTGCCGGTAGAACCAGCGGTCAAATGTCAAAATAAATAACAAAATTATTCTTTAAACTGTTAATATTACAAATTATAACATTAATAATACAGACGATTCAGAAATTTTTAACAACTGAAGACCTCCGACACGGCTGAACAGCTGATAACAAGCTATAATGTAATTTTCAAGCTATAATTTCGGAGTGTAAAATAATGCTGGTCCCATAACATCTTGGCCAACTTCGCATTGGTAATGGTTTTAACTATTTACCATCTGGACCTAAAAAATTGATCTAAAAAATAAACACTGACTTGTTTCACGAGTAAGTTCACTACACAATAGTAATTATCTAAAATAGAACCTTATCATTTCATTCTCTAAATGGAAAATGTCTTTATGTCCCTCGAGGGAATTGCAATGGCTTTTTGACTCTAGGAGTTTGTAGGATACTGTTAATTTTAGTAATGGTAGGTATATTAATTAGACAATAGCGTTGTGATTTTAATGAATCATAGCTTTTGTTATCCTAAAAACTACTACAGATAATATTTTATATTTACCTGTTTGTATTATTATATTTTATAGTTGACAAGGGAACTTTTATGTAATGAATACTGTGCATAATCATAGTATTTCTCAAATCACATTTGGATAATTATCTTGAGTTTATTGTTTTATGATTGTATAGATATTAATGCAAGGTCGATAACCTATTGTAGTTGAGGGATGACAAAAAACATTTCCTTTAAATAATTGTAAGAAATTAATAAAAAGTTGTAATGTCGTGTCCAGTAATTCGTATAACCTAGAGTGGTTTGTATAAAATATACATTCGTGTAAAATTACACATTGTTTTCCTTTGTTTCAGGTCCTGAATTCTGTGAACAATGAATCTAAATAATTACGTCTATATGGATTTATAAATGCATGTAAAGAGGTTAGTTTCTACTTCGGACGGTTTTTTTTTGTTTTGGGTTGTGTTTTCACCTTTTGGTCCGTCTTGTCATGTAAAAGAATGTTTTCATGATATGATTACAATATTACATTATCGAATGCTAGCTACTTCTATACTGTAATAAAACTCAAAGAGTAAATTGAATATTTTTTCAAAAATTTCAATAAGGGAGCACTTCAATAATGTGTTAGAGCACACAACTATTTTTTTTAGAATTATTGTCTGTCTGTTTGTTTGTCTGTTGAGACATCATGAAAACCCTTAAACGATTTTCGATCAAAATTGGTAAATTTGTTACTTATAGTCTGGGTCATCCTGTCATCAACTTTATATCCCGGAAAATGATAAGGTTATCCTGTTAAACATGATGAAAATTTGTATGGAATATTTTTAAAACATCAACCGATTTGCTTCAAATTTTCAACAAACGTTCCTTGCTTAAACTGAAGGCGTACATATTTTTAGTTTTTCTAAATTTTTCATGAAAATAAAAAAGACTAATTAAAGTGGGTAATAAGTATCTACATATAAATCATGTTCTCGATATTGAAAAAGTTTAACATGCACACCAATATGTTATGAACATACAAGTTTTAAAATACTGGTTTCTACATTTTCAGAAAATACCTGTCCGTCGTATAGCGGCGTGTTCATCGTTAGTAATACTGAAATACCTATAGGTAAGTTACGTAATCCTTGTTATATTATAATTTATGACTATTGTGCATTAGTTATAAGTTTATTAATTTTATTAATATACACGTATATAATATTAACTATAAAAATAAAAATGTTTAACTCAATGATATTAAATTAAATTCTTAAATAGGTACCTACATCACAATTGAATCTATATGTATTTTGTCTGTGACAAACAAACAAAATATCAAATTCCTACAAATATACTTCTTGTTACGAACCAGTCATTTATTATGAAATTTATTTATTGTTATTCAGACATAATAGTCATAACTTGCAGGCTGTTATAAATAAATACATTTAATAGTTAAATGATTTATTTATTTACTAGGGCTCGGCCCGCGGCTTTGCTCACATTTTCTGGAATAATAACTACCCTATATCTTACTCCAAATCATGATCTATTATCTACCCAGTGCCGGCGTTGGAGCCACTGACACCCTGGGCAAGAATGTTGAAACCACATAAGGAAATCAAAATCTAGCGAAAAAATTTTTCTGAACCAATGTGAACGTATCTTAGGCGCGGGCCACACAGAAAAGACGCAAGACACGGACCCGTCGCAGTCGCGGCGCCCGTTTAATCTACTTTCATACAAAATGTATGCAGCCGTCGCGACGTAAAACATACAGAAAAGACGGGACGCCCGACACGACGTTTTCTCGTCGGCGCCCTATTGGAAAACATACAGAAAGGACAGGACGCGGGCCTGCGTAGGCGCCAGCGGGGGAGCGGAAAGGACGCGGAGAGCAGGTCTCTTAAAACGTAGTGATTAAGTACTCTGTGGCCGGTAAAAGCCCAGTGTGCGCCGGCCGTCACGCCCGTTCCTTGTCTTTTCTATATGTTTTAAAAAGTCGTGACGGCGCCCTGTCTGCGACGGTCCGAGCCCCGTCTTCGTCTTACGTCTTTTCTGTGTGGCCGGCGCCTTAGGAATTTTATCTTTCCGTTTTTCGGTCCTCCTGCAAAGGCGCCCTCGGCCGTCGCCTCTGTTCACTGTCATTGAAGTATAATGTCATAAAACAGACATCTTGAACAAAATGTGTGTCCCGCCGGGAGGTTCTATTTTCAAAATTGAGCCCCCGTCCTCTTTTCTAAATGGAACGAATCCATTGAAGATTGAAGCCACGTGGCGCCAATGCATTGGGACATACTTACATGTTGTTCGCGGTGTCGGTTCTATACGCCAGTAATAATACTTCAATGTTCACTGTTCAGTTTTTTGCATGAAAGGGTAACAGACTGTGTCCATGCTTGTATCTGTAATCTATACTAATATTATAAAGAGGAAAGATTTGATTGTTTGTTTGCATTGAATAGGCTCCTAAACTACCGAACCGATTTGAAAAATTATTTCACTGTTGGGAAGCTACACTATCCCCGGGTGACATAGGCTATATTTTTTTTACTATTTTTCCTGAAGCGAAGCGAGGGCGATTTCCTAGTACATAATAATATGACTTGATGTTAGTATTTACCAAAATTATTCAAAATTGTATTTTCAACGTTTTCAGGTGAGAGAGCCAGTTGGGGCCGAAATCTCTTCATAATTATTTGAACTTCACTTGACGTAAAAATGGTAAGTGTTTACATAGTCTTAAAATATATGTTAGTTACAATGTTTCATATGTTAGTGCTCTAAATAATATTTATTTATTTTATTATTTTTAAATACTTAATAATAATATTTTCATAACAATATCTAAGTATTGCAATCTCCATCTCATTACATTATCGTAGTAAAAAAGTAATAATGCAAGATTCTATTATTATCTAGGTATTTTATTAGCCTACGAGGAACTTTCATAAACGCAGTTACATTTTTATGTAGGCACGACAAACGTTGAAGTCTTACCTGACAGTAAGTGTTAATCGTCGCCCATGGACATCAGTAAAACCCTAGCAAGCCCTGAATCTATTGGCGGCTAACTCAAGCAAGGATAGATATTAGATAGGCTACTACTGCACTATCCTTTTTATGGACATCAGTACTAATCCTGATGTTTATGTCACTTCCGTAGCTTAAACGGCCTTATTCATAATTCGCCTAATAAACCTATCTTAGGTATTGCACTGTTATAATAATGTTTTATCTTTATCGTTTGTTATAAGACTGAAAGGAACAAAACACTCTATAAGCCTTCTATATCTTTCCTATTTTTTAATAAGGGGGTATAATTATAATTATGTAGCAATGTTAATTATTATCTTACTATTTCCAGGTGCTGATCTGCTCTACATTGGTGACTCCAGCTGGACTCATTGCGTAAGGCCCGTTATACGCATCTTATGATCTGCTTCCGGTGCTACGCAACGCTTCTGCTTACGCTACGCCTGCTACGAAGCCTATAGAATACAGGCCTGATTAAAAAATATGAATTATCCATATCCGTCCCTATCAAAATACAATATAGATGAAGTCTAAATGGAATAATCTCACAAATCAATCATTAATGATCTTGTAACATTCTAAATTAATAATGGTTTCAAATGAAATGAAATACATTAATTAAATTTTAATCGGCTAATTCTCTTTTATTATTATAATATCTTTAATTTACTAGAAAAACTACTAGAAACTACTAGACTACTACAAACTACTTGAAATTTAACACTTAGCTTCTAGGTTGTAATAATTATATTACCTAAACATTTCTGGTGATGATAATTTATATAATTTTTTTTTTTTTTTTTTCCTTTTTTTTCAATTTATTAGGGTTAACAAACAGTTTACAACAAGGTTTAATATAGTACACATACAATATATAATTTTAGTAAGTCGTAAACCAACACCGCTAACCACAAATTACTAGTAAGTAGGTACAGAAGCAAATATTGAAAGTGGGTGGCTAAAGTTATCTAACAGAAGCTGAATACTATAATATTACAATGGTTGAGGCTATAGTGAGTAATATATGTAATATAATATAAATAAGTAATTTTGATAAACTTTATACAAAACAAAGCTTAGATATTAAAATCTAATATTTACTTTAATTATATTAACTAAACTAAAAATTTATAATATAATTTAATTTACTATAATATTATTACAGACTACTCCAAGAGTGCAGTCTGCAATAATTGCTTTTTAAAAGTACCAGGAAGAGTATTTATTAATTCAACATTATTGTAGTTACAGTTATAACTGCGCATCAGCTGATTTATTGGTGAACGCTTACCAGCATTTGTTCGACATTTAGCAGTAGCAAATAGTGGAATATCCTTACGTGAATGAGTTCGACGTGGAACTGTATAGTACAATTTATTATTAAGTGGTATGCAGTCATATTTACCATGATAAATATCGTACAGAAGTAAGGCCATTAACTGAATGCGTCTTGTTTTAAGCGAAGGTATATTATATTTTTCCAGCATACATTTATATGGGCTATGACTATGATGAAACCTATAATTAATGCGTGTTAAGAATTTCTTTTGTACTGATTCGAGTGCAATTATATACTTTTGGTAAAAAGGATTCCATACGGACACAGCATATTCTAATTGGGATCTTATGAGACTCTTGTAAATGTAAAGGAAGGTAGAAGGTTGGGTAAACTGTTTACAAGTGCGCATTACAAAACCGTACATTTGATAGGCTCTTTTGATAATGTTATCAATGTGTATATCTAAATGAAGCTTGGAATCTAGAGTTACTCCAAGATCTTTTATGGTCTCTGTTGAGAGCAAGTCAGTGCCACAAAGTGTATACTGATATTCACTTATAACTTTTTTTTTAGTGATCCTGATCAATTTACATTTATTTAACGCCAAACTCAATTTATTTATTCTACAGTACGCGGAGAAGCGGTCCAGATCGGCTTGGATTTTAATATGGTCAATTTTAATTGATCAATATTAAAATTATCTTATTATCTATTTGTCAATAATTATTTACCAATACCTACAATTTTTTTACACGCCCCAGAGTCTGTTACGTTTTCACACACTTCCAGAAAAAATATCAAAATTTTCACATACACACGCAAAAACTTGCGTACCTAGTAGGTATGTATGACCGTAGATGAAGATAAGACAAATTAGTGAAGAAATAGAGTTAAAACCATCTTTTTTCATACGATGTTTTTGTTAAATAAAAAGGAAATTTTTGGAAAAACAATGATATTTTTCTGGTACAGCTTGTATAGCGATGGCAAAAAACTGGTGTTTTCCTGGTTGTGGTGGGCTTTTAGAAATAAAAAAATATATTTGGAAAACTCAAACTTGTTTTATTTATGCCTGTATGAGTGTGGCTTATAGCAACAGTAATGCTTTACGCATTTTATTTAATAACTTGAAATATTGAATAACTGGCTAGTAACACTAATCACAACTACACAATATTACCTAAAATACTACGACTGTTACTACACCTTAGTATAGGCACATACATAGGTAGGTACCGTTTTTCCATAATCAAACTAAGTTGGCCATAAAAATTTGCATATGAACTCTTGTTCAGTAAATTAGTTGAGGAGTTTCTTTACGGCTTTTCTTCTCCCTCATGACAAAGCACCCTTCCGAAAAGCTGGTAGATTAAAAAATGACGTGCATAAGTGTATCAGTGATACCTATATGAATAAAAGATTATGATTTGATTTGATTAGTAAGTTCCGAATGAACTAGATTTCATTAGACAAATCCCATTAGGTACTGTTCACATGGACCTTTAACTTTTCCTAGAATGAGGGGCTCTTATCGTATTTAAGCCCTATCTACCTAGCCACAATATATTCATCAAGTCAGTTTCATAGATTCTAATTAACTTGGGCCTGTCATGACTTCGTAAACATGGGTGAAACAAGCGTTGATTTTCTAATACGCTCATAACATGCTCTTTACCTGATATCGTACACTACGATATCAAATTATAGATCTGCTTCTAAAGTAGTTAATAATTTTCTTGTTTACATAAAAAAATAAAGTTATAAACAATAGTAGTAGACTTAATTAATAATTAGCATATATAAAATATATATATTGTATAATTATTAGAAAATAAATCATAATGAAGTTCTGTATAATATTCATTATACTATCATAACGTCAGCACAGTGAAAATTTCGTAGCGTGTAGCTACGTGTAGCGGTCCTCATGAAGTCCGGCTAGCGACACGCGCGCCTCCACGGTATTTTTTTCATAACTAAATGGCCCTCGGAAAAAATGCGCCAGCAACGGCATCTCTTAGCGAACGGGCGAATTTTTCCCGCGCCGGTCATAACACCCGACCACGTGCATTTGTTTTGGTTCGGTTTTTTTCTCAAAAAAAGATCGCATACATAAACCTCACCTCGCCGCGTCGTAGGTGCGCCGAGCAAAATGGTCGTCGTTTTTTTCTTCTCTTTTCAGCCATCTGTCCGTCCTTTTCGGTCAAAAATGCGATCGTTATTTTCTGTTCCGGTGCGAATGTGTGTGTCTCACCCCCGACGCCAAAGTTATCCGCCATGTTTTTCGAGCTTGATAGTGTGCCGTATGTACTGGAGTTAGAGTCTTTTTTGCTTTGTGATCAGAGTTGTCTTACGTCTAATAGCGGTCGGAGAAAAAATAGAAATATAGGAGGCACGGCGTGGACGATAAAGAGAGCGGGAGTCGTTAACGATTCTGCGCCGGAAAGTTGCGCAGATTGCGTTTTTGGTGCTTTTTTTGGGGGCATCACCTCACACCATCGGGTGTTTTTTGTGCCTGTCTTTTTCTCTCACGCAGTCTCACTCCTTGGCGTTGCTTGTGTGTGTGAGCGGGTGGGTTGCGTGTGTAGTGTATATTGGACGCCGGGGGCAAGCACCTAGTGCTAGATTTTTGCGTGCAAACGTCCTAGATACACATAGACACGGTATATAATGAGATGTCACCGCTATGCGGAGTAAATAGAGCTATGCAGCCGCTATTGATGTTGTGATTAATCATGGCTTTACATAATTGTTCCGTTATAACAAGCTGCGTATTTGCGGATAGAAAAATTATGATTGCGATGGACGATCGCTCGACGAATTAATTTAATGGAACGAGGTAAAACGTAACCGATGAAAGTTTTACTGATTCGTGGATATTTTTCGGGATAACGCGAATGTTTAAGTATACCTATCTTAGGTTGTTGAAGCAAGTTACTTAAAGTTAAAACTTTTTAAAATTAACTTAATTACAAGCTTACACTTATGAGTAGCTTATTAAAAGATAGGTAGGTACTAACTTAATAATGTAAAATATTTTGGGATAATTTGAAATGCTACTAATTGTGATATTTCTGGGTGCAACTAAGATACCTACCTAGTTAGAAAGCGCGTTTCAATCGGCAACGCATCGGTGATGCTTTTAGTTTTATGAATATCCATAAACAGTGATGACCACTTACATACCACCAAATGGTCGTCTGCTCTTTACAGAGATAAAAACTAAAGTGGATGACATTTCTGGAAGTGGATAATAAATAATGTAGTAGGTAAAGCGGATTATATGATTATTATGATGAACAAAAATATTCTATCATGTTATAATATCCAATAATTTATGATATACAGGGTCGTCCATAATTTACTCAAGATTTGAACTTGCTGCCATTTATGGGCAGTTGCTTGAGTTAGCTGCCAAATGACTAGTCTTGTTCTGGCTGGTCGAATGAGAGCCAGTTCTTTTCTTTTTTTCTTCTGTCTTCTATTGCCGGCAACGCCTCAGTGATGTCTTTGCTAAAAATGAAGATGTTAAAAGCTTGTTGGAAGCCCTCACTTTCATTGTACAATAATATTAAAAAAAATTATTGGTAGGTACTAGGAATATTTAATGAACCATAACTTCTTTGAACATTTAGATTGGTCAAGCAATAAGTGTTGTTGACGCCATAATTATTCCCTTATGTGCGGTAGATAGATGATGGCACCATCCCATGTGCTTTAATAATTAATATTTAATTAATTTATTTATAACATTAAAAAAACTAGGTTTTAAAATTCAAGTCTTGACTAATTTTTGGGTGACTATTTGTTTTGTTGTTACCTTAATACGCGGCATCACATTATGCAAATTAAATTTTTATTTTTATTAAATTCATACATTACGCATAAGGTATTCACTCCTTGATGGACGACGTTGTAGGTAGGTACTTATAGGCGATGAGTCCTCTGGTATTGCTCTTATTTATTTTATTTTATTAGAGTAACCAACAAGACAATTACATTATGAATACATCCAAGTCGTGAGTATACCTACTTAAAACTTAATGTAGTCTTAATTATAGGTTACCACGACATGCATCGTGGTCGAGCTATTGTATATAATTATAATTATTTGTATATAAAACAATTAACTAAGGACTTAATATTTCAAGGTTTTTCCAGTTATTACTATATGTAGGTATATCCATACACTACGGTGGCCAATTCCCGTCATGAGACCAGTCTGCTTTTTCGTCAGTTCTTCAGGCTTAAAAAGAAGACATAGGTTAGTATGCAATCCTAATGTCTGGTATTGGATAGATCTTTATGTAAACATAAAGAGACCATGGTGGAAATTAAATCCTTGATTCTAGATTTAATTCCTGACCAAACGTGTGGGGAGACTACGTTATCCGCGTTATAATTTTACCCCTTTACATATTCAAAAACAGAAAACAAGCAAAGTTATTGAAGGGGTTTAAAAGTGTTTTGTTTTTATATTTCTTATGAAAAACTATAAAGATAACACATATTATAACAGTGCAATAGTTAAAGTAGGTTTATTAAGCGTTTATGAATGAGGCCGAATAGATCCCCTTTAATAAATCATCACCCGTATGTAATGATCTGGAACATCTATGATTAAAATAATATTTGTTCTAAGTATGTGTCTTAAGCAACTCACCAGTTTGCTAGCATAAGAATTTTCAGTTATTTATTGGATGATCGCTTATAATAATGATGAGGAATAAATTCTCAGATGGTTCAGAAAAGGAATGAAAAATATGGAACGAAAAAGTCATAAGCAACTTTTAAGAAGCTGCTGTTTTTACTTTTGAAAAAACCCTAAACATATAATTTTAGATACTTTGGGATTGATCAGTCCTGAGATCACCGAAATCGGTCTGTGTTAGCACATCTAAGGTAATAAATCAATGAATATTTTATTTATAATCCTATCAAATCCATAGATTTCTTTATCCTATCTCAATACAATCTTTGAAAGCAATTCTTGGTTAATTGTTACTTTTAACTTAGTGCTTGACTGCAAGTCCACCTTGACGGTTAGTGGCGATGAAATCAATAGAATGTATTATTATATTTTAATCTGTTATATATTAATACGTGAAGGGAAATATATTGTACCCATTTTTAAGAACAATGGATGCACGTAGAAGTATGATTTCTGGTAAAGTTAAATTTTATATGGAGAAGAAGTGCAAGAAAACTAAATTTTGTGAATAATAATGTGTTAAAATTACATTTATTAAAGAAAATAGAACACTGAAAAATGTTATTGTGAAGTAACTTTTAATAGATTGAATTACGGTTGAATTTCGACTGAAGGAATAGTACGCGCACTAGCTTACTAAAAGCGTTTTCATTGTTTTCTCGAAAGCTTCCACACAGCGGGCGGTGGGAAGCCAGACGCAGGAAAACTATTTCTTCCGTTATTTATTTTGATAAAGAGACATTAACTAATATTTTATTTTCTTTAATAAATGTTTCTCTGCACTTCTTCATTTACATATATTACATTTCATTTACATTCTTCTCCTCAGCCGAACAGAACATTACCATTTTTAAATGAACTGGAAGAGATTTCGTTTCGAAATAAGTAGCTCCCATGTGCGAATGTTTCTAAATTTAAGTTTTTCTATTTAAAACTGTATGGTGTGCTTATATCATTAAATAAATAAATAATAAATAAATGAATATATTTTTTTGTAAAGAGATCGATAAATCTAAAATTATATTTTTGACTCAAATAATGACATTTATGTCAAATGTCTTCTTTAGAAGACATTTAATTACCTAATATTTTTTCATTAATAACAACTGAAATTTTACACACATCAAAGTTAAAAATTCATAATCAAAATATTACAGTTTATGTATACAAACTTAATAATCTAATAAGACTTAATAATAGAATATTATAAAAAGAATTATGAGCTACCAACTAGCATGCGCTAGTCACAAATTCTTATTAGAATTTAGACCGGTACACCTCGCCATCTACAGGAAAATGTTTGAACTAATAAAAAAGCTTGAATATAAGTGTTAATATAAGGTAATGAATTGCCTATAGTGTAAATACTAATAAATTTATTTTTTACATTAAAATGCTTAGATTTGGGTGATAATATTAAATTATATTTTTCTTTCAGTTTAGAATATTTACAGCGCCATCTAGTGTTGAATAGCGCGCGCTAGTAAAACAAGATTCTTACGCTCAGTGTAATCTATTAAAGCATACTTACTTTTTGTTATTTTAAATGAATACTGAGGGGGATAAGTGTGAAAAGGTATACTTAAATAATAATAATAAATAATATTACTATTCACAACATTTATAGAAAGGCTAACCTATAATTTATTTAATAATGAGTTTAAGCGAATATGATACGTTCTGAATATTAGTGGTTAGTGTCAAGACTATCAAGGTAAAATACAACCTTGTTTCTTAAAGGATTCAAGGGACCAAGAGATTCCAAAGACCGACAGCAGTTACAGACAAGGACTTCATGTAGAAGGAGGAGGAGTGGGAAAAGGTGGATAGGGGTAAAGCAAAATATTATAACTGGAGCGAAGGAACTTCGTGGGTAAGGAGTAAAATTATATGAAGTTTTCTTGTAGGCACAGAAGGGGAAGTGGGTATGAACAGCACGGGCCGCATATTATGTCATCCGCATCGGTCTCTCTTATGATTTCATAAAAATGCGGCGCGGCGCGTTCGTCGCGTACGGTACGGATACATCGCACCCGCAGTGTAAAAAAAGCATAAGTTGTGTTACTTTGAATTTTAGTTATTAATATCTATGATTGGAAAGAGGGATGAAAGCTGCATGTGCTCAATTTTTTTCAAATTTTCATCATTAATTTTGACGGTTTTGTGCAAGAAATCGTAATGTAAATTCCTTAGACTAGTTAGGTACTGATATTTTAACAGTTTTTTGCTCTCCTGAAAAATTGCAATTTTCATCTTATACCTTTTTTCCACTGAGGGTGCGATATGTGCGTTCACCAAAAGCAGAAAGTAAGGTGGGTGGACCATGGAAGGCCACTCTAACGATTAAACAGTCATTACTTCGTTATTTACTAGTTAAATGAATCAAACAAATCGTTAAGTATCGCTTTGTTTTATTATGTGTTATATAAAACATTTTTTTTTATAAAAGGTTTAACCATTATTTAATAAACTTAAGTTTAAATAACCTCTGCCAAATGGCCTTGCAAGGATCAAGGCTCCTTATAAGGCCAATATAGTAAATCAGTCGTTTAACTTAAAACTAACATTGTGACAATCAAAATATCTACATATACTTAAACTACATAAAAAGGTCTTTCATTAAAACGGAATATTAAATGCCTACCATAACATATTCAGATAAAAAATAATCAACGAACATTACTAGAACTCTATCGTAAAACTAAGAATGTATTTGTGTAATTGTTTTAAAAATAATATAAATGAGTAATAAATCGAAATCAAATAAGTTGCCAATAACCTTTATAGTAAAATAATAAAAATATAAAACTGATTAAAATGGCCTTCTTAAGGGTCTGTTCCTTGTAAGGCCAAAATGTTAGAACACCTCGGAATTGGGGGTATTTACCTGAGTGGTAGCAATTATATTAACTTGCACATTGTTTTAAATTTCCAGATATTTATTTACAAGTAAGAACTAAGTGTTAATATTTTCATAGTTTCTAGATGTTCCTAGTAAGACCCTTGTGCCCTAGCAAGGCCAAACTGTCAACTTTTTGATCGGCCTTACAAGGAACCATTGGCTTTCCTAGGAAAACTACCAATATTTTAATTGTATTGGAAATAAAGTAATATTTTTTTCTTCAGTGCCGTAGCAAATCATTGTATTATCAATTTAGAGTAAAAAAAAATAAAGAAAACAGTAGTTTATTTACTTGAAAACTTACATTTTACTAAGAGCAAATATAACAATTTTAACATCGATGACCGAAGTCAACAAAGAGAGGGCCCGCATTGATAGAATAGCGGTGCTAGGGACTCGCCGCCACGTCTGTGTACTTGAATTCGATGGCTGTTAGTGTAAGTGGAAGGAAATTGTCATTGAATGGCAATAAATACGACTTTTTAATAATTGGCCTTACAAGGAGCATGGCCTTCCATGGTCCACCCACCTTATATGAGAAAGGCGAATAGGGAGCCACTTGTTTGAAGATCAAAATAAAAAAAAAACGGTTATTACTTAAATAATTGTACATTATTTTTAAAAAGTCAGTCAGTTCCTTCATTCGGTAATCCTATTTGCTCTTACTATCTTTAGCATGTTATTTATAAAGAATACAATTTGATTTGATTAAACTTTATTAATAAGTATACAATTTAGGTAAATTATCTAAATAGTATACCTATTGATAAAGTGTGAAAAACAAGGTAAGTTTTGTCAAATTTTTCCTTGCAGGTGTAGAAATAAAAGGACAGTTATTAGTAGGTACATATTTAAACTTTTCTCCTCAGACATACCTACCTAATTTCTGATTTACAGACAACCTAATAAAATAGTAATCCATATTTTTTTGGACGCTTCTATTTTTTTATTTACCTAAATATACATTTTTTACATAATCAAAAATCTTTTAGGTGGTTTGAATCCCACCAAGATAGAGAAAGAAAGAAAGAGACGAGAGTAAGCCACTTCATTTTTATGTTGGTTATTGTGTATAGGTTATTTTTTTATTTACAATTTAATACGAATTTTAAAGCAATAATAAGTATTAGAAATTTAATCTGGCATCCAAAAATAATGTACCTACGTATATAACTTGAACTAGAACACAGTGTCCACAAACTATGAGAAGTACAGATCAAAGAGACTTATAGCCTGACTGGCCTACCTTCAGCAGCTCAGCTCAATTGGTGGGCGCGGAAGCGTAGAGACTTTGTTTCCCAAAATTATTCTTTGATCCAAATTCCGTTAATTTAATCGGAATTAAGAACCTACCTACGCCTGGTTTTAATTACGATATAAATATCTCTATTTTAAAACTACTAATCTATTTTAATATGTACTAAAAGACCTAATGTCCAGTAATGCTTCAGCTTGTAAGAAATCATTAATATTATTAAGTTTATGAGAAGCCATAATTACCTATAACATGGCTTTAACATATGAATGGCTAACTACTGACGGCTCTCTCCTATTGAGAGTGTCTAGACTCTAGAGCATACTCCACCACACACACTGCTCCAGAGCGGATTACCCATAAACTTTTGACCTACTGAGAACCTACTGAAGAGTAGACACTGCTAGTGGTCACCATCGCACATTGACATTCGTGACATCGAATCTAATCGAACGCTCATGCATATCTCCATTATGGCGACTTTATTAGGAATTAGGATCCTCATGTATTATGGTACAAGCAAAAACAGACAAAATTAAATATACGTATTTGTACCTAATACTAGAGTAAGCTTACCAAAGCTTTCAGCCAAAAACCATTCAAAGAAATACATATGTACAATTCATACATACGTACTTACAATTAATTAAAGAAAATAGACACTTGCACTTAAGTGCCTAAGCCAAGCTTTTGTAACCATAGAAACATATCGTCACTTGGCTAGAAGCGACTGAGCGCAGTTGCTGTACAATTGCTTTCCTAGCCGAAAGCAATATATCTTCACCGGTGCACGGTGTGAGCTACCACAATCTCCTCTATTAACTGCGAACGGAGACATGCGTGACTTGCGCCGATTTGCGCCCATTACGTCAATTTGCGCCGTTTGCGCTGAGGCAAGTTGGCGAGAGTGAAAGTGGAATTGAGAGTTCTCTGGCACTGAGATATTGCTTTACTTGACTTAATAGTTCTGCAACCTAATACTGATATTACAAGCAAGGGAATTTATTTGAACGCACAGATATGTAAGGGCGATATAGGTACATCGAATGTATTTTATTTAATTTATTTTTTATTTATTTATTTTTAAGGTCTGCCAGTGGTTATTATACTATATTGACACAATTTTTCTTAAATCTAACTAGGAACTAAGTATATAACCTTTTAAGGCAAACACCACTTGCACAATCATTTTCATTTTAAAGATAGATTTACATTATTTTATTTATAAACAAGGCTAAGTTTTTTTTATATAATATGTTTAAAGACGAGTGATTGACGTCCAAATCAACTGATCCATCGCATCTGTTGTACAGTTTACATAGACGTGGGAGTGCTGAGTTCGCTCCCAATACGGTTTTGCGAAACGGTATATTGAGAGGAGCTACAAGTTTCCTGTTGTTCCATCGTGGCACATTAAATTTAAACTTTTTTAAGAGGTCAGGGCAATCTACTTGGTTTCGTAGTACTTTATATAAAAAAACTAAGTCTAATGTAGTTCGTCGATTTTCCAATGAGGTAATTTTGTAATGTTCCAAGCGTTTATCGTATGACGGAATTCGTTTACCTAAACCGTCAGAAAAAGTAAGATGCCACAAAAATCTTTTTTGCACCCTCTTCATTCTTAAACGATGTGTAGCATAGTGAGGCCGCCAAACAACAGAACCATACTCTAATGTACTTCGAACTAATGAGTTGTAAAGAAAAATTTTTGTCCGGGATTTAAAAACTTTTGTATTTCTGATTACAAAACCTAACATTTTGTTAGCTTTTTGTACTACGTTATTTATGTGTTCCACTAATGACTATTGGCACACCAAACAATACATAAAATAGGTTGACTTGACTGGCAGAGAATGCTTTTAGCATTAAGTCCGCCTTTGTTTTTTTTACATTTGTATGGTTTAATGAAACAAAAAAAATATACAAAAAAAGCCGACTAAAAAGCAAGAAATAAGCCCAGTACTGTAGAATATTGTTAAAATTAATACCTACTGAACAACTAAAACATAGAAGGATTAACAGTTGGGACCCATTCTTCAATCAATCAAATCTTGTTTGTTTTTTCCCAAGCAGCCCCGACTTTTAATTTTATTAAGAGTGTTAATAAATTAGCGAGAATGTTTGTTTAAACAACTTAAATTTTTATATGCCTATCCTAATGTTACTTAAAATGAAAAGGATGAAAAGAACTTAAAATAATTTTTGAATACCTATTCAATCAACGATATCCCACTTGATAGGTTTTGAGAAAAAAAATTTTGAAAACACAATATTGCGTCAAAAATCGGCCATTTTAATTTTTTTAAATTTTGATATACCCAGTGTCACTCACAATTAAGACAAATCTAACGGCACATCTCAAGCTGAAACCTATCAAGCCGTTTAGGCTACAGAGCGTGCCAAAGAATTATACATACATACATACATACACTCAAAAAACATAACCCTCCTTCTGGCGCAGTCGGGTAATAAATGAATGATAAACAAGAAACAACATTTCAATAATCTGTTTATTATTATTAAGCGCTAAGCACTTTTTTTTTTACTTAAAATAAGTTAATGCTTGACCACAATCCCACCTGTAATTTTGTGAGTGAAGGTGTGGTCCAGGATGGTAAGCGCACTAACTTAATAAGAGCCTATTAACTTACATGGCTTCAACCTATTAATAACCCACTACTAATCTTGGGTATCCTTGAGGAGACCTAGAGCATACCCCTCCACTCTGCTCCATTGCGGGTTGATGGAGGGGTTAGTGGCCAACCCATGGCACGGCCTCGAGGATTCCGACATAATTATCATAACGACTATTGTCTTACGATTACAACCAGAAACGATGGCTTTACGTGCCTTCCGAAGGACGGAAGCATGCAAGAATCGTAATTCGCGGCTTGTGCTTTTTGCCATCCAGGGTTAGTGGTGAATGAAAATGTCGGAAGGCTCAAGACATAGCTTATCTTAAGGTCGTAGCTGACTTATACGACACCGCTCCCATCCAACCGAAGTATGAGAATTCAAATATAAACTTAAAATCGTGCTCTGTCAGCTACGACCTTTATGGTAACTACCGACACCTCCTACTTTACCTGACCTCCTTTGATTCCTCGTGGATCCCATCATCAGATCAAAATTTTGGTAAATATGGCATCAATCTAGAAGTATATTATATTTCTTTTCAAGCATTACTCGTATCATATTATATTTATTTATTCATTTATTTAACTCTTTATTGCACACCAAGAATAGGACAACAACAACATAATGTAGGCAAATATTAGAGTACAAAAGGCGGTCTCATTGCTTATTATCTTATACCTAGAGCTTAACGCATAGTATGAGATATTTACCCAGTATGCTAAAATATTCTTCGCATGTAAATAAACTTTGTTAATATATTTCACCCTCATATTAATACTCCTATCACTAGTTCTATATTAACGCAGTAAATTACATACAAGTAAATAGAAACCCTATAGAGAAACATTCGCCCTTGCTTAACCTATCCTAGACAAGGGTGTCGTAGGTAAGGCGGAATAAATCAAAAAGGGTGCAATGTAAATTGGAATATAATAATTAGAAATACGGTTGGTTTTCGTATTTACTTATTATAAGATACCTATTTACTTTTGTTGTAAATAATAAATTGGTCAAGGCCAGTTCCGAATGGCGTTAGGGACCCTAACGCTATTGGGTAAATGTATCTAGGAAAATTACATAATCTGTAAAGAAATACCTGGTACACATAACAGTTTTGTATTAGTTCTGAAAACTAATCTGTACCTGCATAATTAGGTCGCAGTAAAAGAAAAATAATTTCTTATTTGTCCCGTGATTAGGTATAGGTTTTTTTTGTCCATTCTTCCACGCATCTGTAGATCCCGTAAGTACTCATAGACCCATTAAATTCATAAATAAAATAAATGTATTTTAACTTAAAGATTGAAGTTTAAACATTTCTTCAAGAGTGAGTACCTTAATAATTAAGGCATAAACATTCTGCTTTAAATAAAAATTTTAGCTCTTTGGGAATTGAATAGTTAATAAAAATTCGCAAATTAAATATCTATTGTCTATTATCAAGTAATAAATTTTATCATATATTTATTTACCATAAAATAGGCAGGTAGGTGTAAAATATGTGAAAATTTAAACTAGGTGTAAACTAAAACTCGAGCTAGGTTGACCTACTTAGTTTGTAAAATGCTTGGAAGTGCTAAGTAAAGCCACGTTACCACAAAAAGCTTTCGTGTGCTATTTTTCCCGTGGAATTTCTCCTCTATTCTCTTTTTCTTTAGACATTTAATTTGCAAAACATTTCGACACAACTTTCAAAGGAAAATCTGTTATATAAAGTGCTGACGATCCACCTGATGGTAAGTACTAAGTAGCTATCCTCGCTCAAGGACATCCCAAGGCATCACTGATGTGTCGCCAACCAAGAAAGAGAGAAGAAAAAGAATGAACGAACTGAATCTCAAGCCCTCAGACGTAACACGACGAGTTTGGCGACTGACTCAAACAAGAGGGTCGTAGCTATCCAAGCGGTAGGTACCCATAGAAAAATAATGATAGGTAACTACATATTTAATTTATATTCACTTAGAAATTAATATAAATACACTAGACCATCGTTCATTACCATTAAAATCCTTGACAAAAACTTTTAGCTGCAAATCCAAGCTTACATAGGCACAACTTATTTCGTTACAACGGAAATAAAGGGTGGCTGTACATTCGCCTTACCTTTCACATTGCACCATTTTTAATCTGTGCCATTCGGAATATCCGAGCAGGCAATAAAGTACACCGTTTCCCTTTTCAAAGCGTACCATTTTTCTCCACTCTACCCCAGAGATATTAATAATATATCACCATATAAGAAATCTCATCCCGGGTGGGGTGGGTCCGCGTCGATCCCTACGCGCTAAAACACAAAAAAACAACATAAACGATGACAAACAAAAGGCAGCTTTAGCTCCAGAACAATAGGGTAAGTATTCGTCCGCAACACCCTCTATACTTAATCACTGCTGTCTCCCACATAATATGTATGTATTATACTCGTACTTAGGCCTTTTTTGCAAAAAGGTCGCTTGTGACGCCTCGCGAATCCAAGATGGCGGCGGGTTGGTGTGGGGAATTTTTAGTATAATTACCTAACCTCTCTCGTGAGACTTTTGAGCTTAAAATATTCTGTTTGCTTATCTGTAATTTGTGACACATGCGGGGACATTAATTGCATTAATTTAACGCTACGATGTACCAAAAAAATTTGAATTTGCTTAGATTGCTCGTATTTAACTGCGAGGATATCTAAATAATTTTTTTTATTGTGGTAGTGATTTACATGATGAAATCACTACCAATTATTCTCTGCTCTTTTAATGACTGTCGCTTAAGCGTTTAAGGGAAAAACCGACAAAGAGTAGATAGGTAGGTACTAGGTACCAGTTATTTTATTTATATCCACATCCGAACAGACGCACGCCATCTGGTTGATGCCGATGTACGCAAAATGACAACAATACGACGACAATATTGTTGTTGTGTACTTTGCGAAGTAATACCGTGGCGTTTAGTACTTTTTGGCATGCTCGGCTTTATGATGGACCGCCGGCCTTCCGGGGTTAATTTATTTATAGGCAAATCATCCGCCATCAAGACTAGACATTGTTTGTTGTGTACTGCGAGGTTTTACAACTTTGGCTGGTCGTTTTAGTGAAAAACGTGAAAGGCTTCGTTGTCTAACTTTGACATTTTACAGAGCGTGAATGTAATATAGCTTAGTTATTCGTATGATGTGCCTTTACTCTTAGGCAACTTAGGCAACTTAGCAATCTTAGGTTACTATACTGTAGATGAGTATGTACTTAAATTACAAAGACGCATGGAAATGACCAGCTCTGCCACCAGTTCCGTTCAAGTAAGTGATATTTTTTTGTAATAATATAATACCTATGTATTTTTATTTTTAAAAGATGTGCTGAGGAGTTGCTTTAGGCTTTTCTTCTCCTCCATGACAAAGCACCTTTCCGAAAAGCCAAAAAATGACGTGCATAAGTGTATCAGTGATTATTTTTGGTTGAATTATTTTGAATTTTGAATTTTAGAAAAACAAAAAAAAGAGCATGTCAGGCCACGCGCAATGTAGGGTTCCGTACTTGTAAGTTGATACGTTATTACGTTCTAATGAACCTACCTAACCTACCTGCCGAGATAGTTTTTCTTTTAAATTCATCATTATTTATATGCATTGTCAATTAGTCACTTTCACATAGACAATACCAACTTTTCACATGGACAATAACCATTTAGTTGTCAGATGGAGGAAGGGCATTTGACTTTAGCCAAAATTAGCATTTTTTTAATGGAATAGCTGGTAAGTGGCTATTGTCGCCCATGAACATCAGCAACATCAAAGGCATCACTGATGCGTTGCCGGCCAAGAAAGAGAGACGCAAAAGAAAGAAAGAACTGGCTCTCCAGACGAATTACGACGAGTCGTTTGGCGGCTGACTCATGCTCAAGGGTGGTAGCTATCCAGGCGAACCCCATGGAGAAATAATAATAGTAATAATGGTATTAATTAACAATTAAAATCAATACTACCTATATAATCACTCCAAGGGACCCTACCACCCACAGAACATCTAATAATTAGTTAGAAGGGGCATAGCACGTAATTTGTATGGGAACCGCTGTCGCCGTTTCAATAAACACTACTAACGAAAATGAACAAATACGCACGAGGATTGTTATGTTTGCATGAAGTAGGCGTGACTCTGTAGCTAGGGATTGATTGTCGATAAATTTTTATCGGTATTTATTTTCGCAAGGTATACTTATTCATTATATACTTTTATACTTTTTGATTGAAATTACTTACTCCGTCGACAGACTCATATTTCATCATGGCCTCCGAAACAAAGTATTTTCCAATTACCGCACATGAAGGCATTTTTACGTAATTAAGTCGCAGTATTTTGCAGTACTTTTCTCCGTTGGAGTTTGCGAGTCACTAAACAGCGCAATCGCGTGTTTTTGTGCGATGTGCGCATTTGATCACAGTATTGGCGCGCCTACCTTGCCCACAATTCCTTTCTAACTAATTATTAGATGTTCTGTGCTACCACCAGCGGGCCGTATTTAGTCGCCTGTTACGACACTCATCCGGCGTGGGTTAAAGTTAAATCACCGAATATAAAACTTCTAAACTCGTCATATTTTCCAATTGTTTCATGTTAAATTTCATCTAGGTATGTTAAAATCGTGAACGTGTCAAAAATCATCTCTTTTTAATCCGTTTACGTCAGTTATTACCGGCGGTAATATTTTTTAGAGTGTATTTTGACAACATAAAATAAAAAATGATTTAGAACGATGGCAAATCCTACACATCAGTTTATATTATATTTTCAAGCATTGCAATCCATAACTGTCCAAAGTTTCCTTTTTTGGCTTGGCTCTCCTCTCAGAATGAAAAGGATTAAAACTGTTAGGTATTAGAATGAATTTGACCACTTTGAGTTACGTATAAATATTTTATCAACATAATTTTACATCTTGGGGAAACCTTAGGTTTCCTAGTAAACAATATTATCCTTCACTATATTAAGAACAACTCATAATTCCTATATGCTAGTTGGTAGCGACAATGCCTGTGAAGCGAGGGGTCCCGGGTTTGATTCCCGGCCGGGGCAAATATTTATGTGACAGATAAATATTTGTACTCGGGTCATGGGTGTTATTGTGATGTGTTAATAGGCTGTTTAGTGTTTTTGCTTAAATAAGACAAAAATATAATGTAAAATAACCAAAAATCAAGCAGTCTCAATGTTTCTTATTTAGGTGTCGTCCGTGACACAGGTATAAACCTACTGGAGAGATAATGAGTGTGTAAGCGTTTATTTAATTAATTGAAGAAAGTTCAAATTTTCCATAGATATAAATTTAACGACAACAATTAAAGCTTAATTGTTACTTCAAAAATTTATTTATTTACTTGTAAATATCGCCTGATAAATCAAATGTTAGAGTTAGATAATTCAAATGTGAATATCCCTTTTTCATTAGACATAGTAGGTAGATAGATGGCTGTACTATTATATATTCTGTGGTGAGATGTCTGTTCTATGTCATTATACTTCAATGGTTTTTACTTCCTTTCTCTCTCTTCTTCCTTAGCAACGCATCGGTGTGTGATGCCTTTGCCATGGGCGACAGGGACCATTCACCATCAGGTGGATCGTCAGCTCGTTTGACGTCTGGTTACATCAAAAATGTATTTATATTTTAAAACAACATACTTTTATAGTTAATAATGGCGGGAAAAGTAATCCAGACTGGCTGAAAATTAAAATGAAATAAACCGTCTGTATTCAAAATTCGAACTACGAGCATTGAACTGGGACTGGGCCACGGGCGCGGTAAAAAGACAACCGAGCGTCGCGCACTTGATGTGTATCGACTATCGATGCTGGATGCCGCCAATTTGGCACACCGGTCAAATTGGCGTGCTTAATACGTTCCATTGATACCAACTTAATAAGAATAAATCATTTTTTTATCGTTTTGTTGTCCTGAAATTTTGGTGTTAGACTAGCGTTTATCAAACTTTTATTTTACCTAGCTGTGAAATTAGCTTATACAGTCATTGAAGTACTATTACTATTGTATAGAACAGACACCCCGAACACCATGTATGTCCCAATGCATTGGCGCCACGTGGCTTCAATCTTCAATGGATTCGTTCGATTTTGAAAGGAGAACCGGGGCTCAATTTTAAAAATCGAACCTCTGCGAGACACACATTTTATTCGAGATGTCTGTACTATGCATTAAAGTATAATGTCATCGAACTAATCATTATAAAAAATAGTAGCCAAATCAAGATTTATGTAGGTACCTTCCTAAAAAGTATTCAGTCAGTGTTCCAAAGTCAACGGAACCCTTACATAGTTTTGGACACAGGACACAGGTCCATCCATCCATCTGCGGCTTAGCTAAGACACCTACCCTTCAATACTAGAGAGCAGTAATTTTCCCTGGGTAGGTACATACTATTACTTATTTATGATGTTGACAAAATGGCGTTATAAATTCTTAAAAAAAAACTGAAAAAGTTCACTTGTTACCGATTAATCAACTATCAAACATAATTGAAACTTCGTACTTGTAGACAAAATTGTAGCTCGTATTGGTCAGAACAGATAAAAATAGAAATCTGAAAACACTCGAGTGCTCGGGATGGCGTTCAACTGGGCCAAGGGTACTGTAAAAAGACAACCACGCATCGTGATGTGGCATCGATGCTACCGTTTGGTCAATTTGGAATACCACTGAATTTGTTTCATAGGTTAAACGGTATACTGGTTTAGACTTATCTAAGGATAAAATAATGTTTAAGATATTTGTTACTTACATATTCACTGCGTCAAAACTTTCAGCCTGTTCTATGGGGACCTGATAAACCCTATAACACTGTCCTGTGATGCGTTCGGGATCTCTTCATCTCCCTAAAATAACAGTTTTGAAAATTATTTATCTTCCTTAAAACTAACGATATATTTATGAAGGCTATGACTAATGACTCTATATTTTGGTTGGTTCGCACGCTGTTATGACGGTAAACCGCTATTACAAAAAAAATAGGAATCTATTGCAAGTTGGTGTACTTCCTGTTTTCTGGTACTACACATAAACTGTTAGCATAATATATAATTGGCTATGTTAATTTTCCGGAATTTGTTTTGTTTGTAGCTACCTAAGCCAAGTTAAATGTAGAACTTGAATCACATGTTCTGTCACTATAACTTTAGGATTTTCTATACAGAACTTTCGGCTCTCATTTCTCATTTATGTTTTTGATGTGATATCATTACTTTTTGTCCAGAAATTATTAGTATTTATTCATAATTAATATACCTACTGTTATTCATAAAATTACTCTTCTATACTATAATAAAACTCAAAGGGCAAATTTTCTGTACTGCATCATACATACATTTACGCACATAAATCTCAGTGGTAGATTAAATTTCAAAGAATTTATAACCAACTTTTATTTTTTGTATCAAAATTTTTTGTACTTTACTTTTGTTATTTGGGAAATAGTAGCGCAGCTGTTGTTTTTTGGCTTATAGATTTTCCCTAAATGTAAACCAAGTAAGAACCTTAATCGACATTTTTTTTGTAACAAAAAGTTATCAAAGTACAGGTACACAGATTATTTATTAAAATGAAATTAAAAACGTCGAAGAGTTGTTTCTGAAATCTATTATTAAATAACTGACTTCACTAAAGCTTTGTGTTAATGCAAGACAACACGTGAACTTTACAGACATGAAAATAGGGAATACAATTGAACGAGTTAAACAGAGGATAAACAGTTTAAAGTACTTATTAAAGGTTTGCGAAGCATTTCTTTGTGTGCAAAATCCTTTGTTAGAGCTGTACTTTACATAAAGATAAGGTACATAGATGCTTGCAACGGCTTGGTGCAAAACTGAGCTCGCTGCGAAGGGTTCAACCCTTTCGCGATGGCGGAATTATAAGAGGGTGCAGAAATTGTAGATACTTATATGCTTGGGTAGCATTGTTCCATATCCTTCTACTTACGATACGCTTGGAATGACGTGTTTTTGAAAAAAAATTGGTAGCATTTTAGCAGTACATGGCAATTTTTTTATTAGATTAGGGGATTTCAAATAACTAGACCTAATTTTTTTAATTTTTCTTTACAAATTGTTTGATAACAGAGAGTTTGATAAAAAAAAGAAACGTAATGATACATATAAAGTGATTGCTTGAAAAAATCTCTCGCATCTCGCTCTCTTTTCGCACTTTATTATAATACTTATAATTTCTTAACTTATATATACCTAACCCTGTGAACGAGGTTAATCAACTCTGCTTATCTTTGACAAACGTTTGACCCTCAACAGATCAATTTAATGGGTATATAGAAATTCGAATCCTTTCTCTTGTGATCTCTTATCGACAGTAAATGACAGATAGGTCATATTAACAAGTCTTACGCCCCAACTCAGATTCACTAACGGTTACTTAAATTGCCCCTTAGTACAGAATCACCATACAATTTCTGTACTAAGGAACGATTTAAGTGACTCTTAATGACCCTTAGTGACCCTGAGTTATAAGAAGTTATAATGGCATAACAACTGGAAGCAACCATCGACACATCCCGCGCACGCATCAAATCGGCAATGCGAAAACATTGGAGCTCTAATCTAAATGCAAATGAACCATGGTTCTGCTACTGCAAATAGTACCTTATCTCGTCAGCATAAGGACGAAGCCTCGCTAATGGCAAACTAATGCTGGGATGCGAATGTCATTCTGGTAACGCTTAACATTTCTATAAATACGTAAGTCTGGAATCTGCCTAGGCATTTGGTTTGTGGCTAATACGTTTTTGACACTGATTGTGTTATTTCATGGCATGGAATCATAAGTTACACGTATGTATAAATTAGGCACATTCAGTCCATTGATAAAGTTGATTTTCGACTTTTTTTCATACAACAAATAAACAAACTGTCGACACAAAAACACTGATCTGTCATTGTCGTTAATTTTTTTTAGCATAGTAGAACACGCCGGGTATCCAATAGTGTCAAATATGAGTTTAGGGATATTTTTGTAACTTGTAAATATGTTACTAGAAAATATCCTACTCAGTAAAAATGTTCCAGAAAAAGTTGAATTTGAATATAATTTCGGTGTATTTTTTTCGTAATATCAGGCATTAAAATAATCTGACAAAAGCCTATCACGTTAACATCTAAAGCTGCGCTTCTCATGATAGAGTCAGACAAGTGCAATCTACAAGCACAATCTATCTTACATATATAAAACACAAAATCGTCTAACATATAATTGTGAACAACGGTAGTAGGTAGGTATACCTACTGCAAAAAATCTTAGATATCAATACTGCAGTTTTAAGCTGTAAAAAATTAAGAATAACATTTAAAATTGTCCTTCGGAAACAGACAGTCAGTTCTCCATTAATTCTTTGTATTTAAATCTTCCCAACCCAATTCTTACTTCACTCATCGTATTCCGGCTTGAGAGCTAGTTCTTTCTTTCTTTTTCATTTCTCCTTTTTTTCCTGCAACGCATCAGTGTTGCCTTTAGCGTCACTCATGTCCATGGTCAACAATAATCACTTAACATCATCAGGTCGATCGTCAATCTTCATCTCGTTGATCATTCCATAAAACCGCACGAAAAAAGACATGCTTTCATATCTTACGAATAGCCGCGGCATCTACTTTGTTATACGTGAGAATGTAACCTGTAATTTCACGATGCCCAATGCAAATATTCGCATACGATTGCGGATTATAGCGAGGCGTGGAATTTACCTACCACCGCTGCCTATCTGCCTCCAAATCCCTCTACTTAAAAATTTGCACCATCCCTTTTTGTATGTATTCACAAGCGTCGCCATCTGCAGTAATTATTAAGTAAAAACGTGTCCTAATCCTCCTAAAAACAAAGTCCATTTTTAAACAACACCCGCAAACCCGTCGTTTAGAGAGAGGTTCATAAAAAATTCAGCTTTATCCCGATGTGTTAAAGTCTTAGTTTTCTCGCTGAGACGATGAGCCTTGGAGAAAATGCGCGTTATGTAATAAAAACATTTATTTTGTCCGTTTCCGAGTAAATATGACTCCTCTTCCCCTTATATATCTACAGTGATTTAGTGTGACGGAGATCGTTTTGATAACTCTTTCATATTTTGCTCGGCGGAACGTTATCTTAGTAGAAAATGCGAAAGTTACATTTAGCTTTTTAACAAAACGAATGTCCACTTGTTTGTTTTACTCCAATCTTGCTTATTGCTTCTCACATTCGTTATAAAAGTTAGAATTTATGTTGGAACTCTACCTACTGTTGTTCGAGCCTTGAAAAACATTTCTCGTTTTCTCTTCACGCTGTAATGACGAAATAGTCAACGGTCAAAAAACAAAAGTATTATCTTACCTTTAACCTTTGTCTCGGGAATCGAACCCGAGAATTGAATGGCATCTCACAGACACCATATTTGTTTTGTTTTTTAATTTCACTTATCCAAGAACACTTGGGCTGTCAAGACGCATCTAAAGATATCTTAATTATGTAAATTGGTCCAGCGGTTTGAAAGATATGAGGTAACAAAAATATTACATGCATGCATACAAGATACGTGGGAAAAACATAACTCTTTCCTTGGCAGTCGGGTCAAAAACATCACAACAATCAAAGAGTTTAATGCAAATAATAAAAATTCTATTTGTAACAATTTAGTTCAACCAGTTCCCCGACTAACGCCAACAACAATTATAATAAAATGCGTTTTTATTTTTATTTTATAATTCATGCATCTCAAATATTTTATTATAAAAAGTTGGTGGCGCTTGATCAAAACCTGTTATTTTTGCAGGATCACAGCTCAATGTTCGATGCTCGATTTTGCTCCAGATCTTGCAATGTCGCAAAACATGTACTCGCCCTTCCCTAAACCTGTTTGATTGTATAGGTCTATTCAACTGTATTTTTGAACGGCAGTCTGGCAAACATCACTACTAATAATTTTTGCTAGTAACTGCAATTCTTGATAAGCGTTCAGAAATATAACAGCATAGGTTGAGCACAGGTTGTACCAGGACTGGTGAATCAGCGGGTAGACTTTATAAGCAGACGGAGGCAGGTAGGAACTGTGTCAGTTTGGAGAAACCGAGGTCCAGCTATGAGCTTATAAAGGCTGATCGTGATATGACTGCCATGTCATCCAAACAGGTAAGCAGTCAACCAAGAGCAAAATTACAAAATACCTACATAACATTTGATACACATCTAATACAAAAATGTTGGAATGGAAAATAAAATAAAGTATCTTATAGCTAAGTCACAGTCCAAATCAGTTATCATATACATAGAAATCACTGATACTTACACTTTTTTTCCTCTTAAACAAAGACATTTATTTTCTCAAAAGAATTTACAAATTCACTTATAGAGAAAATACAAAATATAGTTAATCTATACTAATAATAAAGAGGAAAGATTTGATTGTTTGCATTGAATAGGCTCCGAAACTACTGAACCGATTTGAAAAATTCTTACACTGTTGGAAAGCTACACTATCCCCGAGTAACATAGGCTATATTACATTTTCAAAAAAATTAGGGATCCTTTATAGACATCCAATAATGTAACCCAAGGTGTAAAAAATAAAGAAAACCGAAGCAAAGCGAGGGCGGTTACTCGTTAAATTATAAAGTAATCAACACGCAGGCCAGACACGTATTACAAGACATCATTAATATCATTGATATGATATTATTAAGATATACCTATTACCAGATAACATAATATACACACATATAAACAACATTCTCTGTATTAAATAAAGCAATTCTTCTCCCAGCTTTAGATTTAAAGGCCACTGAGTTTATTATTTCGTTGAATAATATCATCGTTAGACCGGCTCTATAGAGAAAGGATATAAAAGGGTTGAATACAGGCGTTCTGCAGCGAGAGGCATTTTGCGCTGCAGAACTTAGCTGCACGTTCCATATCTGGTTTTGGAAACAAGCGTAAACGGACAAGTGCAGTCCATGGACAGTGAAGGGTTAAGTAGTTTGGATAAATACCGAAATAGGTTTTATTTATCGTTGGCAAAAATTTGTAGTGTCATTTATTAATAAATATTCTATTTATTAATTTAATGCATTTTATTTAGTAATTATATAATTTTTATTAAATTTCCCAATTCTTCAAGCAATTCAAGCTGGTAGAAGAATTTATATAAAAAAGATAGAGTTTTTAAAGCTACGAAATCCTAAATGTTTAACTTTGCTTGATCGAAGAAGTAAATGAATAATCAGTCATGAGAATATAATTATTTAAAATTCATTATAAAAAATAAAATTTTGAAAATTATTCTAACGTTTAACTTATTTTTTGAATTGCCTACTGATTTAATTACCACAGTATTTTTACATACATACTGTTCTTCATAAAATTTAACACAAAATACTTTGTTAATTAAAGAAAGAAGTCAGGCATCATTCAAACCAACGAACCGTTCGTTCGCGCACTGCGTTCTATCAAACCAGATTGGTTTTACAACAGTTCACTGTACCTAGTCCTCGAATCTGGAATCTCATAAAGGTTCAACATTTTTGAAGCTTATCGACTTGTAACTTTATTGCAATTGTACTAAAGAATCAAAATTTGGTTTAGAATTAAGTTTAACAGTGTCATTAGTCTCATTAGGCTCGTATATAAGGCTCTCTAGGCGCTACCTTTACCCATTTGTTTAATGAATGAAAAGTGGTTTGTATCCAAATTAGGATGGCTGAAAAATTCCTCTCAATTGTGCCTAATGTTAGAAAAAATATTCAGTTTGATATTGACCTCGAGAAAAATCCATTTCTTTAGTACTGAACGAAACTAGTTCTTCCGGAAAAACACAGGGAAAATTCAATAGTCAACATAGAAACCACTTTAGCTCAGTCGTTCAACGTTTGCTGATCAATAGGAGAGCATTATCCGCGTTACCCACTAAGCCGAACGAGCCTTGTAATAATTGCGTATTAAAATGAAAAGACCGCATACGTATACGATGATAATTGCTGCCATTACCGTTCGCTCTAATGCTGCCTTAAGCTCAACCGTTGGACTGTAATTGGAGGACTCATAAAGGGGTCGGAGGGACCGGAAAAGGGGACCGAATAGAACGAAAAAGGGGGGCCCTGGGGGGGAAAATATATGGAAATGACGCACCGCCATTTCCCTGTTTTTGTATTTGATTATCCTTTCAAGACAATATTTCGCGGGGCAGGAAATTAATGAAGGCAATTTATGCGACACAGAGCGTGGGTGCCGAGTTTTATTTAAATAACTGTTGTTTTTTTATTATTTTTCGTAATTCCGAGGGTTTTTGGGGGAGACCGCCTTTTGTAATTGGACCGTGCGTTTGGCTCGCTCGCGCCCGCCTCACAAAGGATTATGTGTTGAGGTTACAATTAATGGGCGTGTGGGCAAGTACGCACGAAGGCCTTTAATGTTGTTTAATGTTAGGTAAGTTTTAATTGTATATACCCGTAGGTATATAAGTATTAGACACATTTCTACAGTTAACTTTAGAAGTAGCCTTCATTTAAACTTGGTGGTACGGAGCCATTTCGCCATTCCATTCCAGTATTCTTACAGGAGGTAGACAATAGCACAATACAGGAAACGTTAGTTGAAATCAAAGATGGATGAAGCATCATAAATTCCATCAAACTGAATAGGAAAGTCAATGACGTCGTATTCAAAAATTTCGCTTATAAGGTACTTATTGGTTACTATAAGCATTAGACTCGATACACGGAATGTCGAATTAATATCCTGGGTGAGTTTAAAATGAATTCGTACAATGAATATGTTAGACACTGCGATGTTTACAATTAGGCATTCTATCTACAACTAACCAATTACAATAGACCTTAACTGGTAGGGTACTACATCCATAGAAGCCAAGGGACCATATAATACCAGCTAGATTTCACCGTTTGTTTTTGTTCTCCAAATTTATGTATTTGAAAAAAATACAATATATCTGTAAATCCTTAGATCCCCACTTGCTGGGAGATAAGGGGTAAATCCCTGCGATTTACGTCACGTCGTTAGTCATTACGCATTCCCGCTAAGGCTTTGAAGGTAAAATTACTGGCCCTTGAGGGAGATAGGGGAGGGTTGGATAATAAATGACGTGGCGGTCGGGGGCGAACCAACTTTTTGTGACAAATTGCCGTAAAAGTGCGTGCGGCTAATTCGTTAGTAGGTACCGCATCCCAACTTCGTAATGTTGTCATCGGCTAAAATATTAAAGCGTGCATGGAATAGGCATGATGACAGTAAGTAAAATCACTAAAATGATGTATTTATTTAATTAAACACTATTAATGGATTACAAAACCCGCATTTATTGTATTATTATGAGCGTGATTAATAATATTTTGGTAAAATAAAACTAAATAAGTTGAATCCAAAAAAATTTTTTTTTTTTAAACGCTTTTATTTCAATTTTTTTTTTGATTTTCGTGTATTGTCATCGGAAATACACATGTCTGCCAAATTTCATCAATTTTCATTAAAGGGAAGTCATTCAAATTAACGTTACAAGATTTGATCCTCCGAAGTGAAGCTAAATATAAACCTTATTGCCGTGTAAATAGAGTAGCATTTTGATCGATTTGATGCTTTGATGCTCCGAAGTGAAGCTAAATAAAAGCGTTTAAAAATACGACTAGCAGCCATGATATCTTGAACGCCAATCAGAGCGAATTACGTCACGAATAATAACGTTCAGCTGTTTTTAAATTACTGAAAAGTGAAAGGGATATAATATGTATGTGTAATGTACAGTACTTATCCACTTATTTAATAATACCAACAGATATTGTTTACTTTTGAAATTGAAATTATTTAGATGTTAAATACTTAGATACCGTACTACTTACCAATATTATTTTCCCATCATATGCAGATTTAAGTCGTTTTTTAATAACCTAGATGCCCACAAAGCGATATTTTATAGAGAGGGATGATTAAATTGAAAAATCTTAATAAAACCACATTATGAACAGCGGAATATAAACATTGCTTTGGTCCCCGTCGGGCACAAGGAAATGAGAAAATTAATTAAGTGGGGGACAAACATACAAGCCAATAAGCGGTTTTGTTTGTTTGTTTAGGTTAGGAACGATTTCACAGCACTGTTTTTGCAAGATTCGTCCACTTTGTTTGCCCTTCGCTAAACGCAACGCAAGGTATGTTCACGTGGGTTTTAATTAAAATTTCTATATTACATTTCAGGGTAACTAGGGGTCTATCTATATATGTGGTTATATGTATTAGTGGAAGACGCGAATTTAATTTAATACAAACCTAACTCTATTACGAACTAGATATAATAGTCCCACTTGGATTTGAACGATTTAAACGTTAGTTAAACTATCTTTCCTCGTCTTGTTTAAAATGAAAATCTTCTTAAACAAAATACTTTAAATTCAGTTCCCTGTCAAATTATTACAAAATAATACCAACTCACAATATTCCTAGGGACTGGTAGTCTAAATTATTCTGTATTTTTACGTCTAGCACGAAAAATATTGCAACATACGTATCAACAAAAAAGTAAGTTACACCTTACGTGTGTACCAGCCCTAAAACCACGATTTAATAGGTTGTCAATATCCTTCCGTAGCGTAGAAGGAAGAACACAAAGGACTAAATTAAGCGGTTAGGGTGAAAGAAAGTGTTGAATCGATTCCAATGCGCGCTTTTGGCGTCCGATTCTTTGGTTGAATCCGATTCTTTTTTTAATTCTCAATTGGCGTTTAAATCCTGACAATATATACCTACTTGATATCGTCTGACAGCAATTTATTTAGCTACCTATGTATATACGTCAGATATATTTAGAAACCCATTGGCTTTACACTACAAAAATCGTTCTTACGATTGTAAATTGTCGTTTGTGTCTGATCTGAAATAATTAGCATTTACAAGCTTTAATGCTATTTTAATCAACAGCCTTTCTATAAATAAATGTATAAATATGTATAATAGGAAATAGATCTGTTCTCCCAAAATAAAACTACACTATTGCTTTTCAAAGGTAGTATAGTATTATAATATTTTTAATGATTTTTATTATACTCGTATATATTATTTTAAGTAATGTGTCTTATATACCTGAAAAACTAACCTTAAATTCAAATGTGAAGAATCTGTAGTGACCCTGCATTTGTATATTATTGTAAATACGCTACCGTATTTTGTTTATAGCATTTGTAAAATAACACCACTGTCATTCATTCGTCTTTCTCACGTTTTTGTAAGGATACATATTAAGGATACATACTGATCATAATTAAATTATTTAATCTTATTTGGAGTCCTGTTTATTTATACACACCACACACATCCCACAAACCCTTAGGTTCAAATTCGTTTACTGGAAAATTAATGAAACGAGTGATACAAACGACTACCTAGATAAATCGATTCCTATTGGTAACTGTAAGGATTCTCAAAGTAAGCGAGGGCGGCTTGCTGTCTATGTAGGTACTCAATTTAAATAGAACAAAAGGCTATAAAGAACCAAATTAGTGGTTAAACCGCGTTAAATCTAAAAGAAAGTGATGAATCGATTTCGCTTGGCGCGACGCAGTGGTCAACGCGGTTTCACTGTGCGCTGCGTATTGGCACTACCACAGACATTTTATTGCAAAGCTAGGCTTTACTAGACAATAGGTACGATGGCGCAAAACTGGCGATGGCGTTTCGTTTTTTGTAAACTTTGCAATGGGAAATCTAATTGTATAGTGTTACCCATTGTTACTCTTAAAATTAGTGTGATGATTGTTGGCCTTCGGCTAGGCTTAGCTAATGTTGAAATAATTCGTCGCTGAAATAATAATTATAAGTGTTTTAAATTTTGCGCACTCCGCAAATTAACCTAGGATTAGTCAGCTAAACTTTGGTTTATGTTCACACGTTGGGTTATGTACTTATATGTAGATATGCGGTTATAGGTATACCTATCCAATAATTACTGAAAAAGTATTACAGATATGTTTTTTAACGGAATAAGTTTGCCATTTGGCTATAAATGGTGGCATTATGGTTATTAGATTTAATTTAAATCTTAAACCGTAAACCGTAATTTTCATCAGCGATAAATTAAACCAACGCCAAAACATGATAGATATTTTATTGATACTTAGGTACTTAACTTAAGTATCAAAAAACTTATTTCTTAAATCCTTCGTTTTTCATATACATACATATACAAATACTTAGTGCCTTATTTAGGGACTAGCGATTGTCCGCAGCTAGAATTTTCGCACGCGGAAATTATTCTTATGATATTCATCTCCTGTTCACCCCCTTGGAGGTTGAATTTTGTAAAATCCTTCCTAATTGTATGCCTAAGTCATAAGAGGAATACGTGTGCGAAATTTTAAGTTTCTAGCTCTAAGGGTTTGGCCTGTGCGTTGATAGGTACATCAGTCAATCATTTTTGCCTTTTAGTATACCGTGTTATGAGATGAGGATAATTATCTTATAGGTATACTACCTACCTACAAGCCAAACCCATCCTACAGAAATAGCAGTTCTATATACCTACTGAACTGCAGTACATACTGTAGATCCGGTAAACACATGCCCTATTGTGCCGTTAGATATATAAAAACGAGAACAATTAAAATTCAGGCGGCGACTCGCGAGTATAATATAAAGTCATTATGTAAATGAGAGGAGCTTTTTGCGGCAAGTTTAGGTGATTTGCAGTGATGGCGCGCTTAAATAAGATTGGATTTTTGTACGAGAATTAGAGTTTTATTACAGTGCGGGGTAATTAGCGACATAGAGATAAATTATAGGGACGTATGGCCGCTCCCTAGTGGATACTAATTCTGCACGAGGATGGATGGATGGAATACGTTTGTTATATATTTTGGAGAGAGACATGAATGTAGTTTATGTATTTTTAGATACAATGTATTTATTTCTACAGTTGTGTATATATAATTATTGTTCCTACCGTAGTTAACCTTAATCAGGCGTGAATAATCTATAGCAATGTTTATATTAATATATTATTACGGCGCTGTAAATATTCAAATAAACAAAATTAAAAATTTCTTAACATCCGCTACAGCTTAACACGATTTCAACAATACGTACATAAAGTAGATACATATGAGGCGGAAGATTTTTTATCTTCCGAGTGCTTTCTCGGATTACTTTAAAATTTAAATAATCCGCTACAGATATGAAGCTTATTCATAGTCAGAATTTTTCTCTTAGTTACATTATTTAAAATTCAGACACCTTATTCCTTATCAACTTTTTATGCTGAACTCATTAATAGAAAGTACGTGCATCGTTGTAAAACATTTTCAAAGTAGATCCACACACTGAGATCGAAAGAGAGAGAAATTACATGCATAATATAACAAAATATATGGTTCTAATTAAAAATAAATGAACAGTCATTTACATTTTGTTATTTCGTTGCTTCCATGACAAATATAGAGGGCATTCTGTACATAACAGTATGTACTCTCACCCTAGAGGTTCGATTAAATGGAATATTCATAAAAAGGTTCCGTTTACGGCCTTGTAAAGGGCCACATAAAAATTTAGAGGCAAAAAGCGTACACCCTTTAGGCATGCTCTTGGGATGGGCCTGAAGTTTGTAATTGAATTTTTGCCTGGAGCCGCAAAGGGCGTCCCTGCTTAATTTGCCATAGTCGGAAAAGGGTTGCTTAAGTCGGTGTAAGGCAAAAGCTTTTGCGGGCACTGAAGGCTTGAGAGGTTCCTAGAAGATTCCGAGGATATGAACTAGACAATGTAATGTTCCCTTTCTTTTTACATTTTCTTCATTATATAGCACGAAAACAGCCGATTAATTTATTACATTAATTGAACACTTGGAAACAGAAAAGACACAGCCATTTCTAATATATAATATATTAAAAAGTAAGGTACCTAATTATTGGTTTTATGATAAATACCTTTTAAGTATTGTAAAGCAGTGTGATATTTGGAATGGTAAACCAACGTAGAATGAATAAGTTTGAGTTTGGCAAAGGAATTCAGTATTATTACTCCAAGCAATCAAAAAATCTTAACTTAAGAAACAGTTAATTCAAAAATAAACTTATTAGCAAATTCCAATAAAATCGCGCTATTTTCCAAACCTCGATTATTGAGAATAGATACAAACACACTAAAAACTACAAAAATTTAACAAAATTAGTAACAATGTTACTTAATGTCCCCGCTTCCGCCTTCCGCGTCGTTTGTAACTTAGAGCATCTGGAAAGGTCCAGTTTGTATTGTTGTAATCAAAAAGAAATATTCCCTTTTTTCCCGGCATAAGGGTTGTTTGCGAGGTCTCGGGGTCGGTTGGTAACGTGCTAAAATTTTATTCGCTCTTTCCGGATTACATAAAAGTTCTACGCGTGTATACCTACGGTGACAAAGGCAGAGTAATTCTTTTAAGCTAACGAACATCGTAAAATGTTGCGAACTTAATTTCGCTAGCTCGGAAAAATATACGCAACATAACTGTATCCATCGGCTAAAGGAAATGTAATGGAGGAAAGAATAATTAAAATAGACAAATTATGCCTGCTTTTAGTATTTTAATTATGCTTTGTTATTTAAGACTTTTTAGCTAACGATTTCAGCTAACGATTTTGTTTGCTTAACATTAAAAATTAGACCTTTTACAAAGGAAATTAAATGACACAAGATTACTACTGCTTTCTTCAATATAGTGTAGTAGATCAAAAAATATTTCAAACAATATGGGTCGATATTGTATTATAATTAATATATTCGTTTTACTAGAACTTCTCACAATCGTAAGTTTTGTAAATTTTTATCGAACAGAACAACTTACAGATATTTATTAAATGCATAATTAGAGTATTTATTTAGTATTTAACCTATAGTTATTTTAACCTGAATAACACTATGTTTCCTGAAAATTGTAAGGCAGCGCGTCCAGCTTTTTAGACTCTACTAACGCGAAAATCGACAAACAAATAACCCTACATCAATATTCATACAGATAAATATTAATTATGAATAATGTATGTAGGGGAAGGCGGGGCATAACGGGGTCACGGGGCATGACGGGGTCACCCAAAAAAACCAGCAACGATGCACACTAGACGTTTGTTGTTTTCACTAATAAATGACCATTTTGTATCAGTATTTAATCCGACAGTGACCGGCGACTAGTCTGCAGTCGTTTGGTTTTTACGAAAATAAATATTTTTTGATGTGATTTCATCTAATTTTGAGTGAATACGGAAACACATGTAAAAAGGTAACTTGTGTTTTCATTACTATTATTGTTTATTTGTTGTGTTTTTGTAGAGATATTATTTATTGATATGTTTTAAACAAAATCACTCTAACTGTAGATTTGTTTTTTTTGTCAATTATTTCACATAATGTTACCAGTAGGGGCATAACGGGGTCATGGCTATGGGGCATGACGGGGTACCCCATTATGTAAGGTAGCCTAAAGGAATGATGTGAATATTTGATATTGGAATTTTAATTTTGTTTTAGGTATTAAATATCGTACGAACGTACAAAAAGAAAAGTTCGAGAGGCAATACATACATTATACAAAACTTAGACGAGGATACTTTATGCCTGTATTGCCTTGATGAGAAACATACATATTTAAAGTCTGCGGAGGGTTGGGTGGCCTGCCAGCTATGCAGACGATGGTGTCATACAGCCTGTGCTCGTGTTGACGACGAGAACCCGGAAGAAATTCACATCTGCACTTATTGTGAATAAAACAACCATGTACCCCATACTGCCCCTACCACGGCGCACAACGGGGTTTTCATAAGGGTTTCGTAAAATTAAAATTTAAGCATTATTTGATTAGTTACTTCGCCAAATTCTATGCCAAATGATAACCCTAATATGTAACCAAAGTGTTATGATTATAATAATTACTTAATATATTTTGTTCACTTAATGATGTTAATGAAATAGTAAGCGAGCTTAATCACAGCATCTTGGATTTGTTTGACTTACATGCTCCGATGAAAGTAGTTGTGATCAGACACCGTTCTCATCCGTGGATCGCTGAAACTGTTAAGCTCATGATGAGGTTACGTGATGAAGCTGCAGCTGATTATAATAAAAATAAGTCACCCAGCAAAAAGGAATATTATAAGTCGTTAAAGTCAACAGTAAACCAAGCATTATATTTTGAAAAGATTGCCTATTTTAAACATAATATTAATAATAAAATTCACGACCCTAAACGGCTCTGGTCTAATGGATCAAGGAATAATGTAGAGCTACCACCATTTTTTAATGATCCAGATACCATAAATAATTATTTTTTAAACATCCCAGGAATTACAGACGTCAGCATGTCTCACTTGACTTTCTTCGAGTTTAATAGGTTCAGTGATTCAGTATTTCATATAGAGCTTCTTAGTTTACATGAAATTATCAAAATTATTAAAAGCTTAAAATCAAACGCGGAGGGTTGCGACAGTATAAGCTTAGACATGCTGGCATTGACGTTTCCTTCCACGCTTGATACTATTAGACATCTGGTAAATACCTCCATCAGCACTTCGAAATTCCCTGATATATGGAAAGTTGCGATCGTGAAACCATTACCTAAAGTTCCGGACCCGATTGAACTCAAGGATCTTAGGCCTATTAGTATTTTACCGTGCCTGTCTAAGGTATTGGAAAAAGCTATATGTACACAGTTGACTAAATACCTGGAGATTAACAACATTCTGCCTGAATATCAGTCGGGTTTCAGGAAGGGTAGGAGTGCAGTTACGGCCATGCTCGATGTAACGGAAAACATACTCTGTGCTCAGGATGACGGGATGTGTACACTGTTAGTTCTACTAGATTTCTCTAGGGCATTCGACTCGATTAATATTTCTCTGTTAATGTCTAAATTAAGTTACTATGGTTTTGATTGCGAAGCTTTGCAATGGTTCAACAGCTATCTTAGTAATCGTTACCAATACGTGAAGCTTAGTCGTAACGACGGTTCTATGGTAGTTTCGGAAAAAAGGGAATGCAACAGAGGTGTTCCTCAGGGATCTTTGTTAGGGCCAATCCTGTTTATTTTATATTCGGCTGACATTACAACGCATATTAAGCATTGTAAATTTCATTTGTATGCAGATGATTCACAATTGTATTTATCTTGTAAGCCTTTTGAAATAGATGACGCCATTGCTAAACTCAACGAAGATCTTTCAAGTATCGCGATGTGGTCCAAATCAAACTCTTTATTGCTTAATCCCTCTAAAACAAAATATTTACTCTTTGGGAGCAAATATAATTTAGCCAATTTAAATCCATCGCTTAAGGTCATGATAATGGATGAACCCATCGAGAGGGTCTATGAGGCACGCAATTTGGGTTTGTATATGGACTGTGACCTCAGATTTGAAAAGCACATCACCAATGCCGTTAGTAACTGTTTATATAAATTGAAGATTTTATATAGAATAAGGCCTTTTTTAACAGAAGAGTTGCGTATTCGATTAATAGAATCTCTCGTGTTATCTAAAATGAACTACATGGATGTAGTTATTAGTCCTCGTTTACTACATAAAACTCAGAAGCTTGTGCAACGAGTTCAAAATGCTTGTGCTCGCTTCTGCTTCATTGTTCCGTTTAGAGCTCATGTGACACCATACCTAAACAAGCATTCCATGCTAAAAATGAAACACCGGAGGAAACTGCATTTAGCTTGTTTGCTCTTTGGTGTCATAAAACATCAAGCGCCTGCTTATCTTTATGACAAGTTAACCTGGATGGCAAGTCAGAAGTCATGTGGCTCTAGACAGCTAGCGAAGCAGCTTATAACTCCGCAGCATAAGTCAGCCAGTTTTAGAGGTAGTTTCCGCTATGCAGCATCAAAGTGCTGGAACAATATTCCCCCACCTATAAGAAACCTGCAAAGTCTGAATGGTTTTAAAGCAAAATTAAAAGTATATCTCTTTGAACACCAAAAGAGGCAGGAAACTCTTAGGCATGACACAAGTGCAATATAAATTTATAAAACACATACTTATTAACACACACACACACACACACACACACACACACACACACACACACACACACACACACACACACACACATACATACACACTCACACACATACACACACACACACAATATGACAATCGAGTTCATTTCTATAAATTAAGTTGTATTAGTACAATTTATTATTATAAGTTGTATGTTGATTTTTGTTTGTGAGTCGGATATTGTTTTGTAATATGTATTGCCCTCAATCATCCGAACTGCACAATTTGAGGGTCACTCTGAAAACCAGCGGCCGTGGTTTTTCCGCGACGCTGAGAGTGACCCCTTTTCACCTTATATTGAAGTATTATATTGTTCACTTGTTTATTTATATTGTTTATAAGGTGAAATAAACATTTCTTTCTTTCTTCTTTCTTTCTTTCTTTCTTTATTCTGTTATTGGCTATTTCCCTTAACGTCCCCGTTATGCCCCCCCTTTTTTTCCGGGAGGGAAAATGCATTACGCATACCACCCGGGCGCAGGGGGCACCCGAGTGGTTATGTGGGACTCCCGTATAGGCTAATGAGACCCACGGTATACCCACTAAAAACCCCCCCATCTTCCGCCTCGCCGCCTTGTGACGAGGTTACGGGAACGCTTTCGCACACATCCGCGACCCCGCCAACGGCAGCCGCCCACAAGCGGCTCCATCGCGAAAGCCCGAAGGCCCTCCACGATGGGCGCACCAGATGGTAAGGTGCGCCTCCCTCCTCGGCCTCCACCAGTACTGTAGCAAACTCCCCCTGAGTCTGCTACTAGGAGGCCATGGGTACCACTGGTACCCGGTGGAAGATCAGGTCTGTGGTTCTTCCACCGACCACACCTCGGCCGCAGAGGATAGGGCAAGCGGCGCACCGTAATACCGACATGCCTCTTCCTCTGCGGCCCCACCAGTGCCGTTTCGACGGAACGGCCCCGCCAGCTCGCAGGGGGTAGGGAGAGTGGCGCACCGTAATACCAACACGCCTCTCCCCCTGCGATCCCTCCACGGCCGCAGAAGATAGGGAGAACGGCGCACCCTATTTCCACGGTCCCACCTCCAAGCGCGTCCGCAGCGGACTTATTCAGCCCGCTGGGAGCGCCCTCCTCGGGCCAGCCAGCAGCCCAAACAGGCCGGCCCTGGTTACCTCTTGGCTTCACCGTGGGTGACCAGTCCACGGTTACTAAGCCCCCCCGCCACGACAAGGCGGGCAACCCCCGGGGGGGGGGCCGTTATGCCCCCCCCTTCCCTTATTACCTGCAACTTTTGCCAATTTTTTATTGTGTCAAAAACAACTAAATCCACCCCTAACATTTATTTTTATTTTTTTGGACAATTTTTTTATTTTTTTTTATAATGTGGCATTAAAATATAGGTATACAACCCTAAATTTTCACCCTTCTAACACCAACCCCTATTTTAATATGATTGTTATGCGATACGAAGTTCGCCCGGTCAGCTAGTATCTACATAAAATTCTCGTATCACGGTGTTTGTGGTCGTACTCCTTCGAAACGGCTCGACCGATTTTTATGAAAATTTTTCTGTGTATTTAGTAGTTATGAGAATCGGTCGTTATGTAGGTATATTTCATACCGCTAGGTGATAAGGGATATACGCGGGAAATACGACCACGCGAACGAAGTCGCGGGCACAACTAGTGGCTAATATTATAGAAATACAGAGCAACAGTACCTTCCGGCACCTAAGTAAATTGACTCAGAAAGTATCAGTTACCGTCGATTATTGACTCAATATAGGAATACTATTGATAAGTGACCAGTCCATTAGTGGTATTTGTTGATGGCGGCGACTGCTCAAGGCTTTCGCCGATAATTGAATAGAAAGATCCTATACGTATTACGTATTATTATGTAAACTTTTATTTCTCTTTTCGGTTTGGTAAATGTTTTATAAATTTTCATCGAAGTAATATAAAATTATAAATGTTAATTAAGCAACAAGCTTCTGGTAATTTTTCTTGAAATATCATATATAATTCTCAGAATACAGAATCACAATACAAATACTGTACTAAGGAGCGGTTTAAGTAACCGTTAAGTGACTGCAGCCGTCAGTATATTTAAACTGATTTTGTATTATATTAAATTCGATGGGTCCTATATATTATAAGGGACAAAATGCAAAATTCTATCTTTACAGGAGAGGCTCCGAAAGTTTAAAGTAGGTCGGAAAATTGCGTGCATATTGAGAGCTTTCATGGCGTGCTCTGCAAAAATAGTTGAATCTACAAGAAAATAATATACTTATGGTAGAATTGTTTTTCATAAAAAAAGTTCTAAATTAAAGTGCGCAATAGCTTAAATCTACCTCCAACTCAAGGATAACGCGCAGGAACCATAAGTGAACGAGGACGGATTATCTAGTAACTAATATTGTAAAAATAGTTCATGTATAAATAAAAAAAAAATGAACCTTAATTTAATGAAGTAGTTACATAGTTAGAGCGGTCGGGAGTAAGGTGATATACCAAATGATTTAGATGAAAGAGCTGTTTATATTTTGATAAATACTATAAAAATTCTATATAGTATAAATCATGCTAAATAAGCCAACAAAGTGACCAAATGATACGACTCGACGTAAAGAGACTCGACGTAAAGGGAACCAAGCATCGTTTCACGTCGCGAATTCACATAACTACCTATGCTTTATCGACATATTTTTGGCTAATTATAAGATTGAGAGTGAGTAATGGGTTTATTATCTCTAAAGCCTCGTCAAAAAGTCTTCCACTTACAAATTCGTTTTTCGTTTGTTTCTGAAAATTATGACTTTTTAGCTTGTGTGCTTTGCTCTGCCAAACCATCAAAAAATATGGAAAAGTGAAAATGGAAAACATAAAGACAATGTATATAATATGAATGTATACCCGAACGAATTGTTTATTCAATCCGTCCCTACTCTATTCATGACAGGTACTTAAGGCAGGGGCTTAACAATGTGAGAATGCGTGACACTTGTCCTGAACGAAACATTTTTGTCTCTCGTATACCAAAAAATGTCACTCAAACATTCTTATGTGACGCACAAATAGAACCCAACTCAAAATATCGCAGCGTCCTTACTTCAGCATTCTCCAGTTTACGTAGACCTCCTAGCTTCCGCGAATCAAATAGGATTTGTATTAAAAAGTTGGAATGGGAACGCAGGATGGGAGGTCGGGGCAAATTGGACGAACATCAGCCAGTGTTGTATGACAGATGATTATCTATGACCAACGTCAAAGTGAATAATTGTGCTTCACCACGTTCAAACTATAATACATTGATGTTTTGTTAGCGCTTTTTATAGCCAATTTACTTTTTGACTATTATCAATTTTTGAATGAACATAATTATTAAGATTCGGTTGATTGACAAACTCTTCTTAAATTTTGGTAAAATATTAACGATTGTATTTGTAATCATAATAGGCTTAGTGTTTTTCAAATGTGTAGGTATTATAATTATGAATGCGTTGTACGATACCTATAGAGCGCTTGAAGCAAAAGTTGGGCTGTTTTCGTGTTAATGAGGTTGGTTTATTCATTAAATAATACAATATAAAGAAGCAATGTAGTTTTTTTGTATTCAGAAATTGACGACCTGATATCTTTCGTTATATTTTCGGTTAATATTATAAGCAAAACGCATGTTCGAAACATAAAGATATTCATCAGAAAACCCTGAAATCATTTCATATATGTATCTATACAGGAATGTTTTATGAAGTGGAATAAAAAACAAAGCATCTACAGCAAAAAATATAGATACAACGTAAAAAAAATAACGTCGTGTTACTTTTTCCAACACGAGAAAATAAAATCCATTGTATTCTTTATTAATAACAAAGCAAAACTTGATTTAAACATTTGAATATCTCATTTAGTTTGCGGTGCCACCAAAATGAGATATTCAAATCAGTCCGCTGAAGAAGGAAAATATTTTCACCTTACTGCTCTTTATTCCATGCACAACGCAACTCATTAGGAATTCGTTTGTTTTCAAAGCTAAACCCTAAACAAAAAAGAAAAGCACTGTTTTTATAACGAACGCCTAATACGCGCCGACGTAAGCGTGCGCAAATGAAAATGCCCCTAATTAATTCCACAAACACAAAGGCCCCTAATCTGAGTAGATGCATATGGAGGTATACAGTACACAGACCGCATAAAATTACTCGCATATCAAAGTAGTTGTAGCTGTTCAAGAAAGATGGACAAAACAGCGTGCCTACGAAAATAAGCCACCCTCTGCCCCAAGTGCCGTTTTACCCCCTTCTCCCCTCGAGGGCGGACGCACATGCGTATTGAATCTCGCCCGGTTATACCTAAGCCAGCCTTCCATTTTGTTTTTCCGCAGTCATTACTTTTTTCATTCCGGCTATTTTGTAGTTCCTGTTATAGGTAACAGTTTTAATAGGGCCTTGCAATTGAAAACTCAATTATCTAACCAAAGGCTTTTACTAACTTCATTGTAATTAAAATGCTCGGAAATGCTTTCCAAGCTCTTACATGTTGGACTCATTGTATCCAGGTGTGCTTGTTGTGTTATTTTATTATTCAAATAAACTAACATGGTCCAATTGTCCACATTGTGCACTCTTCTGTTGCTTCAATTTTTATTTCAAACAACAAACTATTAATTACTATAAACTCAATTGAAATTTTTATATACAGAGTTGTTTTGTGCGTAGGTACCTTGTTATATTTTGGTAGGTATATCCTTGTTTGAAACGAATCGTTTCATGCAATTCACAATTTGGCAGTATACAGATCACTAAACTTCTCAGTGCTTTGGTACTTACTTATGCTTCAAAGTCAAAGTCATAATATTTACACACACTAATGCACTTATTATTCCTTTACATGCACACACATTAAGGAAGCTACGAATTGTCAAGACCGGAGAACATCCATTAAGAATTCAAGTTATTATCTACAGTCAGAAAACGAACCTGGGACGAGTTAACAAGGTAACTACTAAGCTACACACAAAAATGGTATAGGTATAAATTAGTCTGAAAATTCGCTCATAAAATTGGTCAATATTAATTCGTGCCAACCAAGTTAATGAAGTTTTATCATAAAATAATTATTCTAAATTATAACGTTTATTTTCAAAACACCATACGCAGAACTTCCCTAATTAAAAAACAGATATTAAAAATCCATAACAGCCCACGCCATTTCCCCTCATGAATTATATCCTTTATTGTCCTAAAAAACAGAAGCTTCATACATAAGAGTTATTTACTTACTGCAGATAACGATAGACGCAGCCTTATAGGAAGGAGTGTTTTGTTGCAAATTTTAAACGAAAACACACACGAAAAGCAACCGTATTTTTACATACTGAGGGTGTATGGGGAAGGTTATACGGCTAAATTATGGCGGTGCTTGTCCGCCTGGAGCTGTAATCCATCATCGTGACATTTCTATTTATCTTGATGAGGCTCACACTTCCGATACTAATGGCCCTTTGTTTTTTGTGTATTTACACGGGACAGCTACCTGTCTGCAGGATTTTAGCGATTTTGAAATATTTACGATAGGAGATGAATCTGTATTAAATAACAAACAAACTATGCGTTTTAATCGTAGGCCAAGTAGTTCAATTTATTGTTAATGTAATTAAACCGCATTTAATCAGTAATGTGAAAACAAAGAAGATAACGTGTGAATACGCCACATCTCTGTCATGTACCTACCTATTCCTTATCTTTTAAATGAAAATGATTGTGCAAGTATTGTTTGTCTTAAAAGGTTTATACTTGGTTTCCAGTTACATTTAAGAACATGTATTCCTTATCTTTTAAATGAAAATGATTGTGCAAGTAGAGTTTGCCTTAAAAGGTTTATACTTGGTTTCCAGTTACATTTAAGAAAAATTGTGTTAATATTGTGTTAACCACTGGCAGACCTTAATAATAAATAAAATAAAAAATCTCTCTTTACACCAACACGGAAAAGTGAAGGTTCTTAACAGTAAAACATTACCTCCTCAGAAAATATGCAAGCAACAAAAAATAGGAAAAATAAAAACCATCCTTCATAACTTCACAGTAGAAATGAAAGGCCATGCAGCGTTTCGTTGAGTGAAAATTTTCACTGTGTGCTTTAATCCCGGTGAACGGACAAAGAGTAGAGATGGGTAAACGCGAAATAAGCTTTCATGACTTGTAGCCAACCGGCAAGAGGTATTAGTATCGTGACATCCTGTGTACTGAAGTTTGCTCCTGAAGTTACATTTCATTTATGTATATTGTCTATGTTACAGATGTCTATCTGTATCTATGGTCAATGTACTTTTTTTTATTTCACGGTTACCAGCTGCCAAATTAACATTATGCATTTTAAGAACTATGTCGTATCACTAGCTTTAATATATGTAGTTCTAGTGCTCTGCCTGCTTCTTCGCTGCGTTTTCTGGGATATTAAGTACCTTTATGTTACTCCACATTATGGTCTATCTGCGAGCTAGATTTCATGAAAATCCGTTCAGTATTTGCGTGAAAGAGTAACAAATGTTCACAATCAGGATATTAGGAGGAAAATATTTAGGTAGATGGAGTTCATAATATAGGATCTGGATAGCTAATGTCGTATTGAAGTAAAAGAGACTTGGGTTTTTTTTATGTTTATGAGAACTTTTTATATTTTTTTAGATTGACCAATTAATGAAGGCTTATGTTCCGCTTTAAAATATTAATGAATGGCAAATTAATTAATTAATAAATTTTAGTATATTATGGTAAACTCATGTTATTATTTCTTCTGGTGAATTTTTAATTCAGCTCATTTTTTAATATAAACTTGAACCCACAATGTAGCCTTGTGAGTGGTCACAATCAAATGAGTCTACGTTATATTTGAAAAGTTTACTATATTTTTATTAGATTTGAAAATCTTATCCAATACGTGAGCGCAAACATCGTCATGAACATTACAAAAAAGTTTATTGTATGTGGCTTCAACCCATTAATCGTATCTCTCAATAAGGATAATAGTTATCTAAAAATCTACAATAACCTGTAATAAATATTTACTAAAATATAAGCGAGCACCCGTAATTATCCGCTAGTAGAATGAATAAATAAAACGCGTGCATTTTCTACCTACAAATCGAATAGCTGTTTGAAATAAATACGAAGCTAAAACGAGGTGCAGCGGGAAAATAATCCGAAAGCTGCGTCAATCGATACGGTGTAACGTTTATTAAAATGTGGGTATATTTACAGATAATTTCCGATCAAATGACGGTACATTTATCTCATCAAATATAGGTAACATCAGGGCGATCAAATTCAGATGCGCGTATTTACTTTTCTGGGTGCTTTTGTATAACAATTTACTATTTACTCGTATCTACCTGTGTCAAAGTGTTTCAAAATCTATTTGAACGTGATAGCGCATTTTTGTCCTAGAAAAGATTTTAAAGCTGTTTCGAAAGTTATGCAATCGGTTGTGAATTTACAGTAACATAATCTCGTAAGCAAAAATTTCGCAGTTTTTTCTCGTGAGCGAGACCATCCTAATTACTAGACTATTACTGAATCCTGGCTCCTTTTGATAATAGACCACCCTGGGGTCAAATTATGGACAAGATTGTAAAAACTCAACCATCGTATCTAGGTAACTGACGACTTGCGTGGCGCGATAGTTATCATGCCAGATCGCCGCGCCAAGGGTCCTGGGTGCGATTCTCAGCGAGGCGGAAATTTGAATGAGTTTGAATTTCTGTTCTCGGTCTGGGTGTGAGCGTTTCTGTCTCTGTGTGTTGTCCAAGGCACCCACGACACAGGGAATCCCAGTGTCGGGCTATTAGTGTAAAGCGTTATTTATTTATTAAAGTATAATCTAATAGAATGGAAGACACCCAACACGAGAAGGTTATAGCCGCTATTATATGTTTCTCGTACCTTAATGGTTGCTACAATTTTTCATCAGATAAACATAAATCTCTTCCACAACTACTGCTCGAGACAAATCGTGTTAAATACGACGCTAAACGACTCGTCGTGTTCCGGCTGGGGACTTGAGAGCCAGTTCTTTCTTTTACTTCTTTCTTTCTTGGCCGGCAACGCATCAGTGATGCCTTTGGTGTTGCTGATGTTCATGGGCGTCGATAGCCACTTACCATCAGGTGGATCGTCAGCTCATTTGCCGGCTATTTCCATAAAAAAATAATGATTGCGAGAAACTTTCAATCAAAATCCTCATTTACATTTTCGACGTAAAAGAACCCTTTTTGAGCTCATGATGTGACGTAACTCATTAATTTTATACAACTTACATTAAACAGAACCATCCCGCTGCAATGAAGTCACCTTAAATATAAAAGGTTTAAAGGGTCGAATTCGTGGAAGCTACACGCGACAGATCTTAGATCCCTATTTCATTTAAAAGTGCTAAAGGCTGCATACTTCCCAGTGCCAAAGATCTACTGGGCCTAAAGGCCTAATTTTAAAATAAGATACATTATAGAGTAATAAAAAAATAAAACAAAACTATAGTTCATGTTATTTAATCTGTGCTACAGTCATAATTTAACAGTATCTAAGTATTAATTAATATTATTATGATTCCGTCAAGCCCACCTGGGTAGCTACACCCTCTCACTTGAATCAATCGGCAAACGACTCATACGTAGGTATTCCGGCTGGGAGCTTGCCTCACAAGGAAAGTTATCCTATAGAGGAAGATAATTATAAGTTTATTGAAAAGCTTTTCGTTTACTGTCTTAAATTAGAGGAAAAGAGGCGGCTAGGTACTAAATTCGTCAATTTTCCTTTTAATAAATTATATAATTTTTATTACATTGCTATTTTCTCTGACTCATTAATGTATGAGTTCCCCAATATATTTACAGTAAGTAGGTATACTATTAATAACTTCCTCAAGTGTTTATCTTTTTTCGGTGATGTCTTTGGTCTTTCTCAGATACATGGGTTACTGTGGCTGATAATTCAGAATTAAGATATACCTATTAGTACAATAAAAAAGCAGTGATAGCCTAGTGGTTAGAACGTTGGTCTCCCGAACGCGGGGGCCCGAGTTCAAATCCTGGCACGCTCCTCTAATTTTCAAATATTATGTGCCTATTACAAGTTAATTATCACTTGCTTCGGTGAAGGAAAACATCGTGAGGAAACCTGAACACCTGACAGTTCTCCATAAAGTTCTCAAAGGTGTGTGAAGTCTACCAATCCGCACTTGACCAGCGTGGTAGACTATGGCCTGTACCCCTTACATTGTGAGAGGAGACCCCGAGCCCAGTAGTGAGACAATTATGGGTTGTTGCTTTCCTTTTTTTATTAGTACAATTAATCACTACGCCTGTCTCTGCCGTCGAGTCGCTTGTAGGAATTCCCCCTTAAAAGGAAAGTTATTCAGTGTTTTTTTTTTAACTCTACAGGTGCGAACATAAAGGACTGCAGTGTTCATTATGCCGGAAAAAATATATGTTTTTAACTTCAAATTATGAGGAAGACGAAATCAAAAAGACAAAACTACTGCGTCTTAATTTCTTTACATAAACATTACTTTTTATTTAGGTACATCATACATGAGATTAGAGGTGAGGATTTTGTTTTGTATAAAATAGCTACATTTTCTATACAAATAAATAAAATTGGAGTGTCTGTTTGTAATATTAAAATATACCAAAACACAATTTTTTAAAATTTTTGTCTGTCTGTCTGTTTGTTTCGGCTAATCTCTAAAATGGCTAGACCGATTTTGACGGGAGTTTCACTGGCAGATAGCTGATGTAACAAGGAGTAACTTAGGCTACTTTTATTTTAGAAAAAAATAGTTTCAGAAAAAAAGCCATACGAAGTTCACCGGGTCAGCTAGTAAATAAATAAAAATGAGCAAAGACATAACAGTTTAGTGCTATTTCTTCTCTGCTTTTCAGTTTATTTTTTATTCAATAGCAACTACCAATTTTAGTTTACGACGGGAATGAATTATATTATGATGTATGTATTTATAATACTAGCTGTGTTGCCAGCAGCTTCGCACGCAGAAATTATGCTTATCATATTTGTACCCCTTACAGAAGAAAATTTACAAAAGAAAATTTAAAAACAGGTTAATTTATATTGAACTACTTATAATTAGGACTTTATGTACTGAAACCTACGATACAATAACAAATCATTCCTCCGGGCGGGAGCGGGTTTTGAAAAATATACGACATTAATTAACATAATTATGTAATTGTTTTTTTCTTTTTCATGAAAAATTTTGAAAACGTTTTTTGCAGGAAATATTAATGAAATAATAATTAAATATTAATTAATAATTTTCCATACGAAGTTTCATCTTGTTTCCGGGGAAAATTTTTATTTTTTTTCGGGAAGAAACGTTTTCTAAAACATGACCCAAAGTATAAGGAACAACTTACCTAACTATTTCCGTCGAAATCAGTTTAAAGGTTTTCATGTGATGCCGATATCAGAGAAACAGATAGACAGACAAACAATAATTATGATAAAACAAAAATTTTTTGGTGCTCTAACACGTTAGGTATAAAAGTGCCCTCCCCCTCTCCCGCTCCCTCTCCCTCACCTCACCAAAGACATGTCAAATGTACATCAATAAGTTATCAGATCTTATGTAGAGCCAACCTTCTAACTCTGCACGCCCTGACTCTACAAGCTTTAACTTCACAAAATCTACACCTTAGTTAAAATGTGTGACTTGGCCGTTACTGCAACAACTATTGTAGATATAACAGAAAAGTAATTAACAGTGAATAAATTTTTTCACCTTACGCCCATATGACGGATGCGAAATCTACCCTCTTCGGTATATACATTGAAGTATAATGTCATAGAACAGACATCTCGAACATAATGTGTGTCCCGCCCAGGAGGTTCGATTTTCAAACTTGAGCCCCCGTTCTCCTTTCAAAATCAAACGAATCCATTGAAGATTGAAGCCACGTGGCGCCAATGCATTGGGACATACATGGTGTTCGCGGTGTCAGTTCTATACGCTAGTAATAATACTTCAATGGGTATATACAACATTTTCCAGACTTAGGCAGTTAGTGCTCAAATATTCTCAATAGAAATGTTAAAGTAGGTACAAGTGAAAAAAATAAATTATACAAAACAATAAAAATAATGCTACTGCGAGTAGCAGTTGTTGGCAGTAGTTAAAAAAACCACAGAGTTTGGAAACCCCCGTCTGCAATGGAAGAAGGAAACCACACTAGAAAACTGATTTTAAACAGAAAAAAATGGTGTCGCTTTAACAAAATTTCTCGAGTTTTACAAAACTTTTGGTTCAAAAGTAGAATAGCTTTATACATTGCTAAACTAGGTAAATATGTATAGTGAAATGTACAAACAAGATACAATATAAATTACTTAACTTAAGCATTTACCGTTGAAGTATTGCTTAATGTTTTGATCTCATAAACTGCATATTCTAAGACGCTGCCTGATAAATGTTAAACTTTAAAATTCGGAATTGGCCAATTCGATAACATAAGATTCTAAAAAACATTTCCTTCGAATGCAAATTGATCCAATGTATGGAACACTGGCACCAATACTATTCTCTTAACTTTATCATTAACAATCACAATAGACAATTAACATTTTGTGACGTTTGTTTCCGTCAACTAAACAAATTATTAGGTACATTATATTTTACTGAGATTACTGCATTGCTTTGCCTCAAAGCTGACTATAATTCTGTGGTCTTAATTAAAAAGCCTTTGTATATGCATCTCTTTGTTTACAAAACTTCGCTCTTGTGCGCCTTACAAAAGAGCATAGGTCGTCAGAACAATAGATTTTATTACCTCACTATCGCCAAGTCAAATGAGAAATAGACAATATCTACCCTATTTACTCCTGTCCGTCCCATCCGCCCGCAAAACTGGCGCCTTCTTTTATGCAATCAGCGCTAAACAGTAGAAATTGGACCGTAATTGAAACACATACGGTAAAATTTCGCTAAGCATTACAATCGTGTTCAAAACTCAGAGCCGTTTCTTTTACATAGAGCATATTTGTTTGCGAGATAATTTGAATTTTGTGCGTTGTGTGCAGAGTGGAAATTCGTTCGGAGGAAATGAGTGCAGTGACGCCATTTTGAATTGATGTCGGCGGTCAAAATTTATTGCGCATAAATGTACCTCTGGCTAACCCGGGAGTTAGAGGGGGTGGCGGGAGTAGGCTTAAAAATCGGGGAGAGGGAGTCGGGGAATGTTTTTAGCGTTCGCAGCGTCGGCCTATTCGGGTGTTGATGGCCAGCAGGGGCGAATTGGTTTTTTGTTTTTATTTTTTGAATTGTAAACATCTTAACGTCATAGCAATTCATGTCTTATGGGAGAGGTGAGTCAGAAGAAAGACGATGAAGATAAGAAAGAAGATGTTGAATAATAGAGGTTGTAATTGTAACTGTATAAATTTTTGATATTTTATTTAATGAGAGTGTTCAAGTAGCTTTTACTGACGAGTCCGATTTGATACATATTTTTATATTTTTACTTTTAGGATTCGCACTAGGCGCTGGGTAGGCTAGGGTACCTACCTATCTAAGACTACTACTATTGAGTCATAGTTTAAGTTCTAAATAATAAATAATAAAAATACCATTTTTCTAATAATTAATTGATTTTATTACTATGCATTTCAGATGTAACACCAGCTACGTGGCACATCTTAGGAGCATCATGTCGTGTAGGTATCCTCGTTATACGTACATACATATATTAAGGTAGTAATATATTTATTCAGCTTTTTTAATTGGATAAAAGGTATATAATAATATTAGCTTGTACTTGGCTTTGCTTTATATGTGTGTATGTTTAAATAACAGCAAATTACTGATTTGTGTATCGTTGATTAAATTGAAATGGTTTTCGAAAATTTATTGGATTAAAGCCACCTTATACAATTTGAGCTTTTCAAGCAAAAAAAAATAAGATTCAAATAGTGTTAGTCTCAACATAGTCAAAAGATAATTTAAGTTTATAAACTGCTACCGCAACTTAAAACATTAAGGTACTATAAATTAGAGCTAATAATATAGGTAGGTACCTACCTACTTAATATTTATCATCAAAAAATGGTTAATGAGAATGAAATGTAAAGTGCACAGAAATGTTCAAATTGAACTAAATTAGGTACCTAAAAAAAGTAGGCACCAGTAATGATTAAAAAAGCAAAAAAAAATTTTTTTTCAATAAAAAAAGTCGTAGTGCGGCCCTGTAACGCGTTTAACCCGCACCCTCTCGACCTCTACGCACGTCTCACTCGCACAAACTACAAAAAGAACTCTCCATCGCTTTCCACCCTTTGCTTAAATTATTGCACCTCCATTCCAACTCTAGAGGATTGGACATAACTGTACCTCTAGCCACCACACAAAAGTCAATACTATTCCTAATAAAATAGAACACAGTTTCCTTAATCGCGGTACATTCGTGCGAACAAATTCTCCAAAGAACGTATAGTTCTGCTGATCTGTTGGCCCATTAGATACGGATCTAACTTCAATTAGTTTATCAAAGGAAAATGAGTTTTATGCTAATGAATCAGAGTTGAGTTTATTTCTTCTTTTTGTGTAGGAAGTTCGTCTTTTAAGAATCGTGGAGGCAATAACAGACGAGTCTGAGTAAAGGCGGCAAACATTAAAAAGGCCACCCGTTGGAGGGTGAGGGAGTTTAAGGGGTGGGGGTGGGTTGTAGTCGGCGAACGCGAGGGGAAAAGACGCACTGCTCCGTAAGACCTGTGAAAGGAAAGATGTTAGCTGTACACACTGACGTTGAAATAAGGGAATTAAGCAAAGCGTTATTTATACTTACTTGTAAAATTCAATTAAAATTAAGAATTGTAAGGTTTTGTATCTCTCTCTTCACACTTGTAGAAATCCTAATTTTTTTAACCGACTAGGAGAATGTGATTAATTCGGTTGTATTTTTTATGTTTGTTACCTCAGGTCTACATAATTTATTAAACGGTTTGGAAAATACTTTCTTTTTCCAGATTCGCCTCAAGTTTATTAAAAAATAAAGAGAGCTCGTCAAATATTGTAGGTATACATAAAGGTGGACTTTTTTAAAAAAAATTCGGTGAAGACTTGTAATTTTTTTGGAAAATTTTATGCGTTCGCGTGGAAACTATCTTGAAAGACCTCTTGAAAGACCTGAACACGTAAGATTTTTTCATAATGCTGTTAAAGATGTGTGAAGTCTTCTCATCTGCGCTAAGCCAGCGTGGTGGACTGTGGCCTATTTCCCTCACATTGTCAGAGGAGACCCAAGCCCAGCATTGGGAGTTATTTGTTGAAATAGTGATGATGTACAATAGTAACTAGAATAGATTGTTCTACTATCTTAAAAAATATCCTTTTTGGCACATGGAAAAACAAAATATTTTAAGCAGATTAATATAAAACAATAACATTAGATAGTTAAAAATAAATCAGTGTTTTAGTACTTTTTTTCTTTGTTTAGTACCTAATTTTCACCAAGTCCAATATACTCGTATTGTACTCACCAAAATTTGTTTTCTCGATTTGTCGACTACTAGTAGGTAACAGCCTTTGAGAAGTTCGATAGTTCGGTTATCTACATCCTGGCTCCTTCATGAGTCCCTACATCTGAAAATCTTTGATATCGATATTATAAAAAAACAGTTATCACACTGTAAAAACATGATGACAATAAGAATAGCGTAATAGCTACCCTATTTTATTAGAATTAAAGTTTGTGTTGTGACAAAACTTTTTGGTGTAAACTTTTGGCATTTGAAGTTGTGTGAACAGACATAAGAATTATGATACATACCCTGTGTACATACCTAAGATTTATGTTACACCCAAATTTTCTGGTTCAATGTAAGCCTTACTTTTTAACCTACTTTAGTTAACCAACATACAAATGTTAAATACATAAATATTAAAACAATTTACCAACAAAAAATATACAGACACTAAGCTGAAAATGTATTTAAAATGAATTATAAATCAGCAAATAACACGCATTTGTAAACATTTATGATAATGATCATGTAAATAATTGAACAGTTCCATAGTTTTAACCGGTCTCATTAGAATAGTTTTTGATTACTCGTTTCGTTTGATGAATTGAAAATATACCTAATTTTGCGGAAACAAGCCTCGCATGTTTTTAGTTTCCATTTTAATGTATTCTCTAATGCACGCCACTTTAATTAACAATCTATTTACTTAATTTTATTTCCAACGCTGCAGCAATTGGAAAATAATACGCAGTTGTAATTTGATGATATCATAAAACATCACAGGTATCATCATCAGGTATAAATTAGGCTTAATATCTTAATATATAAATTAATGTATAAATATTTTGTTTAAAATGTGCTAAAGAGTTCATTTCGCCATTTTTTCCTCCATAACAAAGCACCCTCTGAAATAGTGGTAGTATAAAAAAATATGTGCAAGTGTATTAACAAAATATCTACATGAATAAATGATTTCGATTTGAATTGATTTAGCTCATCTACTGGTATCGTTCCTTCCAGAATCAATAGGTTCCAAAAATTCATATAGGTACATTTAACGGTAATAAAAAAACGGTGACAATCTTATAAGTAGGTACATTATGGACAAACATAAATGAGACATTACAAACACCAATGACCCTACAGATCTGTCTACCGAAATGTCTTTGGGAATCTAATCCGAAACTGTTTTTTTCTTCGAACCACTGTTAACTGCAGCTCAATACACTGCCGTTATTTAGAAACAAAAAAATTTAGAAACAAAAAACAAATAAAAACAGCAACAACGTACGTTTTATATGTACGTAGTATGTATTTATGTTGTATTATATAATTTATTATTTCATTGTTAGTTTATTGTTATCTGTACATTTCTGTTGTAATTCATAATTTTAGTCTGTATTTATTTGACCGCCTTCGTTGTTCTCCCACTGCCCAAAGGTTGACTGGCAGAGAATGCTTTTAGCATTAAGTCCGCCTTTTGTACTACATTGTTTTTGGTATAATAAAGTTTAAATAAATAAATAAATAAATAAAGAAACAACGTAACTTTTTTACCTTCTATAATTTAATCTATCTCAAGAAGCCCCGCGATCCATCTGTAATAAATTGCAGCATAAATGAGATCAAAATATAGGATATTTATAATTTTATAATAAGATATAAACGCATTACATACTGGTATTGCCTTCAGCGAGCGACCGCACAATCTAGTTACCGTTAAACAGCTGCCAGAAATTTATTGCGCGAATTTTATTATTACGCCGTCCACGTAGGTACATGCGTTTTAGTTAATTAGCAAAAATATTTGCGCTTCCATCTCTTTAATTAGCAGGTACTAGGCCTAGGCTATAGGGCAACAGTAAATCTAAATTTAAATTTTTAGATCCAGAATTAGTTTTTATTGGCCGGTTAAATAAATCCTTTTTAAGATTACGAAACTTGCCAGTCACATGAATGCTATAAGTTTATTTCTCAACCAAAGTAAACGTATTATATTAAGTGGCATGATATTATGAAACCGTTAAAATAAATTAATGATGTGATTGTAATTGAGAAACCAAAGTAGGTACGCTAAAATCATGTTATTGTATCATGGAAATGGATTGGTAATTAGTACAAGTAAAGGAAAACATCAAGCAGACTGCAATTGAGATTAAGCTCAGTGGTATTGAATCCGGCGATGTCTATTTGGTCTCATAATTTAGGAGCGATCTGGTCTGGTACCATAGGCTACGAGTATATAGTCTTTTTTTTAGCAGAGTATAAGTTGAACCAGGGTTGGTTAAACTAAAGAAGTAAGTAAATAATTAAAATTATGTTCAATGCAAACAAAACATACAGGTACAAAAAACTGTACAAGATTATTTGAATTTTAACCAGATAACCTAACCAGGTAACTACTACAATTGTAATACAATGTACGATAATGAACGTCTGATAAATCTGATACAGTTAGATCGTCACAAAAGCCTTGCTTAACGCAGTCTGTATTCCTTAATACGTTTAAAACAATTAATCGATACGCCGCCGTCGAATCTAATACGTGTGACAAAAAACGGTACTTTGCACAACCAGCT